>JAJKFI010000032.1:7287469-7346384 GCA_029204185.1 Lerista edwardsae
TGCCAGTTTCAACCAGTTCTGGAGTGTGTGGTGTGAAACTGCAACACAAAGTGTATATAGGATTGCAGCCTCAGGCCCCAAACCTACCCAACTTTTCAGGACTGATGCAGCTGTGCCAATGGGGCATGCGCTGGCTCCTGGGGTGGTGGGGCACAGTGACATTCCTACATGGAGAAGCAAAACGCTAAGTTTTGGAGACTGAGCTCCTGTGTAAATCAGCTCCCCCTTTCCTTCAGAGCCATTTGTGGCTCGGAGGTGTTGCTCTTGGATCTGCGAATGGTTCTGAAGGCAGGGTGAGGTCCCACTTTACACAGGACCTGAGGCTCCTGCAAAACTTAGCCTTTTGCCCCCCTCTAGGAACACTACTGGTGGGGCATGGAGGCTTCCTCAAGGTAAGGGAATGCTTGTTCCTTTAGCGTGGGGCTCTATTGCAGCCAAGGTTGTATTATCCATTAGTCTAACTAGACTGAGCGTAGGGGCCTCACATGAACTAGGGCCCACCAATTTGGAACGATTACCTGCGACCTAACCTACCCTGATGTTGGAACACAAGGCCCGAGCTGGGCCTTGTCACTCATGGCAGATAGCCAAGAGCAGTCTGCTCCGGCCGCAAGGAGCCAAGCCACAGCAACGCAGAGAATCCGCGACGACCCGGCCCCCAGCACCCAGGAGCAGTCGGCAAGCTAGGGCCGAGCAGAGCCTGCATGGCTGGATACCCGGCTTCACTTCCCAGGGTGGGCAAAGTGGACATCGCAGGGCCGAGTGCATTCAGTGCACCAGTGTGAAGCGGTGCGTGTCCACTCAGCCGCCTGTCAGTCCGGCTCCCAGAGGCAAGCGGTGCAACACTGACACATCCCTCCTTCCTCCTC
Organism: Lerista edwardsae; assembly: GCA_029204185.1. Taxonomy (NCBI): domain Eukaryota; kingdom Metazoa; phylum Chordata; class Lepidosauria; order Squamata; family Scincidae; genus Lerista; species Lerista edwardsae. Next base: position 7,288,339 of record JAJKFI010000032.1, read on the forward strand.
AGGGCTCCCCGCAGTGCCAGCTGGATCCATGACATGAGCTGCCCCTCAGGTTGGGAGTCAGGGGAAGAAGGGGAAAGAGCAGAGGGATGTGTGTGAGAAGACAGTAGCAAGGACAGTAGCAAGGGCTAGGGGTGTGCCCTCCCTTTCCTGAAGAGTTTCGGAAGGGGCCCAAAATACCTGAAAGCCTAGGGGCCCAGCCTTGGGTTACTGCAACCCATTCTGTTTTGCAAATATAACCATGAGCATTTTTTTGTTTATACATGTATTACATTTTAATCTGTCTGATTCCTTAAACATGGCTGAAATAAATTATTATAAATTCCTCACAATAGTCATTAAATAGTTAAGGAGCAGATGCTGCACAAATCTTGAAAAATATTACAATTCAGCATCACAATGTTAAAGGATTAGGGGAGCCAAGCACCGTTCCAGACCTGAGTTTAAATTAGCACACCACTTATTAGCAGAATAACACATTATTCAAGTCCTGAATTGCGAAACAGAACTCTCCTCAGGACTGTGACACTGCAGATACCACCCTCACTGCTGCCCACACACAAACACACACAAGACTGGCCCGTCCATGAGGCTGACTGAGGCCATTGTCTCAGGGAGCAGACTGGAGGGAGGGGCTCACCACTATCTATCCACTTGCCTCCGCTGCTCTTCCCCCCTTTCTTCCCAATCCCTCAGTAGGAAAAGGAAAAGGGAAGGGTGTGGAAGAAGACGGGAGAGTGGTTGACCATTCACCATGGTGTCTCTGTTCATCCTGCACCATTCTCCTCCTTACTTCTAATCTATCCCACCTTCCTTTTTTAATGAGGGAGATTTGGGGGGGGGAGAACAGTGGAACAGAAATGGAAGCACATCATTAGATAAGAAGCAGCATTTGGCACACTATCTCAAGTGCCAGGAGATCTTGGACCAACCCTGCACAGATATCTTCACTTTTTTTAAAACCCTATTCCAGACAAGAGAGGATGAGAAATGAAGACAGGTTCCTTGGGTATCCCCTATTTCATACTGACCTAGGAGGATGCTCAAATTGGCCCCCAAAAGAGTCTCTTCTAATCTTTTATGCCTTCATGCCATCCAGCCTTCAGTTTCCCAGCTACGTCTTCACTGGATTGCTGGAACCCAACTATGTCCGCTGGATGGCTAATGTCCTACAATTTCTCCCTCTGGTTTCCTTCCCCCGCACCATCAGACTCCCAAGTAGTGCATCCCAGTATGACAAGCATTCTGTCATCTTTAGCTATCAGATTCCTGACGCTTCATCATAGATAGTGGTTCCCATACTCAGTTTTAGCAGTCTCAGATCCAGAATGAGCAATCTAGAGCATTGATTGTTAGCTATCATACTTGCACAACAAAAAACAAACCCACTCAGAATGTGAGCTATTATATGTGTAGGGTTACCAGATACAAACTGGGACAGAGTGCCGATACCTTTAACCATTGTATAGAAGAGGGAATTTGGGCAGGTGCAGGTAATCTCGGAACGGTTTCAAAAGCTGCACCTGTCAAATTTCCCTCTTCTATGGTTAAAGAAATAGGCACTCTGTCCCAGTTTGTCTGGTAACCCTAGCTATGTGACATCATTATGTGCAGTGATGCAACAATGAAGTTAACTGGCCCAAGATTTAGTACTGCTGTAGCAGAGTAAGGGTGAAATCCTAACCAACTTTCCAACGCTGACATAGCGGTGCCAATGGGGCATATGCTACATCCAGCAGTTTGGGACCTGTCATGGAAGCCTCCTGAAGGTAAGGGAATGTTTGTTCCCTTACGTCAGAGCTGCATTGCCCTTATCCCAATGTGGGAAAGTAGGTTAGGATTGTGCCCTAAGATGTTACTACCATGCCATCATCAGATGCAGCCTAATAATGATTTAATTTAAAACTTTTAAATAAAAGAGGAATGGTAGATTGGAGATGCAGAAAGACCAAAATGGGAGAAACATGAAAACAGCTCACCACAGAGACTGTTACATTAGGATAAACAGGTATATCTGATGCATTGCTCTAAGTCATTATCAAGGCAAGATACCCAAACTTGCCTTGCCTTGCTCAGAACACATTATCACCATCCTAGCTCATACCATACCCTTAGAGTTACATAATGAAAATGTTAGTGCTTAATGAATCTTTATATGTCTTGGTTTTCCAGTGGTCCATCAGCGGTCATGATTCTGACTAAAGAAAATGCTGTGGAGGAATGGCGATCTTTAATGGGGCCAGTAGATCCAGACCAAGCAAAAGAGGTGGCTCCTAAATCACTGCGTGCCCAATTTGCTGAAGATATTTTGCGCAATGCTGTTCACGGAGCATCTAATGCAGACCATGCAATACACAACATCCAATATGTCTTTGGGGACATTGATCTGGAGAGCCTCAAAAACAAATACGTATATGTGTAGTAGAATAGTGATGATTATTTGTGGCCAGCCACAGATACTTTGCAAATAAATAAAGGCAGCCTTTTCTTCCTATGAAGAATTCTGTAATGAATCATATTAAACCAAGCTGTGCTAAAACACTACAAAAGAGACTGCCTGACTATGATGAGGCAATTTTATAGGAAGAAGCTGAAGGACATGAGGAGGTCTCGCTTGCTGTGCACCAGTCACAATCTCCCTAGGAGGCACCTTGAATCCCCTGCATGGAAAAGGAGATGGGATGCCTCAAGTCCTCTCCCACTCTAGCTCTGAGATGGCATTAAGGGCTCAGCCCACACCCCAGTGGTTTACTGCCCCTGCAACTGGCCATTCCTGAAGGGGGCATGGATCTCTCACTGCAGTCCCTGCAAGCAGCTGGGCAGCATGACCCACACACGTACAACAGAGTGCACTGAGTTGGAAGGGGGTGCAGCAGGCACATTTCCCCCCTCCCCTCCCCACCCCATGCGCACATTGTACATGCTTGCTGGTGAGGACAAGGCAAAGCCCTCAGCCTAATGACATGGGATAACTGTAGCATATGCTGGCCAGCACACCTTAAAGAAAAAATGAGCTACAAATATGACAAATAGCAGGTGCTCAGTCTGGGCTTGTTTCACTGATGCTAGCTGGCGGGTGGTCAGTGTGGCTCCAATCCACAACACCCTTTCAGAGGGAGAGCATATGGTGAATGGGGGCTGTTGCTGCCTTGCCTCTTTTTGGACAATTGGCATGCTTAGAAAGGGCACCAACATCAGACATATCATGTAGTGGGTACATGGGGGTATGCGAGAACCCGTTCCTAGAATTAGGGCTGGCCCTGCCCATCCGCCCGCCCAGTCGTCGACTCCGTCAGCGCTCCGTCCCGTCCCCTGCAACATTTGAATTGCCTGCACGTTTGAGTTGCCTGCATGTTCTGAGCCAGGCAGGCAGGAAGGCAGGCAGCGGAGCGAGGAAGACGATGGTGGCAGTAGCGTGAGCAGGTAGGCTGCCTGGGGCTCCCTCCCGAGGAGGCGCAGCGGTTCCTGGGGGGGAGAATCGGTAGCCCGCGCAGCAGCCACGGAGAAGGCCTGGGACTCCTGGGCCTTCTCCCGGGCCGCCGCGCGGCCTATCGAGGAGGCGTGGCGGTTCCTGGGGGCGGTTCCTGGGTTCCGGCTATGACCTCACTTCCGGTGGGCGGGCCCCGACACAAGTGCTAATCAAAAGTGAGTACCTGTTGCTAAATCATTTAGATGCCATTACTGACCAACATGCACCAACAGTGGAGTGAGGAAGGAGCCGAATCAGAAAGTTCTGGGTGACTCGGCCTGATCTGGGTCCATCACTACCCATCCATCGTTTTATCTGTACTGCTTAGATGCAGATTGACTCCATGCAATTCTTGTCCTGTATCCACCATCCCTCTTTGGGTGAGAATGCTGAAAGACACTCAATTGGACTTGCATCACGAACCAGTCAAATTGCCTTCTGTAATATTATGGGGTAACTTACGGGGTAACTTTACCCTTGAGATTTGTTCACCTCTGAAGGATACAAAAAATGGAGGAATCTTTAAAACAGAAATTATCACATCATTGGGCAACGTGCTCAAGGAAAGGTTTGTCTGACCAAATTTGTCTTTCTGAAATTTATGGCCAATATTACAAAACAACTTCTATATTTATAACTTCTGAAGTAATGGATGAAAAACCTGGGTAATAGAATTAAAAGGTTAATCAATATTAGGAGCTGGTCTTAAAATATCCTTTTTTGTACAGCAACAATGGATTCACTCATTAAAACCAAACTTAAAGAAATGGATTTTTTTTTTTAAAAAAAAATTGAGTAGTGTATGTAACAGATTTAACATTTATTATTTCATACAGTGGAATGTCAATCATGGTCACTTACATTATGAAATTAAGATGCAAATTATATGCTGGCAATTATTTTACAATTTCCCCCCTGTAATTTTTAAAGCAGGTTTTAGTTCTGTTTTATCTTCACAGAAATAACATAGCAGAAATGAGCCATACTATAAATTGCTCTTGCCAAAGTCTCCATCAATTCATTCAGCTGAGCTATAATCTTTATTAAATCAGCAATGCTATGTGAAGATGGCAGTATCACATTTCTCTTACAGGATTTAGTTGTGTGCATTCAGAAATATATAAGGAACTGAAGTCACGACATGCTGGAAGTACATTCACTGTGGAGCTGGAAGAAGTACTTCTGCACTTCATCCGTTAAACTGAGGGTTGGGAGAGTTAAAACAGATAAAAGGAAGTACTTTTTTACCCAGCGGGTAGTTAATCTGTGGAACTCTTTGCCACAAGAGGTGGTGATGGCATCTGGTCTGGATGCCTTTAAGAGGGGATTGGACAGATTTCTGGAGGAAAGGTCCATCGTGGGCTATAGGCCATGATGGATTGTGCAACCTCCTTACATTGGTGGTGGGCTACTTCAGAGTACTGGGTGCAAGGGAGTGGCAACAGGATACAAGCATCTTGTTGTCTCATGCCTCCCTGGAGCACCTGGTGGGGCCGCTGTGAGATACAGGAAGCTGGACTGGATGGGCCTTTGGCCTGATCCAGCAGGGCTTTTCTTACGTTCTTATGCACTGGAAATGTGGACACACAGTTACGGGCAGGAGGGAAAGTAGTTTGCTGGTTTTGTAGCAGAACATGCTTGCATTACCCTGTAGTCCAGTTGATTCCTCAACTTTTTTGACTGGTGGCTCCCTTCACCTACTGAGCCATTGGCTATGGTTTTCCATGAGGGCTACATAGGGCAGGCCTGTGGCCAATGTGGCCAATGTTGGCACATTGGGCTTTACGCTTTGGGGGGGCCCACACCAGCACAGGGAGCAGATCACCTGCTGCAGCAGCCAGGATCTCTGTGGGCTGTAAGTCAGTGGGGCAAGCAGAGCAGTTTTGCCTTGGGCGCTCCTGTCTGCCTCTGCCTTCAAATGGGCCTTCTGGAAGCAGTTGGAGATAACACCATCGTGTCACCACCAGCTATTTCCAGGCTTCACACTTTGTGAGCAACACTACAAATGCTCTTCTTGGTGAGTGGGGAGAAAGTGGAAAAGTGAGGAAGTGGGGGGGGGGCACAGAGCCGGGCCTGGGGCTACAACCCTATGCATTATATAGGGCAGCTGGTTTTTTGCAAGGATTCCATGGCTCACAGTTTGGGAACCACTGCTGTAATCCAACAGCTATAGTAGCGACAGCAATAGTCCTCCCTCTGCAGTTTGGCAATGTTTTACAAACAGATTTTGTTTTTTCTTAAATAAAAAAGGCATCAAATGAAGGGATAAATATACCTCTGTTTATGTTGGGTTCCTGTGTATTTCTTTCAAAGCACAATCCATTTGTAAAACATTGTAAACTGCTCTGGGGAAGGTGGAATTAAAGCCAACAGCCAATCAGTGCTGTGTACTGGCAACCGCAGGCCAATCAGTACTGTGCACAGCTGGCTCTGCATCAAAACTGCAGAACCAAAATTGCAGAACCAACAAAGGCAAGAGAAACATCAGGTCACTAGCAGAAAAGACTAAAGGCCGGATCCTATCCAGCTTTCCAGCACTGATACAGCTTCAATGCAGCCCCATGGGAAGAGAACAAATGTTCCCTTACCTTGAGGAGGCCTCTGTGACTGCCACCCCCCCCCTTTGCAGGATCCAGTGCACTCCCAGTTGGCATGGGTGCATCAGCACTGGAAAGGTGGATAGGATTGGGCCCTAATGCTATTTACAGGTATGTCAAATGGGTTGAAAATGAAATAGTAGGTGATTGAGAACACAATCCTAAACTGGAGTTAGGCCAGCATAGTTAGGCCAGCAAAGTTTAGCCAGCATGAGGGCCACCGTAAAGTATGTTTGAACCACTCTCCGAGTCAGGGAGGATGGCGCACATCTGTGTGGTCCACACATACTTTATGGTAACCCTTTTGCAGACCAAACTTTGCTGGCCTAACTGGGCCAGCCTAACTCTAGGTTAGGATTGTGCTCTGAATGATTTATTCTGATAAAAACAAGACTAGTTTACAATCATGCCAGATTTTGAGACGACTCTTACATAAGTAAGTACTATACTTTTAGTCCCAGTATCAACTATAATGGCCCCAATTCAGGAAGTTCCTATTGCATGTGTGTGTGTGTGTGCGCACACACACACACACACACAGTCAAATGGTTTGTTCAGTTACACTTCAGGGTTCCACTTGGATGAAAACACAGCCTTTTTTTTAAACTCCTCTCAGTTTAAGACATGGTTTGCAAATGAGCATCACTCAACAGCAAAGACATACCAGCATATACATGTGAGTCCTTGAATGTCACACGTATTTATGTTCGGATCCTGGTGCATGGTTCTTTTTAGTTATAGTCATAAAGACCATTTAGAGCTGCACTTTCTGTAGAGAGCTTCTGGTTTTCTTTCACTGAGCACTAGTCGCTGTGGCGTTTCAGACCTAGCTTGGAAAAACTAGCTGCTGGTTAAATTTTGTAAAATTCTAAACAGTTCAGTTTTAATATGTTAAATACTTGGAGATAAATGAAGAACAATCATATTAGTTTCTGTGTTTAAGGGGGCATGTTCTGTCAAGTGTATTTGTCATAACTTCTGCCAGGGTTTCATCTTCCACATTTTAACTTTCTATGCCATTGCCTTGAGGAGGTGAAGGAACCGCAACTCCACATTTCCAGTGCAGAAGACAGGGAGAGAAACACCTCTATAATGGACAGTCTATGAGTTCTTGTTCTTGAAAGATAAGAAAGGATAAAGACTTTGGCATTCTACAAGTGGAATTGCATTGCTGTTGTGTATAGAGGTTTTTGCAGTCTGAAGTATTATATACATATTTCTGATTTGCCTCCGAGTGCATTTTGGGCTCTGTAGGGAGGATCCTGACGAAAAAAGAGTAGCTCTAATGCATGGAAATCAATCAATAGTATTTATATACCGCTTTTCAACACAAAGTTCACAAAGCGGTTTACAGGCAAATAACAACATTAAAGTTAAATGGTTCCCTGTCCCAAAAGGACTCACAATCTAAAAGAATGGAGAACACCACCAGCAACAGCCATGAGAAAGACACTGTGCTGGGGTGAAGAGGGACACCTGCTAAATCTAAGAGGACACCACTTGAAAAAGTGCCTCTTGCCCAGTTAGCAGAGATACAAAGTCTCCAACCCATCTATTACACAGAACCAATGGAATTTGCCATAAATCTATGGCTGCAATCCCAAAAAGCTACATGCATAATTGGGTACAATTGTCAAATAGAGAAAAAGAACGGCAACACTTGTCATCCCATAACTGACAGTGGGAAGCCTTAGCTATGTAGTGGTGCACATCATTGGGTATAATCAGAAGCATTTCAACTCTGCTACATCTAATGGGGTAAGGTGGTTAATAACATATGCCTACACAGGGTAGCAGGGGTTTATGGACGGGGGGGGGGCTGCTGTTCTGCAAAGAAAAGACCCCGTTTTCCTTGATCATTACACATGCTTTTCTGTCTTCTAGCTAATGGCCCAGATTCAGTGATGGTTCATGCACACAGGAGATCTTGTGCATGATAAACTGCCTCCCACTTCCAAAAACTTCTCATCTGCTTCAGTGGAGGGACTGAAACATGCACCAGTAGAACATGCTTCTGAATTGGCTCTGTCCATTGAGATGAATGAGTTGTCCCAGCAACATACTTATAAATGAATACATACCACCACCCAACAACTTCCCCACATCTCCTGCAGAACAAGAGATTAACGCTCACATTACCACAATCAATCAATCAACAGGTACTTATATACTGCTTTTCAACACAAAGTGGTTTAAAGGCAAACAGTAATAATAATAAAATTAAATGGCTCCCTGTCCCAAAGGGCTCACAATCTAAAAAAAAAAAAAGGCAAACCACCAGCAACAGCCACTAGAAAGACTGCGCAGGGGTGAAGAGGGACAATTACTCTCCCCCTGCTAAACATAAGAGCAACACCACTTGGAAAAGTGCCTCTTGCCCAGTTAGCAGGGCAACATACCACACATGTGTATCTTTAAATACAGACCCCTTTCTGGACCAGGGCAAATAGGTTTCAGCCAAGCTATTTTTATATATTTACTCAGAAGAAAGTCCCACACTGTTCAGAAGGGCTTTCTCCCAGGAAAGCATGTAGAGGATTGCACCACAAATGTGCTAAATTGGCAGCACGCAGGTCTCTCATACTGAAACAGTATTGCCAAACAATTTGATGAACTTGCTGTTTGCCAAGTTTTCAGTAATACATTTGAGTTCCATTCAATACGGAAAAAACATTGACATAGCAAATAGGTAAAAACAACAATAATGTATAAGCTGTCAATTGATTTGGAGCTGTCTTCCAGCTAAATGTTTAGAATCAGTAATGAAAGCTGACCTGAAGTAAATGACAAAAACTGATTTAATAATTGCTCCACAAGCAAACACAATTCAGAGAGTGGCTGTGCACATGAGCTCTTGGCAAGGCGGCCACAGGCTTGATCCCTACTACACAGAAAGCATGTGACAGTCAAAGCCAAAGCATGGCACCTCTCCCCCCTCCCCCCCCACACACAGACACACTCATCACACTTCTGCAGGACATCAGGAAAAGAGGAGCCTGGGACTTCATAGCCTGGCTGTGAAGACGTCTACTAATGCCAAACCGTATTATTGCCCTTGATGCCTGGTGAGGCTCACCACAAAAAAGGGAAAGCACAGAGAACTGCCACATCTGGAGCACATGTGCAAAGCCAGCCATAATATGTAGGCAAATATCTCCACCCACATGTTTAAAATCACAGACTAGCATATCCAGTTGCAGACTGGTAAGCTATGACTGTCTACTCTAAATATATGCTTCATCAATTGGCCTTTTCTTTGCCCCACTACATGTTATTGCAAACCTATATCTGTGGCTTACAGTAAAAAAACGTCATCCTTTAAAAGTAAATTGCTGAAAACAACGTCTATTTGGAATATTGCTGTAGATTTTTAAGTTGATGAGTTTGGGGAATACATATATGCCACTCAGGCCTGCTTGTGACCGTCATCACGCAAGCAAATCTATTCCTTGAGCAAACGCATATCTCATATTTTCTTGATATTCACTCCTTTCTGGTCATTTTTGAGCTTACTGATCTTCTTGGGAGCACCGATGACTGGACTGGGGTTCTTGGAGTTTTGTTTGGGTAGCACCCCACTGCGACCAGAGTTTTTAGCATTTGGGTTTTTGTTTGGGGCTGCCCGCAAGAGCTTCTGTTCCTGGAGTCGCTGTTCCCACCTCTAAGAAAGGGGATTGAAAAGAAACCAAAAGCATTCATGAGACACTACACCAAAGAGTTCTTGATACAAATCACTGTGGAGCTGTCAAATCCTGCCGTGGTGCATTCTGGGGCTTTCAAACTTTCACCTGCCAGGGCCACATCACTTATGTGGCAATCTTACACAGCAGTGCCACTGCCAGAACTGGCATTCCAGCAGCAGAACATACTTCATGGCCATTGCAAATGGTGATCCAGAAGAGAGCATAGGTGCACACTTCTGGACCGCTACTGGAGTCACTGTTCATGTGAACCATTCACATCACAGTGGTTGTGACTCTCACTGACAGCTACCAGCATGGCAGAGGAGTAAATAATTTTTCATTTCTCCATCACTGTATTTTAATGACTGGAGCTGCAAACCTATGTGCACCAGGAATAAGACCCACTAAATACGATGGATAGGGGTGGGATTTTTTTGTTGTTGAAAACCAGCTTTTGGCATTTAAAAATATCTGAATAAAAACACCGCATTTTGGTGTTTAGGGTATTTTCCAGAAATTAAAATTGACTACTTTTCCAATTAGAAATAGTACTCTGGCTGCATCTGCTGACACTGTATCACCTGTATCATCTACCTAGTACACTTTTAAAATTAATAAGAATGAGAACTTGGATTGAGAATGTAGAACACATAACACCACAATTTCCTATTTTAATCAAGAAATTTGGGGGGGGGGAATCACAAAAACCACACAATGTCACTTACTCCTGAGTAGACATGCCTAGGGTGATTAAAAAAAACACTATGAGTTTCTGATAAGTTCTTAAAAACAAGAAGTTTGGGAGTTCTTAAAAACAAAGACTACGCAAACCTAAACCTGGACCAAAAAAAAAAAGAAAAAAGACCATCATCCCAAACCAGATCAGTACCTTTAAAAAAAAGGACGATTACTGGTTCAAAATATGAGTTTAAAATAAAGGCAATTAGTGTCATTGTACACTCATTGGCTTCCATTTGAATGAATCATTAACCTGTAAAATTGAGGATATCCCACATTTGGCAGTTGTCTTAATTTTAGTTCCCTGCCATCTTAAAGAACTGAGAGGAAAGGACAGCCGCCTGATGCCTTAAGAGTTAAGGGTGCAATCCACTGCAGGACAGATTGAAATCATGTTATAAATTTAATACTGAATGTTCTAGTTATTTTTATTTCATAAGTACTTCATAGTGCTTATTGGTTATAGCTGACAGTGTGAATCTTATTTATGATTTCCTCTGTGAACCTAATCCAAACCAGATGTGTGCTGGATCAATTTTATTGGCATGAATCAGAACTAAGAACTGGAACCATTTCAGACAGAGCAGAACCTGAACTGCAGCTAAATGACACTATTTAGTTATTTAGATTAAAAAAAAATGTATAGGCTGCTTTTTCATCTCAAGGATCCCCAAAACACACATGACAGTAAAGTATAAATTTTAAAAAATAAAAAAGTGAAGGAGTGCAAAAGAAAAATACAAAGAATCAGATATTCAATTATCAGTATAGTCTTGGAGAACAAATCAACCAAGCCCATCAAATAAGACAGTTTTCATCGTCTTCACTAAGAGCTAGTCCAGTGGCTCCCGAACTGTGAGCCGTGGCTCCATGGGGAGCCACAGAATCCACATTAAAAAACACCATCCTTTAAGAATGGTAGCCCTAATGGAGAGCCACAGCCAATGGCCCAGTAGGTCAAGGGAACCACCAGTTGAAAAGGTTTGGGGACCACTGGGTAGTGGTGAAGGGGCTATCAGAGGAGCAACCCAAGGGAGGGGGAGTCTGAGTGCTGCAACTGAGAAGACCCTTTCCCACTTGAACAACAATGGGAGACAAAACAGAGTAAATGTATCAACAGGTGGGTGGAATCATGTGAGAGCAGACAATCCTTTAAATACCCCCATCCCAAATAGTTTTAGGGCTCTAAAGGGGATGAGCAGCACATTGAATGTGGCTCAGAACCAAACCCAGAATCGGTGCAAGTCACTATTCCAAGTTTTGCTCAGAACAGTAATGTTCTGAATCGAGGACCCCCATCAGCACACGGGCGACAGCTTTCCGATTCAGCGGAATGAAATAGCCAAACCTGGTTTGAGCCTAGGCATGTGTGACAGCAGCCAGGTCTGCCTTCTCCAGGAAGTGACACAGCAGGCATGCCAGCTAATGGTCCCTGTAAGAATCCCTTCTGCTGCGCAGAGCCCATCCATGGCTACATGGCAGGGCCTCCAGACGTTCAGCAATGACATCACGCATCACTGATTTCCAGGTAGCTGAGCTCTGAGCTGTGCAAAGCCACTGAGCTGTGCAGCCCGCACCTTGGAGGGGGGAAACAGTAGTGTTAACCAAAGTCATAGCCACCACATGGGCATTCAGGCGCAAGGCAAGGTCCAAAAACAGTCCTAGGCTGTGGACCCAATAATTCAGAGAGAGCGAGAGCGAGATGCCCCATCCAAAACAGAAGCACCACCGATTTCTTACTTGCCAAAAGTCCAGGTCCTACTGAATTGGGTCTGAGCTTGTAAGCTCACATCCAGTTACTAGTTTGACTCTGATTTGAACACTCTTTGCATCTCATATATTTCTTGCTTTGTCTCAGATTTCACTCATGTAGCACTTTTCCCGCACCCAAAGATTATGTAATTCGCTTTACAAAAAACTGATCTGCTTAGCAACTATTCTTAGAATTGTTGGATTTTTCTGGAAGTAGGGAAGCTTGGCCTTATTGGCAGAAAGGTATCTGAGACATGTTTGTGCATGAGAAATTGAATGCACAGTGCATTTCAGAGACCATCTACGCAAGTCATCATATGGAGCTCCAAGCAGTTTTCCCCTTTAGAGAGATACACAGCTTCGCAATGAGGGCAACATTTCTCATTGCCCTCCCTTCCACATCTCTGCATGGAAGAGGGGAGAGATGCAACAGTTCTAATTTTTATCCTGCTAAAATCCCTTTGCACACCCAGCTGCATGAGAGCTGCTTCCCCATGTGCAGCTGCACACAGTGGCTAATGCAAAAAAAATCATGTGGTTGGGACTAAGAGCATCTATCTTGATGAGCCATTGCCCTTCCTCCAGGGTGGGAAAGAATTTAAGATGTCAAAGGTCTGGCACTAGGAACTTACTTTCTGTGCCACCAAGGTAGCTGGCAGGGGGAAAAATGGCTCACTGCTGAGTCTCACTGCTACACGATTCCCCATTGAGGGTGACAGGAAGAAAACTGATTCCTCCCAAGCTGCCTGGCTGCAGATGACTTGGGGAGCCAAAAAGGATCTCTGCTAGCCATCAATGAGAGGATCCAAGTCTTCAGTCTGAACTTATCTAACAGAGAAAGAGCTAAACAGGTTTGCTTTGCCTTACCTTACCTTCTCTGGGCTACTGCCGCACAGTTGCCCCAGGCCGACTGCCTCGGATCATGTTCGACTGACATACACCTGCACAATTGTCCTTGCCCATGTCATTGGGATATTCACATGCATACCATCACTTCCTGGGAGGGCATCACAGGGAAGTGGCTCCCATCCCACATGGTTATATGCAGTGGTGGAATCTACCTGCGCTAACAACCGGAACGCAGGAAGTAGCTACCGGGACGCACGGTTGATTGGCAGTTCCTCCATGCGTCCTCACTTCCCCCGCGTTCCGCTGCCTGCCTGGATGATACCTCCGGCTGCGGGCGTGCAGGGCGCAGGCGTGGCCAGCTCCATTCGCGTATTGCAGGGGCGCGCGGCAGTGACTACTGCAGTGGGTGGAGCCAGCCCTACATGGAACAACCGGAACGGCGTTCCGTAGCGTCCTGGCTACATGACATCACTGGTTATACGTGCCTGAGCAAAGGGGATCTGATAAGAAGAACAGAGAGCACACTTGTGCTTCTTGTTTCGCTCATGTCCTGGCCACATCTGAAGTTGCTCCTAACTTACACTATCATGTGTGTTTAAGCTTCTATTGGTCCTTCCTGTTAAACCATTTATTTTAACATCACCTCCAAGCTAAGGAAAGAGCAGCAGTCCAGAAGACTGAAGCACAGCAAATAGTTCATCTTTCCACTAAAAGCAAAATTGGCTTCCGCCGTCTTCTGGTAAAGCTCAACCAAAGAGGTCTCAGAGGGAATTTCCAACAATACAAGGCAAAGAGTGGAAGACAAAAATTCCCTGGAACGGTTTGGAAGAGATTGCCAGTGAGCATGCCAAGGAAGTGGTCGTTGCAATACATCCTCCTGAAATCTTGTGGTGCAGGAAGGAAAACTTTAGAGTGTGTTCCTACAAGAACAGCTTGTTTATATACAGATACAGTTTATGCTCATGTGCTTCTGAATATGGTATCTTGTACACATGTATGTAATTGAATAGCTACAACAACAGCTGTACCCAGTGATGAAAAAGTGAATTATGTTCTATTCTAGAAGAAGGAAGATGTTTGAAGGATCAAGTAGGTGCTCTTACCTTAAACCTTTTGCTCAAAGGATCCTTCCATTTTTCAACTGAGCATCCATCAAGAAGCATCAACCTAAATTTCAATTTAGAATCCAAAAAATTAATCAACCAACAGTATTTATATGCCACTTTTTAAACACAAAGTGGCACAGGCAAATAATAATAAAGGTAAATGGCTCCCTATTCCAAAAGGGATCACAATCTAAACAAAAAAAAATGCAGACCACCACCAGCAACAGCCACTAGAAAAGACACTGCACAGTGGTGAAGAGGGACAATTACTCCCCTGCTGCTAAGTATAAAAGGAACACCATTTGAAAAAGTGCCTCTTGCCCAGTTAGCAGTGGATGACAGTTAACAGGGGTTGAAGGCCAAAGGCACAAAAGAAAGATATAGCTTTTATCCTAATTAGAGAATGCAATATAAAAATGGGCAGATTCCAGCCCAAATTAAGCATTTTTCATGGGAGAGAGAAATGTAGACCTGTTCATTTAAATCATGTGTCTCCAAACTACGGTCCACAGCAACTTAAAATATTTGACATTATTACTCATTTCTCAAGCACACATTTCTCTTTGGACTGAATCACATCATACCAATTACAAAAAAGATCCAAGTAAAACCTATTCATTCATAAAACTGAGTTTTTTCGGCCTGCAAAAATCTGTAAAATGTATGATGTGGCCCTCATACTGAAAGGTCTGGAGGCCCCCAATTAAAACCAATATGATTCAAGCATTTGGAGAAAAAACTAGTGCCTGGAATTCATTTTCTTTCATCTGTATGTTATGGACAAAAATATGGGATTTAATCACTGTGACACTGATACGTGTACAAATTAACATGCAAGATGTGAGCCTATTTGCTTATTGATGCCATTGAATTTATATTAACATTCACATATTAATATTAACATTTAATTCATAAAATAAATTGTTTTGCCATATGGATGGGCACACACTACCCACCCTATTGTCTGGAAATAATTTGGAGTGCATGGGTTAGTTTCTCAGACATTTACTGGCATCTAGGAAATCAACCTGGACTGAGCTCCAATATGTGTTAACAACAACAGTGATGACAACCCATATTGGTCTGGAAGCTGCTCTGGAATTTGCAAGAATCTCTACTTTGCATGCAGAGGCGGATCTACAGGGAGGGCAAAGCTCTAAGTGTTGCATGAAGCCTTACCCTGTCATGTAAATCCCTCCTCTCCCTTGCTGCTGTAGCCAGTAAGCAATGCCAAGATGTTGCTGTTCCCTGTGAGGATTGGCTAAAACAGTGCAGGACAGGAGTGATTTCCACTGCAAGGTAAGGCTTCTTGCAAAACTTAGAGCTTTGCCCTCCCTTAGATCTGCCTCTGTTTGCATGGATGGTTTCTGACCTGTAAACCGCTCCTCTCCCTCAGTCACGGCCATTCCAGGCTGCAAAAGCATTGTAGAGGTGTCTCCTCCTTATTGCTTCTGCCACCTGGAATGACTTCGATGGAGCAGTTTACACAGCCAGGTAAGATGCCTTGCAAAACTTAGCACCCTGCCCCCCACAAAGGATGCTACTGAAGTAAAAACTAGGGTCAGAGATACTAGAAAGGTCTCCCAAACCAACTCCACTGAGGATGCAATCCTAAACTGCCCTAGAACAGGAAGACCAGCTGGCCTGTACTGTATTCAGTGCAGGTTGGGAGGGCTGCTAGAGCCTCCACAGGGCAAGGGGACGGTTGTCCCCTTACCCCATGGTAGGTGCCAGCCACCCCTATGGAGCTCCTCGGACCTGTGCCTGCTTTTTAAGGACGCACCTACTTTTTTAAGGATGCATCTTGTTGTCTCCTGGGCTCCCTGAGGCACCTGGTGGGCCACTGTAAGATACAGGAAGCTGGACTAGATGGGCCCTTGGCCTGATCCAGCAGGGCTCTTCTTACATTTATGTTCTTATATGTCTTATGACAGGTGCAGGTCTGAGCAGGCTCAGTGGCCTGAATCTGAGGCAGTGGGGTGGATGCATCTAATTGCCGCATTCGGGCTCCTCCCCCTCCCCAGGCCACCCGCATCCTGCCTAACCCACCCACCCAGAAAAGCCCCTGTGCTGGCCAAACTGTTCAGATTCCATTCCATTCATTTCAAAAAGGCTTCTGCACTTCTTGTTAGATTGTGCTGCAACTCAGAAACAATACAAATCATGTTTATCTCCCCCCTCAAAACAACCATTAAAAAAGGAAAGTTGTGATAGGAACAAAAATGTGGAATTTCCTTCCGTGCTATTCCAAGCAAGTGACCATTCCCGATGACATTTTTAAAAGCCACTGTAACTCTAACCCTGTTTACATTCTGCTAAGTTGAATGGGAAACAGAATAGTTTGTTTTTGCTGCGTTTTTCCAAACCTTTGACAAAGCATATAAAATGAAAACCTCAATGACCTTTAAAAGCACCGTTGGCAAACTTGTTTCATGAACTGTGGAACTCTTTCTGATCTTCTCCCATTCCTGGGCTGAATTCTGAAAACCTTCTCACTAATCTACTGACATTCTCAGATTCCATCAATATCATATTGCAGGCCATGCTGTGTCACCCTGTGCTCTCTCCAGACTCCCACCATCTCCAGAATCCAGACTTTAAAAGATTTTAAATCCCTTGCTTACTATAAACCCATTTATGCCTCCTGCCTCTTATCCAACCTTTGACTTCATCTCTCTTCTTTTTCCCAGGAGAACTAACAGAACATCAAAATATCTCCTCTCTCATTTTCAGACCAGGGACATCTCACTTCTATGGGTGGGAAAACTCAGGTTAATTATTACAGTATAGGCATGCCCCAGTATCCACTGGGGGACTGTTCCAGACTACCCCATGGATATCTGAAACCGTGGATACTGGGGGTGTCTTTTGAAAGATAGGGGGACATCAGTCGTTTTGCTGCAACAAGGTTAAAAAAAATAGATATGTTTCATGTTCCTCTATCTTTTTAATAGGCATTCCAGTATCTGTGGATACCGAATCAGTGAATACCAAGGCATGCCTGTACCGATATGTGTATGCCGCCCTTTCTTCAAGGAGCCTTGGCAGCAAAATAATTCAATTATTATTTAATTGAATAAAATTATTCAATTTTATTCCAATAACATTTGTCATTAGTCAGATAGGATGAGTGGCAGGTACTGGCCTAAAATTGCTCAATGAGCTCCATGGCTGAGGAGGAGTTGAACCCAGATCTCCCCAATTCAAGTATAGTACCCTAGTGCTAGACCACATTGGCTCTCCTTGTGCGTACAATTGACCTCAAAGGCATCCCCATCCACCTCAATGGATGAGGCAGCTCTGTTACATGCAAATGGTACAGTCTACCATGTTTGACAAAAAATAAAGCAGTCTGTAAAATGCAAATGGAACGGAGTGTCTTGCAATGTTCTCACCACTTACCGGGAACGCCGCTCATAACACATAATGAGGACATCTTGATTTGGCAGAAGAGGTGGACACTGGCAGGAAGAATTTGTGTACAGAGGAACTTGAATGCGGGGGACCAGAGTCAGCGATTTCAGAACCTCTTTCACGTCAACCATTGTGGTGATTTCATTGCAGCTGCCTCTCTCCAAGCTCTTTACTTTAGCATGGATAACTGCAACATATAAAGCAAAGGGAGATCATAAGCATGCCACTCATGTTCCACTTAAGTGCAGCAACTAGACAGGTCTATGCCACATAGGGAAAGGGAAAACAAGGTTTCACAAAACATGATGTAATTGCTTGTGCTAGAGAAAAGAGTTATAGACTAGAGACAATAATAATCAGGTTTATCAAAAGTCCACTTCAAATGTTTAAAACTCAAACATGGCCAGAGGCAGATCTGGGGGGGGGGGAATCTGTAAGTTTTGCAAGAAGCCTTACCTTGCAGTGGAAAACACTCCTCTCCTGCACTGTTCTAGCCAATCCTCACAGGGAACAGCAACATCTTGGCGTTGCTTACTGGCTACAGCAGCAAGGGAGAGGAGGGATTTACATGACAGGGTAAGGCTTCTTGCAAAACTTACAGATTTGCCCCCCCTTAGATCCGCCTCTGAACATGGCCGGAGCAATTATGAACTTTTTGACAAAAACATATGGCAATGTGATATGGCAGGATTTAGTCTAACTCCCTATGCATTTCCACTTAGAGAAATTTTAAGAAGAGGGGTGTGTGCGCGTGTGCGTACCTCTTTTGTTAGATTGGTTGCATAATAAATGTTAGGGTGTAACTGAAAGGGACTTCTGCAGCAGGACAGCTCAGATGCTCCCTTTGAAACTCCCTGATGCTCCTTTATGGTTAAGGTGTTTTTGAAAAGAAACTCTTTTCAAAACACCTTAGCCATAAATGAGCATCAGGTTCAGCAGGAGGAAATGTGCCTGGTGCATATGTTCATGTGGGGCTATTGCCTTTTCCAAGAACTACTTGAAAGACAGAACATAGTTCAAGTTACAATCCTATACAAACAGCCCAGTCCTGTCCCCCACCCATTGACAACAAGGCAGCACCACCAATGTGGCATCCTCTACATCTAATGTGGGAGGAGGAGAATCAAGAGGCTTAGGAGAGGTAAGGACCTACACTAGCAATATAACTGGCATTAGTCCAAGAAGCAAAAAGCAGTGGGATAGGTAAAAAAAGAGGGGATAGAATCCTGGTGCAAGTTGTTTTTCCTTATCTGTCCCTCCCCCCCCCCCGCAATCCCAACCCTGAAAATCCTTCTGCCCCCCACCTCTCTGTACTGCCTATTCACACACCTGTAACCCACTTACCAGGAGTAGTGGAGCCACTGGAAGGAGAGCCACACCTCTGCCTATTTGTGGCTTTCGCATTGCCGCAAAGGACCTCACGTTGCCAAATGCGTTCTGGCAGTGCAAGGCCCATAATAGGCCAATAATTGCTTGTCCAATTAACATTGTGGGACTTATTTCCGAGTCACTCTCAGAAGCAGTCCAACAGGGCAATCCTATGCATGTCTAGTCAGATGCAAGTTCCATTGTGCTCATTAGGGTTAACTCCTAGGCATTTGTGCATAGGGTTATAGTCTTAGGAATATACTATATTGGGACTTCTGAGTAGACAAGTATAGGATTGTATTGAAATACACCTTTTTATATCCATTTGGGGGTTTTTGAATCACATTTTGAATTTTAACACAACTGTATTAAAACTGATAAATGTTAATTAAAAGTTCCAAATTAAATATAAAAGGTTGCATTCAGTGCAATTATTTCAAACTGCAACCCATTTGATGAGTGAGGGATGAAAAACAAACAAGCTAGATGCTTAAATAAAGTATAATAAGTGTCAAGGTAGGAATAAGTGGCAGGCCATAAAGAAATTAAAATTTGATTTTATGGTTGTTTTAGTCTTAATGGGACATGGCTGTTGGGGAAGGGGTGTCATGACAAGCTTCTGCACTTTAAAATTTACCAATATACCATTGAATAGTCTTGTAAAATATATCAAGATTTAAAAACTAACTGTACAGTACAAAGCTGCAGCTCTCATTGTAGATCAGAATTCCTAGGGGTGAATTACCCCTGTAACTGCTAGAATTTGATTCTTTGTGAATCATGAGTATGATCATGTTACAAGCCATACCTAGAATCTCTAAAACGTTTTCTATCCTATTAAGCAAGTATGAATAGGAGTGATGGGCCATTTTCTTACTAACTTAGAAAAGAGGATACAAGGTAAGGAAAGTTTGTGTGCTTTGCTTTCTCTTCTTGCCAACAATTTTGCCCATAAGTCATCTAGTGACTTCAAATACTATCAGGCAGAGATAATTTTCTCCACATTATTTCTAGTGCTTGAGTAAAGGGGGGGGGGGCGGCGGAAGGAAGGAGACCCAAGGACCGAGTGCAGCACAACATGAAAAGGTTTTAAAAGCTGCACCTGCCAAAATTCTCCCTTCTATACAATGCATAGGTATGGTGTCCTCTATTGTATCAGGTCACCTCGAATCACACACCTGGCTCCCCTACCTCGCTCGCATGCATGTTTATGCCTACATTCACTAAGGGGGCCAGGGCAAAAGCTGGTGGGCTCTCCCGCCAGTAATTCTGATACTGTCTTGTTACTTCCCTATTTATAGTCACACATTATGCACCTGTACATAGGTATGCATTTCTTCGTGAAGGATTGTTGACCTGTAAAAATGAAACCAGGTACAATCTGTATACACTACTGTACACAGATGGTACCTGCACTGAACAGAATGGGCAAATACTGTAACCATACCTGGGTTCAGGCTAACAAAGATTGCGCCCCAATACAGAGGTGCGCCAGGATACAGTTCCCCATGTGAGGAGCCCCGCTGAGGGCATCCCATGTGCAAACATGCCGGGTGGCAAGGTGGGGAAAGTGACAGAGCTACAGGCAATCCTGAGGACTGCAACATCTGGAGAATCTGAGATTTTGTTTTTAAGGTGAAAGCCCTGCTCCTTTCAGCCAACTGAAACTGAAGGCTGCAGATACAGGCTCCAGAGAATGTTGGCAGCAGAAATCCCATGTGCAGGCACAAGCCCTCGACTGCCAGAGTTCAACATTTGGCTGGAGGAAAACAAGTGACTTGCCAGAGGATCATTTACACTGCAGGGGGGCTGCCCCAACAGTTTCGGGTGCTGGTTTCAACTTGTAAACCCCAAAACTGCCTGAATTAGTATCTTTGAGGAAATGCCTTCTGCCAGATCATCCTCCCATCTGCCCACTTAGAAACTGAATTCAACCAAGTAGGTCCTACCATGGTGTTCTGCCAAATTCCCTGCCAGGCCTCCTCAAGGGCCCTAATGCCCACACTAGGCTAACTAGTTTCCCTCCAGAGCAGCCTCAGAGATAGGCAAGAGGGAGGGGGTTCATTCACCCACTGGGCCTCCTCTCTTCCAGCAGCTTTGCTTGGGATTACTGACTGGCCAGCCTCCTCATCACTGGCTTAGCTCCAGATACTCTAACCTGGCACCAACAAACCCCACCACCAAACAATAGGCAGTCAGCTTGCCTAAGCCACAACTGCCTCCGCCACTTGGTGGCTCCAGGGGCGTGGCAGCCATACAACAATTCCCAATGGTTATTCCCCACAATAACCTTACCTTAGCCAATTCCTCAATCCTGCAGGCAGGCAGGCAGGCAGGCAAGCAGTCCAGCCAGCAGCCCATCAGTCCATCCATCCAGCACTCCATCCATCCAGCACCTACCTGGTGCCCTCCTCCAGCACCTTCCCAGGTACCATTGTCCAGCACCTATTTGGATCCTTTTCTCCAGTTCCTACCTCCAGTTTTATACTGAGGCCAGCCAATCAGTGGGTAGGCTTTAATTCATCAACCACACCCATCTGTACCTGTGCTAACCTCCCTTCAGAGCCAGGGGCCTCATCAGCCTGCAGCTGTGCTCCCGAGGCTTGGGGGTTAACCCTGTAATCCCTGGTTTATCTGGGCCAAGGGGCCATTGCTGATGCTATTCCCTATCTTCTTGGGATATCTCCTGCCTTTTGCAATACAGCAACAGACACTGATTGGCTGGACTCAGTATAAAGCTGGAGGCAGGAGCTGCAGTAAAATACTAGGTAGGTGCTGGACAGAAGTACTTGGGTATGTGCTGGAGGAGAAGCACCAGGTAGGTGCTGGCT
The DNA here is from genome assembly GCA_029204185.1 of Lerista edwardsae. Taxonomy (NCBI): domain Eukaryota; kingdom Metazoa; phylum Chordata; class Lepidosauria; order Squamata; family Scincidae; genus Lerista; species Lerista edwardsae. The sequence continues at coordinate 7,310,143 of JAJKFI010000032.1, forward strand.
GGTCTGCCTGCAGGACTGTTGGATGGCTGGACTGGCTGAAAGACTGGATAAGGTAAGGTTATTGTGGGGAATAACCATTGGGAATTGTTGTATGGCTGCCACGTCCCTGGAGCCACCAAGTGGAGGAGGCAGTTGTGGCTTAGGCAAGCTGATTGCCTATTGTTTGGTGGTGGGGTTTGTTGGTGCTAGATATAGGGTAGTTTGGAGCTAAGCCAGTGATGAGGGCAGTCTGGAGGAGGCTGGCCAGCTGGTGATTCCAAACAAAGCTGCTGGAAGAGAGGCGGCCCAGTGGGTGAATGAACCCCCCTCCCTCTTGCCTATCTCTGAGGCCGTTCTGGAGGGGAAGCTAGTTATATTAGCCTAATGTGGGCATTAGGGCCCTAGGGGTGGCCTGGCAGGACAGAATTTGGCAGAACAGTTGCTAGGCAGGTTCTAACATCAACCATGCCCATCTGCACCTGTGGTGGCCTCCATTGCCAGGGGCCTCATCAGCCTACAGCTGTGCTCCTGAGGCTTGCAAAGACCTTGGGGGTTAACCCTATAATCCCTGGTTTATCTGGGACAAGGGGCCATTGCTGATACCATTCCCTCTCTCCTTGGAGTATCTCCTGCCTTTTCCAATACACATGGCTCCCCTTCCTTAGAGATGGGTTATCATTTTTCATCAAAAGCAGTGCCTTCTTCAAGGCAACTCCTTCTCTGTGCCTCATCTCCTGAGGGCAATTGACCAGATCCATGCTCTTGGCTTTTCTGGAAGAGTGATTCAAAAACGTTTTTGTCTCACCAGAACGTTTTACATCCTTTCTACTTGGCACATTGTATTTTATTGTTGAATTGTTAATCAAATTGCATCCCAATCAAACTTCACTAGAATGGGCCTTAATTTGTAACTGATTTGTAACCAGAATGTAGGTGGAGAGTTGCCTACAAATAGACAGTGTATTTGGATGCACAGTTCAATACACATATGGCTACATAGACTTCTTATTCGCAATTTCTGATCCAGTAAATTATGGGTCTAGAAGGATGCTTTTACTTGTGGGTCTCCTTACTGGATAAGGGTATTATTGTTTCATTCTCCTTTTAATATATTGAGGACTAAATAAAGAGTTGAAAAGCAGCTTTAAGTGGGAATAATAAATAATCCCATTTTGTTTTTTCTAGTCTGTTTGAAAAATAGACTTTTTCCTAGTCTATCTCCCTCCTTTATCTCAGGTTAACAATCTCTGATATAGAAAGAGAAAGGACAAGAATGAGATACTTGGAAACCTAGGATGGGCAGTTTGGCTTCTTTTATTTGTGTCAATTAATACCACCCCAATACACCTGTCCCTCTCCTTTCTGTAGAGTTTATATGCTGGAATAACCATATGAAATTGGCATGTGACATTTTTGAATTTAGGGGAATGATGGTGTACTACAGTTCATGTTACAGTTTACTAACAATTCAGTCCTATCATTTAGGCTCTCATCCTTTACATACTTTTACAGTGTTAAGTGCTATTGAACACAAAGGGACTTACTGCAGAGTAAAGATTTATAGGATTGCTCTGTTAGAAGTAAGTCAATTAATTTCAACAGAGTTTACTTCCTTTTGTTTAGGATGATCTAGAGATGAAGGCTATCTGGACATCAAAATAATCCAAGTTGGGCATTTCAAAGAAAGTTGCCCAAGGCCTGGGTAACCGGATACAATGGAGGACAGAGTGCCCCCTAGACCTTTAACCATTGTCTAGAAGAGGGAATTTTGGCAGGTGCAGCTCAACATGGAAGGGCTTAAAAAGCTTCACCTGCCAAAATTCCCTCTTCTATACAATGTGCTATGGAGTACAATAGGCACTCTGTCCTTCATTGGATCTGGTCACCCTGTATTTGGGAGAAAGCTTCACTGACCTCAATGAAATGTACTTCTGAATACCAATGGGTTGCGAAGCTGACATTCTGGACATATCGATTAGGAAATGTGTTTAATTACCCAAACAAATATTTTTAGGATTGGGTTGCAATAATTCTTCTATTCTTCTCCTTAAGTCTTTTGTCGGTAGTGGGCAAATTATATGCCACTCACCTATTAGGACACCTGAACCAGTGGATAGATCAACATAAGATACTAGGTGTGGAGCAAATTGGCTTCAAGCAGGGCAGTTCCACTATTGATCATTGTATAGTCCTATCCCATCTTATTGCCAAATATACAGCCAAACCCAAAACCAAGTTTTATGCTGCTTTTCTAGATCTCAAAGCAGCCTTTGACAGCATCGATAGGGCCCTCCTATGGAGTAAATTGGAAAAATTGGGAGTGGATCCCTATCTCCTTATGCTGATAAGATGTTTATATACCAAAACGTCTTGTAGGGTTAGGTGTTCCCAGGAGGGTCTCCTTTCTGAAGAATTCCCAACAAATAAAGGAGTGAAACAGGGTTGTGTGCTGGCCCCTACCCTCTTCAACCTCTTTATGAACGATCTGGCCCCGCACCTGGCAGAGATAGATGCCCATCCTCCCAAAGTGGGGGATATTGCGACCCCCATTTTGCTATATGCAGATGATGCGGTTCTTTTGTCCAGAACTCGCGTGGGCCTTAAGAGACTGATGCGTGGCTGTTTGGACTACTTTTCAAAGAACAAACTTTGTTTAAATTATTCTAAATCAAAAATAGTGGTTTTTGCCAAAAGCTGGTCCCCCCAAAGATGGGTATTTAATAGTCACTCTATAGAGCAGGTAAAGCATTCAAATATCTAGGTGTCTTGTTCTCCTATAACCACTCCTGGTCAGGACATCAACAAATGGCACTAGAGGCAGTTAAAATTACCACCCGGGCCATTCTTAGTTTCTTTTACAAAGAAGGTGGCCTATTTGTCCCTGCAGCTGTCAGGGTGTACAATGCCAAAGTTGTTAATCAATTATTATATGGAATCCCTGTATGGATAAAGGCATTTAACCATACATGTGAAATCAATCAGGCCATGTTCTTCAGGAAGATTTTAGCCTTGCCAAATTCAGTGCCCTATCAAGTCTTATGTCTTGAATTAGGATAATTAAAAATTGAGACCTTGGCTTGGCTGAGAACCCTTAGATTCTGGTTGAAAATTTACTATAATAATTCCCACAATGGTCTATTATACCATCTAAAAAGAGATGCTTTCTTCACCAACTCTATGTGTGAAGATAAACTAAGCCAATTGGGCCTTAGCATTGAGTTGTTTGGAGATATACCTCTAACTGCTGCACTTAAATTAGTTAAGCAGAAACTGTGGGACAATCAGATCTCGGATTTCTCAATGACGATTAGTAATCTCCATCTTCCCTTGCCATGGCTTATGCCTGTTCACCTGGGTACAATTCCCGCCTATCTTTCAGTTCTTTTGAACAGCAATGAAAGACGTGCTTACACATTAGCTAGATGTGATGCACTTCCTTCTGAGATATTATGGGGCAGATTCCACAATATCCCATATACTGAAAGATTATGCCCGTGTGCGCTCAGGACTCAGGAAACTTTGATTCATCTTTTCTTTTATTGTCCTTTTCATCAACATGCTCGATATAAGTTCTTCTCTTTAAGTAAAGATGGGGATCATTCGGAGGATGAGGTGGCTTTACTATCCTCTTATCTTAGAGCTTCGGATTCAGTCGTTATACAACATGTAGCAGAATTTCTTTATTCTATTGTAAAAACTAACAACAGACGTCGAAAAATAGCAGAGTGCTCTTAATTTTAATGTTATTTAAAAATTTATGGAGAGGGAGTCATTCAGTAGTAGTGTCTATATGGCTTGCCTGCCTTTGTTACTTGTTTACTTGATGCCATTAAAGGTTTTTGAAATTTGATTTATTCTTCTCCAAATCAGGCATATCTACTCAGTAGTAAGCCTCATGCAAAGGTTGAGTGGAACATAGTCCTAGGAAAGTATATGCAATTTACAAGTGCCCAGTTTGGGGAAGGCAGTACAGAAATCCCTCAAAGTAAGTAAAAGACTGCACGTTTACAGCACAAGCCTATGCTTGTCTACTCAGAAGTAAGTTCTATGGTGGTAAATGGAGCTTACTCCCAGGAAAGTGTGCATAGGATTGCAGCCTACATAATTTCATAACTTCCTGCTTTTCTCTACCAAGCAGACACAAATCAATGAATCTCACATCCAAGTTTGCCCCAATACAGATGTGCCCTCTCACATCCAAGTTTGTGAATGCTGCCTAGGTGTTCACTGCTTAATTTAATTGAGTTTAATCCTAAGGAGGCAGACCCACAAATGTAGCCCCAAGCACTCAATTAAGCACTTCTAAAGCACACTGATCTTTCCTGGGACTTGGTTTGCAGTCCTAGCCACACTTTCTAAGCAGTAGCCTCTTTCATTCCCTACCAAAACATCAATCTACAATGCAGTCTTTTGCATGTTTACTCAGAAGTCTCACTGGGCTTATAGGGCTTCTTCCCAAGTAGGTTTGAATAGGATTGCAGCCTTAGAGCCCAATTCTACACATCTACTCAGCAGTAAATCCCATAATAGTTAATAGGGCTTACTCCCAAGTAAGCATGGTTGGGATTGTAGCCCTACTAACTACATTAAATGACATGGTGACTGAGGGTACAATCCTATGCATGTCTAATAGTAAGTCCTATTGTGTTCAGTAGGGCTTACTCCCAGGAAAGTGTGTATAGGATTGCAGCCTCAGTCACTAAAGTTATCACTACTGTAATGAGAGGGAAAAAACACTTTCTGGAGGAAAGAACAAGATCTCAGAACGCCTTAAAGGGTCCTGGTTTCACTGTTCTTCATGTCCCAATAGTAAGGAGTGGGTCACAGTTCATCTGGCTGCAGAAAAGGTCCTATCGGTAGAGGACAAAGAAGATTGGATGCGGGAACTAAAGTGATGAAACATCGGCCAAAAGAAGGGAGGTGGAAAAAGAAGCACGAAGACCCACCGGTTAGGTGCAGAGAAGATATGTTAGGGCGACTTACCGTAACTGTAGTTTTTGGTCAGGTACGTGGCCAGCGTGGGTTTGATCTTCTTACACTTGCAACGATCTTGTTTGAAAGAGAAAAGAAAGAGACGGCGAAGCTGATTAGGACTGCGGGGCAAAGCGAGGACGCGTTTTCGGGAGGGCAACAGGAGACTCACCGTGCTGGAAGTTCTTGCACTCGGAGCGCAGAGGTCGTTCCTGGACCATCACGTCGTCCGACAAATCGATCCACTTCACATCTTCTTCACCCGGGAACGCAGGAGACAAGGCGCAATGAGCGGGTTGACCGCGGAGAAGGAACCAAAGAGGGGAAGGGGGCGTAAGACGGCGGAGGATAACGTTTTCTCAACACTTAAGTTGACCCGGCCCTTCGGACCTGGAGGGAACTTTCTTTCAACCCAGTGAAAGCCCGGGGGGTGGACGTGGTCCAGTTCAGAACAATGGACTTGATAATGGACCCATGATCGCAACTTGCCTGCCTCGACGAGTTGGCAAGAGACCGGCTTAACAGCCTGCTTCGCTTCGGTTTGGGGCCCAGATCGCCGACACGCACCTGATCGTGAAGTGGACTGTAGTCCACCACGGAAACCGATGCTGGGATAAAGAGGCGACTCAGGTGCCTTGTTGGAGAGGATCTGCACAGTTTTCACCTGCGCCCAGGTGAACTAAACATGTAGCAAGGCGTGAGGAAGACTGGAAGCTCCTAAGGGCAGGAAGGAACAAGTTCCTTCCTCTCCTTTCCGTCTCTGTGGCTCAATCCTAGACACACTTACCTAGAAGTATTGCACTCAATGGGACTTGACTCTGAGTACACGCATAGACTGAAAAGAGCGCCTTACTTGGCGATCGACTTCCATTGAATCAGCGGGATGGGGAGGGGGTCCACCCCCGATTCTCTCCCTCCCAGGTGGCCTCGGTCTACCTCGCTCGCTCTGCCCCGCAGTCGCAGAAGAGTTCCTCTCCCCCGTGCCCTCCTCACCTTCGGGCAGATCCGTGACTATGGCCTCGGGGGCGATGCACACGCCGCGGTCATAGACGGGCAGGTCGTCGCAGGCCAGGCCCTCGGGCCAGCTGTGGTTGTACCTCCTCATGAGGGGCTCGCAGCCGTCGCGGGCCCGCTGGCAGAGCGACTTGCAGGGCCGGATGGGGTCGTGGAGGAACTCGACGGTGCAGATGGGCGCGTACATGGCGCAGAGGAAGAAGCTGAGCACCGGGCTGCAGCCGATGTCCACCAGCTCCTGGTACTGCTCGATGGCCAGCACGGCGTTCTCCTGGGTGCTGTGGTGCAGGTGGTTGGGCATGCGGGTGATGTTCCACGGCATGTGCCGGCACATGGGGATGCGCACGGGCTCGCAGGGAGAGCCGGGCAGCCCCGCCGTGGCCCGGAGGAGCCCCAGCGAGAGCCACGCCAGGACGGCCCGCAGCTGCATCCTCCGCTCGGTTCCTTCGCAAGGCTGGGCGCTGCCTCCGCCAACGCGCTCTCCTCCGGGGCGCTGCGAGCCACCGCCAGAAGGGCGTCGCTTTCGGGACTTCGGAGCCTCGCAGATAACCATCGGCTTGGCGGGACCATGCTTATAATCGGTGCCACCAGTGACGTGGGGACGGACGGGACGGTTCCTCGTTGCCAGCAGCCCCGGCCACTGGGGGGTCTGTGCGCGTGCGCGTGCCTCCCCCCCCAACCCCATCCCACCCCGCACGCACATTGACATCACCTCCACTTCGTTTGATCCCCAGCGCGACAGCATCCCTGGCCGCACATCTCTCCCGGAGGGGCTCCGAGCGACAAACTGTTCTCCCCCAGCGAGCCATTTGAGGCTCAAAGGAGATTCGATGCCTGAATGGAGCGGGCGAGAACCCCCGTGCTCTTCCATCGGATCTTAGCGCCGCTTGCAGGCACAGGGTGGAAGAGGGTTGAAGGGCACCCCGCCGCCACCCCTGAGCCCGGCCAGAGCCATTTCCCGCAGTCCGCCTTGCACTTTTTCTGCCCTTTTCAGCCGAAACTTGGAGCCCCTTCCCGCCTCTTTCTAAACTGTGCAATAATCGCCGAATCCCATAGGGGGCTGCGTCGTATAGTCGCGACCCTGAACTGATACATCAGGAATCGCATGTTAACGGAAGTTTCTATGCAGGCACTGACTGAATGCCACAGGTGCCCTCCGCATCTGAGCCTAAACGCAAGTTGGGGAACTCCTCATTTAGGACAGGATGGGAGGGTTAATTCGCAGAAGCCCGGCGAACCCCAGATGCACGAAACAGCCTCTTACTCAAGGTAAAGAACTGAAGACTACATTACATGCTCCTGACAAGGTGATCAGATCCAATGAAGGACAGAGTACCTACACCTTTAACTATGGTATAGAAGAGGAAATTTTGGCAGGTGCAGCTTTTTAAAACCTTTCCATGTTGAGCTGCACCTGCCAAAATTCTAAATATACAAAATACAATTTTATATCCTAAAATTCTTCCCTCTTCTATACATTGGTTAACGGTATAGGCACTCAGTCCCAGTTTATATCTAGTAACCCTGAACTGCTGATAATCAAATAAATGAACTGAATAAAATTCAAAGTGGATTACTAAGGTGAAGTAGCTAAAGTGGATGACTGCCCGTTTGTTGGATGAATTTTGAGTAATTCAAAGTGGCTGGCCTTCCCCTTCCATGTGCATCACCGAAAAGATGCATCATCATATAAAAAAGCCCTGCCCCTCCACCATTTCAAGAACCATTTGCCTCAGCAAGTTTCTTAACCTCATGTCTGCCATTCTGCGACACCAGAGCCTTAAACAGGACCACAGGCACTTAACCTGGGGCCTTCTGGATACAAGGCATGTTCTATGAACCCTTCCCTATTGTCATTCTACATACATTCCATGTGGCATGTAGAATGTGACATCAGGATGTTGCAGTTACCAGAATTCACACTCTAATAAGTAAGTGTGTGAATTCTTTTGTTTTGGGGGTTTTCTTTGGGGGTCAAAATCAACATTTTCCCACCTGATCTTCTCCAGAATGAACCGACCAGAAATGCTGCTAGGTAAGGAAAAAAACAAAGGGGTTTTTTTTGGGGGGGGGGAATTAAAAAAAGAGTTGGATGGAAAGGTATATGCTGATCATTCTCAGAGACTTGGATTTGTAGAGGCAGCGTGGTCCATGATGCGAGCCCGTTTCTTCCTGCCTCGCTATGATCACTGATCAAAACAATTGTATACATTTTTATAACAGGTCTAGTATAGTAGTGTCTTAAAAAAGCCAAGATCCCAAGATCATACCCCACACCACTGAAATGGAGGTATATATGGTTGTCCCAGGTCCCTACTGCAGAGATAAGCAGACTTCAGATTGAGAGCTACTTGTGGGTGTGGGTGTGTGAAAGAGAAACAGAGTAATCCAACCCCTCCTTTGGCCACCGCAAGCCACTTACCTTGGCCACTTGCGGTAAAGCGCTTGTGCGCCAGTGCAAGAATTGCTGTGCCAATGCAGACAGATGGCAAGCCGCCCCTACACTGGGCCAAGTTTGGCCACCCAGGGTCTTTTCTGGGAAGGGGGAAGGCGGGAGGGGGCAGAACGGGGTGGGGAGGGCATTCTGGCAGGTTGGGTGGCCTGGGGAGGCGGGGAGGCGAGTGGATGTGGCCATTAAGCTGCATCCAAACCCCGGTCCCTGGGCCACGCAGCCCCAATTTGGGCCGCCGCCGCATACTCTAATAGCAGGTGCAGATCCCCATCAGGTCGGCTGCTGCCTAGCCCAGGGTACGGGGACAAATGTACCCTTGCCCCATGGAGGCTCCAGTCTGCTTCCAACCAGTGTTGGATACAGCGCAAGCTAGCCTGCCTTCCTGTTCCAGTGCAGGTTAGGATTGCGCCCTGAAAGAGAGAGCGTGCCTTGGCAAACTGGCGGATTGGGTAGGAGCTGCCAGTTGCAATATGGCAGTTTGTGCAATATTGTATTTTTGTCGTTTTTTGAGAAACCCACCAAATGCACTTCACGCAACATTCTGCCCATGCTCCAAACAAGGCAGGGCTGAGATTTTAATGAGGGTTTCTCTGGGAACTGAGGAAGATGGGAAGGGAAAAAAATCAGACCACAGAAGCAGAGGTTGGGAGTTATTTTAGGTAACAGTTGGAGTCACTAATAGCTCCAGAGAGACCTTCAAGCTGTTGATCCAACTCATGATCAACAAATTTCTCACTTACCCATCATGCCAGGACCAGTTAAGTCCATAAAGCCTTCTAAATCAGACCAAGACACAGGTAGCCCAGTAGTCTTTTTACCAACAGCAGCCAGTAAGATGCTTCTGGCATACTCGGTAGCGGGACACTGTGGCAATAGCCAGTACAGGTCCAGACAGTTTATCCCCAGATTCAGGCCCCATGGTTTTTAGCTAACCATGCATTCCAAACCTGCAGTGTAAGCTGAACCTGTACCATCCACACAGGACTGGAGCTGTGCTGCAGTCACGTCTGAAGGGTGTTCTGAGGGTTGGGGAGGCCACACATGGTCCAGGAAGTCCTGAACCTGTATAATGGTTACCATTCAGCTGTTCTTAGAACAGCAGTTCTCAATATTTGTCCCCAACGGTATCACTTCGCATGGTCCGACTATTGGAAGTACCATCAGAAGTAACTGCTGATTATGTCATCACCAGTTACTTGCAGTTTGGGAGGCCAGACGCAACAGTGGTAAGAGGCTCAGAGCAGACAGGAGGGCTTTCTCAAGCATGTGAAAAGTGCACAGTGGAGCTCTGTCTGCTGAGCCTCCTACCGATGCTTGTTACATTGCATTGTTGGTCTTGCTGCCAGGCGTCAGGGAGCCCCATGAGTACCACCAGACATAATCTCAAGTCCCACTGTGGTATAAGTACCACTGGTTAAGAATTGCTGCCTTAGAGCTTTTGATAGACCTGTCTTCCAAGGATCTGCCATGAGTTGATGGCTATCACATTTTGTGGCAGTGATGCCATCTAATCATAATGGCACTGTGCGAAGAAACACCTGCTTCTCTGAACAGGTGATTATTAATGCAACCCTTTAGAAAGAAACAAATACTGACCTGAATAGGCCCAATTCTATCATGCCTGAAAAATACTTGGGGAAAGGAAAACCTAGGTCTCAGCACTAGGACCAGCACTGCTAAAATAGACTAAGGTACACTACAGCCACCTACCTACTGATTGGATAGTCATGCCAATTTCTGGTGCTGAAAAATACACTTCTCTTTTACAAAAAAAGTTCTATTATTTTATTAAAAGTTTATTATCATCTACTAATGTGAATGATGCATGTTAATCAAAGCATCTGACTGAAAAATCTTGTAATTCTAAAATGAATATACTAGAAATACAAGGCTACACCTCATAGGAATAATACCCCCTTCCCATTTAAGAATATATTGACTTTTAAATAATTAACTTTGTTCACCAGGGCAAATCTTAGCCTTATAGCTTTCTGAGGCAGAAACTAGCCTCTGCCACACTTCTGCGGATTACCTTGTCCACACAGTAAGGTAACACTAGTTACCAGTAGTTAGGAACTGGACTGGAGGAAATTTTATCTTCAGGATGATGTTGTACACATGTCTGAACACATTGCTCAGTGGTTTCATTAACACATGACACCACCATTTAAAAGGCCATCACTATACCGCCTCCAGCTCTACAACGGACAACCTGTGGCCATATAATGGCAACTTCAAAATAGCATTACATACACGTTTGACCCCTCAAAAGATTGGCATATGCCACTTGCCAATGAGCACCAGTGAGTAATAAAATCAATCTTGGGACTAAGTACCAAGAAATGTAGGTTCAAAAGAGAGCAAAAGGAACATGTTATTTCCAAGTAACCATTCATTTTTGTTTCTGCAATTTTTTTTCATTTTACAGTGTAGTTGTAATATGGCATGCTCCCACCCCCAGGGATACCTGAAACTGCAGATAACAGGGAACCTTATTTAAGTATAGGGTTTTCCCCTCCTCTCCCCAGCAAGAAGGTTTTTTAGTGACCCAAAGTAAGAATAAAGGAAGGGGAGGCCCCGATCTGTGGATAATTGAAACCATGGGTACAGGCCCCACCTGTATATTTAAACATGCAGGCACAGATACCTGCCTTCTACATAGGCACCCAGATCCTACATGCATTTCTTTGCAAGAAAATCTCAGTGAAACATTTGACAGTAGAAGGGTTTTGGATCAAGTAGCTAATACGTGATGATATATAAATAATAAATCTCATGATATAAATTATCTGAATAAATGAATAATGATCATATGAGCATTCCTCAATCGTAGTTCTGCTAGTATTGTTGTTCTGATGATCACACCTTTGGATCAAATGATTCTCAAAGGGACTCACAACAGATTACAATAATACAATAAATATTGCCACTAATACTGTAGTAACAAAACTCCAGTAGTACTGCTAATAATAGTAAATAAGATTTATATTACATTACCATTATCAACACATTTATTTGGAAGCAAGATCCTTGGATCTTCTGAGAAAACGTGTTTAGGACCAGAGTAAACTCGTACTAGCGTGTATTACTACTACTAGCAAGATTAATTATGACTCTATTATAAAGCTGGATGAAAACTCAATACTAATGCTGTAGTTTTGAACCTCTGCCTTTTTCAGGTTATATACTGTTGGAATATGTATGATTTTTTTAATTACATGCTGTAATTAAACACGAAGATCGTCCAATGTAGTATCTGATACGGACCGAAAAGACGTGCTTAACGTTCGTTTCGACGTGGGCACCGCGAGGCAGCCACGAGCTTCCCTCCAGTTCGGACGTCACAGGCGTCCTCTGATGCCTCTTCCCCTATAACACCGGCACTGACGTTCCTGAAGCCTCGAGACTTTCTTACTACGCGGCTCCGCGATGACATTACAGCCGTTCTAACGGGGGAAGGAATCTGGATCGGGTCCCGCTTCCAAGGCGCAGGGGAAGCAGAGAGCATGTTGGGTAAATAACTGGTGCCCGTTTTGGACGCCAGTGGCTCCCTCTGTAGCTTCGATCGCGCCGCCGCCGCCCTCTGTTTTGCTGCTGCAGCGTCTCCCACCCTCCCGCCTTCCAGAATCTGCTCTTCGCTCTCCCCAGCCGCGCCTACCAGCAAGGGCCAGCAAGCCCGCCGTCGCAGAGAGCGACCCCCTGAGCAGCTCTGTCGCCTGTGCATTGCGTGAGGGCGCGGAAGCGAGCGACCCGAGGAGGGAGCAGCAGGCACTTGAGCAGGAATGGCCAACGGCGTCACCGGGCTGCGGGGCTCCTTGCAGCGGCTCTTGCTGCTGCTGCTCAGCGGTGCCCTGTGCCTGACTCGCTGCTGGACTCCGCTGCAGCCGGTCGTGCCCTGCCAGGCCCCGCAGCAGTGGGAGGGGCGCACGGTGCTGTACGACCACAACACCGGCAGGAACACTCGCGCGGTCGTGTCTTACGACGGCCCCAGCCAGCGCATTCGCGTACTGGAGGAAAGGAAAGGGCTCATCCCGTGCAAGAAGTAGGTATCCCGAGCGCGCGCACGTCTGAAGCAGCGTCGGCAATCGCGGCGGCATCCAGGCCTCGTGCCGTTAGGAGGAAGGCTTTTTCCTGTGGCCACCCCTCTCGCCGGGCGGGGGTGAGAGTTTGAACCAATGACATGCGCTTCTCGTTGGTTTGTGGGTCGGTGTTTCGTTTCGTTTCGTTTTGTGCTTTAACCCAGCCCTTCCATATTAACTGCGCCCTCAAGGCTGCCCAAAACCTAACCCCCCAAAAATTAATTTCTCCTGGGAATCTCAAGTGCGCCCTTCCCTAAAAATAGGGTGACCAGATCCGAACGGGGACACTGTTTAACCATTGTATAGAGGATGGCGCAGGCGTCCGTGACTCTTGAGAGTGGTCCAACATGTTTTATGGTGCATTTGTGACTCTCCTGGGCCGGTACAAGGGACAATCCTAAAGCTTCAATCCTATCCACACTTACCTTGGAGAAAGCCTCCACTATAAAGAGACTTACTTCTGAGTCACATGTATGAGACACACATAGGATTGGGTTCAAAGGTATTTAATGACTCTGTTTTCTTTTGAGAGGGAAAGGGCTCCCTCACCACTGTAAAGGGTCACACAGTGGTCAATCTGAAATGAATCCCTTGTCTTCCTTCCCCACATTTGCCTTTTGCAGCTCTTTCATCACAGCTGATTTATCTGAAAATTACTAAAACTAGATTAATTTATATATAATATAATATATTATATATAAATTAATCTAGTTTTAGTAATTTTTATATTATATATATTATATATATTATATATAATAATATAATAATATAATAGATATATAATAGATATTTGTGACAATGCAGTCACCTTACATGTATTCATATACAATACAAAATTTTATATTATACGGAACTTCCCAATGTTGTAAACGATTGCCATGAAGAAGGTATTGCAGCTATGGATGAGGTGAGAAGTAATACATATAACAGAAAGCTTTGGAAAGCTGTTCCAAATAATTTCTTAATAAGTTGGATGCCATTAGGATGGTTTTCAGCATATCAAATGTTGCCTCTATGCAGAGCATGGAGAGTCTGGATAACCTCTGGGATCCTTTCAAGAACTTAATATGAGGAGATCCTTGCTGCTGCATCAGACTAAGCCCAATCCTAAGGGCTCTCATGCTGGTGGTGCTACCACCACTTTGGCTGTTGCAAAAGGGCTGTAAGGCACTTTACCACCAGCAGTAGCAGTGTATTGCCGGTGCTGATGCAGTGTCAGGAGGTCAACACTGAGGCACAGGTGGCTGTGAGTGTCACACTGGCCTGTGGTGTGGGTTTCTGGGATAAGGAGAAGGCGGGGGACAGAACTACTTACACAATCCTAACCTGGAGTTAGGCCAGCCAAGTTTGGCTGGCACCAGGGCTACCATAAAGCACACTGGGACCACTCTCAGGGAGGATGGCGCATGTCTGTGTGCTGGCCTCTCAGACTCTGAGAGTGGTCCAAACATACCTTACGGTGTCCCTTTTGCCAGCCAAACTTTCCTGACCTGTGCCAGCCTAACTCCAGGTTAGGATTGTGCTTAAAGGGACAGCCCGGGAAGGAGTGGAGAAGGTGGCAGATTCTGCTGCCGTATCCTATGCTCTCTTCTGTGCTGGGAGACCTGACACGTATCTCCTGTGCCCTTCCTGGGTGACTTTGGACCAGTCAGTATATCCCAACCTAACATACCTCCCAGGGTTGTTGTGGGAACAGAAAGAGGGAAGGAATTACTTACACCACCCTGAGCTCTTGAAGGAAGAGTATAAAAATTGTGACAATAAATACATTGCACCTTTCTAGCTGGTATGAAGATATCTTAATAATTGGGGTGTGCATGCTTTGTGTCTTCCATTTCAAGAGAGAGGCCTTAAGATGTCCTGTTTTCAGACTTTTCTAATGATCAAGGTGTCTTAGGTTACTTCAGTGTAATATTAGTGAGGCAGAAATACCTTTAGAAGTTGGATTCCTCTATTTGTCATTCCTAACTAGTTCATTACTTTTTGGGTCTCAAGTCTGCTGTCCAGAGAATTCCACTATAAATTTCAGTAACTGATATATTTTAAGCTTTCTCTAACCTTTATGAGGATAGGTATAAACTGCTTTGAGAATGAGAGGTGTCAGCTGGGTCAGAGCTATAATTAGAGAAGTCCATTTCAACACTCAGTGCACATAGATGCCTGCATATCTGTGTCAACTCTTTTGAACTGACAGTGTACAACAGTTGCAACTATAACAGCATCTGACTGGGGAATGAATGGCACCTTTCAAATAAAACAGTATTTGAGCAGGAGCTGCTTATCTTGGCATGCAATCCTAACCCTGTGCTGAAATTGGCAGGCCAACAGGTCTGCCCCATATCCAGCCTGGGGTTGGGGCTGGCTGCAGCGCAACCCAGAGAAAGGGGAATCAATTCCCCTTCCCCCAGGTAACATGGCAGTGGCCAAATGGGGCTACTTGGATCTACGCCACTAAAATTGGCAGCGCAAATCCAAGCGGCCTGGATTGGAGCCAACTGGGCCGGGGACCCCAAGTGCCAGATCCTGGCTCCACCCCCTCCCCACAGGCATGTCTGCCCCCGCCTCCACCCCACCCTCCCCAACCCCTTACCAGGGTGCTGCCGTGCCTGGGTATCAGTGTGGGAAGACCAGCACATGTTTGTGCACTGACCCACTCTCCTCTGAAGTCGTTGCAAAGGCGCTTTATGGCGTGCTTGCAACAACATTGGGCCGGCACTTGTGCCAGTCCCTTGAGCACTCTGGATTGTGCTCTTAAGCTGATTCTTTAAAGATGTTATTATAAAAGGTGCAAAGTATTTCACTGGCCACACAATCCTGTCTTTCTATTTAAAAAAAAAGTTTATTGTAATATTTATTAGTTATTTTTCAGCTACATAAGTTTGATTTAAAAACAATATTACAAAATACTTGTATTACTCTTGGGTTAATTACCATAACATTACCACTCTTGAGCATCTTCAGGTGAAATGATGGGCCATAAATCAGTCAAATAGGTCCTATTCTTTTGGCTTATACCAGATATATAAGAATGCAAGGAGTCTGATATGTCCCAGGTGTTTGTACCCCTTGGTATAGACACCAGGTGGAAGACACAGAGGAATAGTGGGGAGGGAAGCTCCCTCAGCACAGACCCTGGACACATCAGTCCACCTACATCTCCTACATAAGGAGAATTCCAGGTGCCAGACTCGCCACCCCTCTTTTCCCTTAAGGGAGCTGCAAAGGAGCAAACATCCCTCAATACCATCAGAGCTGACGCATACAAGATTGAGCTGGGGACGTTTAAGATGAGAATGTTTCTCTGAAAGGAGGGATGGAGCCAACTACTCTAAGGGCTCAATCTTACCCAGCGCCGGAATGGTGAGGCCGGCCGGCCAGTGCCATATCCGGCACTGAGTCAGGGAGGTTGGAGCCTCTCTGCGGCAAGGGCACGTTCAAGGGAGACTCCAGCCTCCCCGGTGCACTCCTCTGATCTGCGCCTGCTAAATAGCAGGCGCAGACCTGAGGAGACTGCACGGCCCAAATTGGCCTCTCAAGCGGGTATAGGATTTGGCCTTATGGCCGAATCCTGGACCTGCCTCCATCCCGGGCCGGCATGCCTATCAGCCCACCCATCACCAACCCATCACCCGCCCAGAAATTCCCAGCCCCGAAACTGGCTCCTCCCTGATCAGCACTCCCGCATCAGTGGTAAGTATGCAGCGTCAACACAACCCTGTTGCATCAATGCTGCACTGGTTATAAGATTGCGCTGTAATTTGCTGGAACATATAGATGTTGCGCCCGTAAACCTAGATATTTATTTTTAATTGAGAACCCCCAAGCTCTTTGGGCTTGCACGATTGCAAGATGCAATGTCTTACCATCCAATGTTACAAAATCCTGTTTTACTGGCTCTGTAAATGATAACAAAGCATGCATGTCCATTAGTAATAAAGGAACTGTGCAGAGCCTAGCTCATATTCTCGTATATTGTCCCATATATGGAGATCTACGAGTGATGAATCTATATTTATATAACAACAAATCAACAGATCTTGGATGATGTCTGTATCTGCACATTATTAGCCTCACGGCGTAATCCCAAGGATTGTGCAGTCTTAATGTGATGTTGTGGCATCGGCACTATGTTGTTAGTGCCGACATGGGGGTGCCAGGCGGGACCCTTATATTGGCGCTCAGGCTCCCAGACCAGTGCAGCTCTAGCACCAGTCTGGGAGTGTGGGCAGTGAACTGTCTGTGCACCAGCTGAACTCGGCTGGTGCAGGGGTGGCCCTGGATGGGTGGGAGGGCGAAACTGGGTGGGGGTTGGGCAGAACTGGGTGGAGGTGGGCAGGCTGGTGTGCGTGCCGGCCCGGGGAGGGGTGTCTCTGGGATGTAGCCATTAGGCCGCATCCTAGGCCTCATCCTCAGGCTGTGCAGCCCCGATTTGGCCCATGCAGACTCTTTGGTTCTGTGCCCACAATTTTGTGGGTGCAGATCTGAGGAGTACATCAGGAAGGCTCCAGTCTCCCTGCATGCTGTGCTGGATACAGTGCAGGCTTGCTGGCTTGCCAGCAAAGTGCTGAATTGTGCTCTCAGAATGCCAACACTTTGTTAACCAGATTGCAACCTACATTTTGCTAATCATTCAACACTGGCAAATGGTACGTACCTCTCTTCCAAAATTTAATCTTCTTTTATCTTTTGATGATCTTTTAATATTTACTCAGAAAGTATAAGCAATATCTTTAATCAGCCTTAACCAGCCTTGTTTTTATCATTTATTTTGTCCTATCTTTAGTTAGCTGCTTATTTTTGTGTGTGCATTTGTCTGTTTTTGTTTGGTGTTTATTGTGTATGCCAATAAAGGTTTGAATTTGAATATAGATGTTCCTTGCTGGAGCAACATCTGAGCTACGTAAGTACCAGAATCCAGCTGGAACTACTTCGTCTCTCCTTGGAGCTATCCAAGGTACAGAGCCTCCCTGCTAGGATTCCTCTCCCAGCCTCTCCTCAGAGTTGTCTAGACCTGCTATCAGGACTCTTGCCTCAGCTCTTCTGTTCCACTTAGATCCACTTAGATCACTCGCTTGTTATTGGTGGTATGGCTTGTTATTAAATGGCCAGAGAGGCCCTGGTCTCTTGGCTGGCCTGAAATGGTAGATCTTGGATAGCTGATAGAACTTTTCTGCTCATAAAGATGAAGGAAGGGGGGGAGAGCTAAAGTAAATCAAGAATAACAGCTATCCCAGGATAGCAAACTATTCTTTTACTTCTGTAAACAGATTTAATTGGCTGAAAGGGTGTTTTTTGTGTGTTTTGTTTTCCACTAGTTTCGGTTTTGGAAAAGGTTGGGAAAAAATGTTCACAGAGTATTATTTAGCATGATACAGAAAATTCTGGGAAAGTTTGATCTTGCATGATGTTGAGTCATTCTGGCTGTTATCCAGCTAAGCACTCAAGCATGTGACTCTCTACACAGTTTAATGGAAGCCAGGATCTGCTAGCTGTCTGGCACCCCTTTCTCAAACATCAGAAAATGCGGTTTGGCACATAACTTGGTAGAAACTAAAAAATAATAATGGAGAATTGGGTTGTGGCAGGGAGTTTGGAGGAATAGGATATGCAATACTTGCATCCCCACCGGTGCAGAATTTAAGGAACAAAGTATTCTGTATAAGAATTTAGCAGAATGTATTACTTTTGAGGTTTGAGGGTCGGTTTATGCAATCAGCAGAATTGTGGTTAAGATTCTCACTTGAGAGTGCAGGATGGATGTTGAATACTTCCCTCTTAAAAACAAAACAAACCAGAGTAGAAAACTATTCCTCCAGGGAGAAGGGCTCAGTCCAGTTTTGTGATTGAGGTGGAATTCTTTTATGCACAGGGAGTTGGAGGTTTTGTGGGGAACATTCGGAAATACAGCTCTCCACCTGCAGCTTGAAGTGGTACAGTCCAGGAATGGCGTTAGCACTTGATTCTGCTGTTGTATAAACTAGTGCTGTATGTATGCAATTGTTTTTAGTGGACTGTGAAGTAATATGGCACTCTAAAATTGTGGTGGTGGTCTCCAAGATGAAGTTTTGTCAGATAATAAGCAGCACCCTGGTAGCTTGACACCATTTAGGTCACTATGCTGACTTGACTATGGTTCTTTGTTGCCAATTAAGTGCATGTAATACCGGCCTACAGGTTCAGGAAAATTATGTGGTACATCATCCCCCTCCTAGGCTGTACCCTTTTCAGAAAATAGGGGAATAACATGTTTGAATGCCCCAAATTTTTTTAAAAAAAATTATCCTTGGGATGTCATCTGTCAGGAAACGCTGTATTTTTAAAAATCTAGCTTGTCAGGGTAGGGAGGAGGCTTCTTGCCTAGTTTTCTCCTTGACTTGACAGTTTTTTGTGTGCCTGGGGGTTTTCTGCAAAGGAGAGCAATTAGCTGTGATATATATACATACACACATACTCCTTTCTAAGGGAGTATAAGAGAGGTTGCACTATGCAGGGCCATATTAACCCATGCCTGGGCCCCTAGGCTTTCAGGTATTTTGGGCCCCCTCCAATCACACTGAACGGAAGCCCCTGACGGATGGGCAAGTGGGCAAGGTTCTCCTCCCCCCCCTTTGCAAATAAGGCCTCTGCAGCTCGGTCAATGTATCACTTTTCCCCGTCTCTTGCCTTGTCACAACACACACACACACACACACACACACACACACACACACACACACACACACACATTTCTGCAGCCAACCCCCAACCGTTGGCAATTTCAGCTGCAGGTGGGCTTCTCCTCACAAACGTACCTAGGCTTGCATGGAAGCTCCCCACCCACCCCCACTCTAAAACAGCAAAAATACAGGCAGAAATCTGCAGAGCAAGAAACAGAAAGGCCGGGTACTTCGAAGTAGTTCCCAAAAGAGGAAAACAAAACTCACAAACGGACCCAGGCTTGCATGGAAGCTCCGAAGCCTTTGCAAGGTTGGGCTTGCTGTAGTCTCCTGCTGGCTGGAGGTTTGGTAGGCCGGATGGGGAGACCTCAGTGGCCAGATCTGGAGACCCATGCATTAGGCTGATGCCCAGACATGCCATCTTGATGGGCCCTTTCATTCTGCTTGCAGAGGCAAAAAAGTTCTTGATAGAAATAATTGATTATATATTTGCCAGACAATATTGAGCGTGTTCTGTACTGTCCACTTTATAAATGTTTCAGATTGTTCAGACTACAGTTTGTATCACTTCTAAATTAATACGCATCAAACCTAAAATCCATTGGGCTAGAAATGATCAAAGCCTATCCTGTGATTTTGAGCCATGCTGTGGGCTGGTTTAATAGCTGGGATTACAGTGAATATTCTTGGCCTCATGGTGGTTATATTTGGAGAGAGAATACATAAATATAGGCTTTTTTGAACTCTCCCTGGAAAGGATGCTGGAATGGAAGCCATAAATAGTAGCAGGTGTTGGAAGACCTAAAGTGAGATGCTGAAAGGTTGTGTGCAGACTTTTGATTGAAGTGGTAAATGTAGGAGATTAGAGGAATGTATCTGAAACTGAATCTGTTATGAGGATGCAGAAGGCGCCAGGTTCGTGGAACAAATTAATCAAGTGAAAGAGACACAAATGTGGCTTCCTTTGGCCTCCCCTGCAAAAAAAAAAAAAATTCAACGAAGTGAAAGAATCTCTTTGCATAGGCAGAAAAATAGCATCAGAGATAATTTAAAACCCTTGTATATAATTCAGAGTTTTGAAACTGGCATTTTGTCTTTATTTTCCAAAACAGAGTTAAAGACAAATGAAGGTATTGAGGGCCCAATCCTATCCAACTTTCCAGTGCTGATGCAGCTGTACCAGCAGGGCATGCGCTGCATCCTGCAGTTGGCAGGGGCAGTCATGGAGGCATCCTCAGGGTAAAGGAATGTTTGTTCCCTTCGCTCAGGGCTGCACTGCTAGATAATGGTTAGAATTATCATAATTTTTAGAAGTGGCCATCTAAGTCTGACCAAGACAAAGGAAAAAGTGCTGAGGCTACTTGTGCCAGTAAAATGAGTGAAAAAGGTAAATAATAAAAAAATGAGACATTGTCATGATGATTAATGAGATCAAAGTGAGCCCGCGCTCTTTTATCCTGAGTGTTTACACCAGGTTGCTACCAGGTTGCTACTGAGGAATGCAATTGTCTCTGGTTATTATGTTAAAAGTCCCCCCAACAAATTCTCTTAAAAGTTTTCGACCTTTTTATTATTATTTGCAATTGATGCTCAGTAGTCCTTAAAACTTTTCTCTCCTCCCCACTAAACCCTTTTTCTCTTTCCCCCAACTCAAGTATGAAAGGGCACCCTGTAATCTATGCCTCAAGGTCTTCATTTTTGGGGAGGCCCCTGAGAATTTGGAAGGGCTTACCTGACTTGTTTTTGCCTTCGCATCAGCTAGGAAATGATCAAGGCATAAATCCGCTTGGGGTTGTCTAAACATGTTCAGTCAGTCCCGTGCCCTTTCCCTGAGCTTTTAACCGAGACAGGGCTATATTTTTAAACCGATATTATTTACAGGTCCCCCTTGCTACTATTTCTTGGGCCTGTCCTTGGGTTAAAAATAAATGTGTCAGCCTTGATTTTTAGTAACACCTGTTCCCTTAATACAATTAAACTGAGACTGTTTTGTTTCTTAAAAATAGAAAGGTATTTTTAGCAAATCCACATTAGTAGTAGAGGTCCATGTCATTAGGCATGGTTGTTAATGGGTCTTTTATGCAGCATTATTAATAAAGAATGCATGAAATGTTCCAAAGCAGGTAGATTTTACTGTTTTACCCTGCTGTAAAAAAGGTAAAGGTTTCCCCTTTAGGAATGGTCTAGTCGTGACCAACTGTAGGGTGCGGTGCTCATCTCCGTTTCTAAGCCGAAGAGCCGGCGTTTTGTCCAAGGACAAGCTTCCGTGGACATGTGGCCAGCATGACTATACACCAAGGTGCACGGAATGCCATGACCTTCCCACCAAAGTGGTACCTATTTATCTAGTCGCATTTTTACATGCTTTCAAACTGCTAGGTTGGCAGGAGGTGGGACAAGCAACAGGAGCTCACTCTGTTGAATGGTCTTGAACTGCCAACCTTCCAGTCAGCCAGCTCAGCGGTTTAACCCACAGCGCCACCTTGTCCCTATTATGCTGTAGATAAGTTCAAAATATTTACATGGGCAGTTCCCCTACCTGATGTTTGCTGATCCCTGCTGTATGTTGGATCCCCATAGCACCATCTCTTTCAACCCAGTTGGCACACTGGGCACCGTTATTGTTACTGAAGGCTTGGGTTGGCCCAAACAAGCCTCTAATAGAGATGGGCCCTTGGGCAAGGCCTGGTCTTGCCAAGCACCAATGTCACCCTGCTTGCTCACTTCTACTACCCCAGCGGTTCCTAAATGTACTGGGGCAATAGCGCCCTTCTTTCACAACAGCCTGTTCTTCCTGGCTCTCCTGGGCATGGCTGTCCTGGATTTTGTGAGATCTTATGTGATTTTTGTGAAATATTGCATAATTTTTTGTGAAAAGTGTAGTCTTTCATATATATTGGAGCGGTCATAAGATTGCTTCCTTTTAGATCCAGCTTCTATACGCTATCAGAGAGGTGAAACACTCCCCTTTTTTCTAGAACTGCTTGTCATTTTCATCTGCTACTTGTAAACTCTTGTTGTACAAGGTCTGGAAGTACATTCATCACTGTGAAGTTAGTGATACGTTTCAGTAGAAAAAGGTTGACCGACCATCAATAACTGATTGGTGCCAACCTCTGCAGGAGAATGGTCCTTAGTGGCTGGTTGTCAGGTAGGTCAGGGAGAGGCTCACCACTCCACCAGTTCTTGATGTCTCAGGACTTCTCCTCCCATGAGGGAGACCCTTCTGAGGGCGCAATCCTAACCAACTTTCCAGCACTGACATAGCTGTGCCAATGGGGCATGGGCTGCATTCTGCAGTGGGATAGTAGTCACGGAGGCCTCCTCAAGGTAAGGGAAGGTTTGTTCCCTTACCTTGGAGCTGCATTGCCCTTACCCTGGTGCTGGAAAGTTGGTTTGGATTGCAGCTTGAGTCTAGATTCTAGGAATTAACAAGAGTATTGAGAGTGGAACCCCCAAAACCGTTTCTGTGTCCTGTGCTGAGGGAGAAAGAACAGAATTGTTGTGTAGGCAAGAGAAAGCTCTGAAGGAAGAACCTTAAGTGAAACAAAAGGGATTTTGTTGTTGCTAGGGGAGAAAAAGTTGTTAAAAGAGCCAGAACGTCAATTGCACATAATTGTCACTGGAGCAGATCATGCACAAACATTATCTGTGATTAAACTCTCCTCCGAACTCTGGATAAAGCTGTAATATAGTTTGAAATGTTGGTAGCTTCCAAACTGATTTCTTATTGGCATGTATTCTAGGATTCTTGGACAACATTTTGCTAGGTTATGAAGACCCAGCTGCTGAATTTAAGGACTTCTCAATGAATCGGAAAAACTTATCCTTTATATAATTGTTTCACAAGGCTACAATTCTATGTCCACTTTCATGAAAGTAAGCCTCTCTGAACCCAGTGGAACTTCTGAGTAGACAAGCCTGGGATTGCACTTATGGGAGTAGGGTTTGCATAGGATGGGCAGTGAAATCTCATCTGGCAGGGGATCATCTGACCGTTTCCAGTTAGCACTGGACTTTTTTTCCATTTAATATCCTTGTGGATGTTCATGTTGCTCACACCACAGTGCTGCATGCTGCTCCATCGTCGTCATGCAAATGATATAGTCTAGAATTCAACCCACCTACTGCCTCATTCGCATGATATGGAAATTGACTGTGTGATTTACCATATGCCCTGGTCTTGATTTATAAATGTATGCCTATATTTTACTGTACTCCTGTCAACCAAGTTTTGGAGGATGTACACTTACATCATAGCTTACAATTTTCAATTTTCTAACAACAATGTCTTATCCAATTTGCAAATAAAAAAATTGGGACCAAGCGACATGGCGATAGGCTGTGTTTTAGAAAAGGGGGGGACACCTGATTTGAACGTCTAGTCCACTGTGCCCGAGTCCTGCCTAGTAGCTCTGAGTTCATACTAAGGCTATAGCTACACCATATTAGTTTTGGACAAGTTTAACTGTTGTGGTTTCAGCCAAAGAATCCTGGAGACTGTAGTTTGTTGACACTGCTAAGGCTTCTTTGCTAGCCTCCTTTTGTTTCACTTTTATTCTGATTTCTTTAGTGAAATTTTTTCAGAAGAACATTTCACGAAAGAAATTTCACGAAAGTGAAACAGAAGCCTCTCTGAACACAGTGGGACTTCTGAGTAGACAAGCCTGGGATTGCACTTATAGGAGTAGTGTTTGCATAGGATGGGCAGTGAAATCTCATGTGTGGCAGGGGATAATTTGACTGTTTCCAGTTAGCACTGGGAAACCAGATAATTTAGAAATGATTTACCTCTACTATGCAGTGGCTACATCTGGAAAGCTCTGTAAACCTGTTAAAATAGACATAAGTACTGTTCAAAGGGTTCTCTCAAGCCTGTGGTGTAGATACTGTGGTGTAGATATCTCATCAGGTGTGTGTGTGTATATATATGTGTATATATATATGTATGCGCAGTGATGTCATTCAGGGGGAACGGACCAGAACAGGCGTTCTGGATCCTAACGGGCTCCGTGGCTGGTTCTGGGTTCCCGACAAGTGCCAATCAAAAGTGAGTTCCTGTTCCTAAATCATTTGAATGACACTAATGTATGTATGCATATGTATATATGGACAAGAATTCATAGACATTCACTTATCCTTTTCCCATGTTTTTTTTCCAGGTTTTTTGAATATATATATCTCTATAAAGATGCAGTGCTGTTTCAGATTGAACAAGTTACAAAACTGTGCTCCAAGACTGTCTTGAGTGAGCCATGGGACCCGTATGATATTCCTGACAATTCAACCTATGAAGATCAGTACTACATTGGAGGCCCTGGAGACCAAATTATGGTACAGGAATGGTCTGACAGAAAATCAGCTAGGAAACGTAAGCTTTTGATGGTTTGCTTAGTAAAAATGATTTCTTTACCTCCGGCCAGATTCTCCACTCCCACCCAACTGAAACTGATAATCTTATTATCAGAAAATATATACAAGATAAACTGTTTTGATTCTTCCTAGAACTTAGGGTTGCTTCACAATTGTTAATTGCACAATGTTTAATTTTTTAAAACAAATTATCTCTGAGCTCGGACAGCCACAGCAGTGTGATTTTTCTAGCCTTCAGTGTAGTCCAACCTTCCAAAGTATTTCATGTTTTTTAAAGGCAATTGACATGGTGGAGGTTTACAAAATGATTTATGATGTGGAGAAATTGGATAGAGGATGTTTTTTTCTTCTTCTGTCATAACACTACAACCTTAAGGCATTCATGGAACAGGTTAGCAATCGATTCAGGGTAAATAATGCGTGTAAGTTCTTCATATGTGCATAATTAATTTGCAGAATTCACTGTAGTGATGGCTGTTGGTGATTACTTGGAAGGCCGTTGGCTTAGGGGCAAACTATGGTAGATGTCAGACAAATTATGCAACATGACCCATTTCTTGTTTTCAAAATAACATATGGGGATGGGGCTTGAAATGGAACAGAACCATGGGGGCTGTCATACTTTGCTTCAGCAGTGGCAGGGGATGGATGGATTTAGTGGGAGTGGCACCTACCGAATCCTAACTCCCTTCCCAGACCCGATCCCATGGTGTGGGTCTACATAGACCTGTGCCAGCTATTTAGCTAGCCCAGGTCTGAGTAGAACCTCCCACATCACAGAGGCTTATCCCCAGATAAGGGGACCATTGTTCCCTTAACCAGAGGAGACCTTCACGACTGCCCCGTCCCTGCAGTATGCAGCAGTAGCCATTTTGGCTCCGCTGCATTGCTGGTGGGGAGGGAATAGGATTGTGTTGTAAGTATCATTGCGGGGACACCCTCAGTTGCTTTCAGAAATGTTAACTACCATGTACTGTACGTTGAAAAGCAACTAAAATAAAAAACAAAGCATTCGTCTCTTCTTGGACCTCAGATCATTTGCAGCAAAGCGCTTCCATTAAAGCCAATAGGCAATATTTCCATAGAGTTTGTTCTTAAGGACTGTAGCATGAAGCTTAGTTTGCAGTCAGAAAAATAACAAAATAAATCTTGTTATCAACATAACAAAAACTTGAAAATTACTCATGCTTGTCCCATCAAACCACTCATACTTCTGCTTCATTACAGTTGAAAACTGGGTTGGAGTTTATACGGTCAAGGACTGTTACCCAGTGCAAGAAACCTACACCAAGAACTACAGCGTGACAACCTCCACCCGCTTCTTTGATCTAAAGCTTGGGATAAGTGACCCGTCTGTGTTCACCCCTCCCAGCACCTGCCAGACAGCCCAGCCAAGAAAGATGAGAGATGAATGCTAATGGTGGATGCTGGCTTCAATATTCAAACAAAGAACATATATATGATATACGTTACAATTAATAATGAGCTGCTGACATCTAACTTGATCATTGCACTTTGCGAATTGTGTGTTTGGGGACTGAGATAGCTAGAAAACAGGAGGAAAACCCATCCCTACTTTAGTGTCAAATATTTACTCAAAAGTCTTCAATGAGAAATGGAGTATTGTTTAAGACATGTAGCTATTTTGTTTGGGGGTATATCCAGTAATGAAATTCAGGGGGTTCACCCAGGTTCTATAGAACCGGTTGTTAAATGGCCGGGCCCCGCCCACTCGCTTACCTCAGCTGGCTTCGGGTTTTTTTTTGCTCCGGCTATGACATAATAGAACTGATTGTTAATTTATTTGAATTGCACCACTGGGTATATCCTACTGTTTATATACATTTTTCAAATGGTGTAATGTGTTCCTAAAAGCATATTAAAAATATCAATACTTTGATTAATTCTGGAGAGATGAGTAGACTATATTGTATGCAGAAACTAGGATTTTGCCATAAGATGGCATCGTACATGCATGTCATAGTGATTAAATTCCTTTTTTAGCACTTTTTATTTCCATCACTCTTCTGAAAGCTATTATACAGTGAAATCCAAACATGTAATGCTGAATGTCGCAAACTAGAACGCATGTTTGCTCCATTTCTGGAGATCATCTAGGGCATGGGTGTGTACTGGCCTCACTGCCCCATTGCCCGGGTCCAGAGACCCAAATATAAAGCCAGCCTTCTCAGGCTGGCACAGGAACTCTGGGAGGGCGGTAAGAGGCGTAACGGGCTGGGGGGGAAGAGGGGGAACGGGGTGCAGGCCAGGGAATAGGCAAGCCCGTGGGCAATCCGGCCCAGGGAGGGAGGGAGGAGCCAGGAGCCAGCCCAAAGGCCAGATTCTTACCTCTGTCCCTAGCCCAGGCAGCCATGATTTAGCTGCTCAAAGTTATGCCACTGATTTTGGTGATGCAGCTTCAAGTAGCCCCATCCAGGCCGCTGTGCATTACCCCAAGTAGCACGGCGGCTCATCCAAGCCCCAGGCTGGCTATGGAGCAGGCGTGCTGACTTGCCTATTCCAGACCAGGGTTTGGAGTGCGCTCATAGTGATATTTTTGCAAAGAGTCCAGGATAACTATATTCACATAACAGTAGCTTGACTGAATTAATAACTGGAAGAAAAAATTATACTTGTATTCTTGTACCTCCTGCTGTTTCTATGAAAGTTAAAGCAGAATCCTATAAGGTCTCCTTACATTGAAGATACGGAAGGAAATACCAACTGCTTGGTTTCTATCTGCATTCTTTCGTAAAAACACAGGAGTAGTGTCTTGCCAGAAAAGTAAATTATGCATCATGTGATACATGGTATTAATTATTGTTGTCGTCATTTAGAATATTTATATACTGTATTGCTATTCAGCAAAAAGAGTTCTCAGAGCAGTTTACATAGCAAAGGAATAAGAAAATTAATGTTACAAAAGTTATTAAAAAGTAACTGGGATACCCAGTTATAACTGTATTTATCTAGGAGAATAGATGTTGCATAAGGTTAGGAATAGATAATGGATAAGGATAAATAGCTAAGGTGGTCTTAATTACCAGCCATGCAACTATTTCAGGATTTGGTAGTGAGGGCAAAATGATTTTCAGCGGAGAGCACGGGCAAGATGCAAAACTTTCCTCTCCTATTAGGGAGCTGCTGAAGATGGCAAACAATGCAAATTTACAGCATTGCAATCATCAATACAGCAAATAATAAAAAAAATAAGTGACATGATTCACTTGATTCAAGTGAGCAGCCAAGTAAAAAAACCTAAAATTAAGAGGAAAGGCCCACTGAAATAAAAAATGATTAGCAAACATTGGAACTGAATTAGTAAGGAGATGCTGCTGACCTTACCTCCTGCAAGAAGGAATTCCATAATCTGAGTGCCTTTACAAAGAAAGCCCTTTCACATGTTACTGTTAGATGTACTTAGTCCACAGCGAAACACAAGAAAGGACTCTCTGTGAAGATGTCAGAGAACAGGCAGTTTCATGAGAGAGGAGGCAGATATTCTGCCGTTTTCACAGATAATTAGAGCTTGAATTGCACTTTGAAAAATACTGGCAATCAGCGCAGAATAAGATGGAATAATCAGGTGGAATAAGATGGCCATGATTTGTGCTGGTTAGCAACTGTGCAGCAGCATATGCACAAAATAAAGTTTCTGAATGGCCTACAGTAGTCCAACTGAGATATATGGGCAACCATGACTAGAGTCTACTAACCATATTCAGTTTCTCTCACTGAAGAGAATAAAAGATAAGAGGGTCTCTTTGTGCCTTTAAATCTGACAAGTTCAATTTTTAAATGTATTTAACTGTTTATAGAATCAGTGTGCAGTGCACTTTACCAACTTAGGGAATAAGCCAAAGGCTTTATGGAAACTGATCTGAAAGAAGAGAGGGAGAGAATCATGGAGATGTTTCTGGGGGCAGGGGAAAGGGTTCTAATAATATGGGGCAGCAATGAGAGAGGGTGGAGTTGTTTCAGAGACCTTCAGACAGTTGTGGTTAATAGAGTGACAGCCCAATGTTAGGCGGCAGGATTATGCTGCCAGTTAGAACACTTTGCAACAGTGGAATAGAGTTCCCCAATAACAATATGGCTGCCAACGGCACGCAGATCGGCAGCCATTTTGAGAGTGCTACTGGCAGTGTTCCCCATCGATTGCTGGAACCTGCCAAGGCTATCGGAGGCTGCAGCTGGAAAGGGGTGAAACTGGGCGGGGAGGGGGAGGAACAAGGGTTGGGAGGCTGCAGGTGAGGTGACCCAGTGGTGATAGTGACCCAGATTCTAGCCCCTCTGTTAGCAGCCTCTCCTCCTCCTTTCATCAGGCTTGCACCAGCTACAGAACTAGTGCAGGTCTGTGGAGATCCATTGTGGAATAAGAGGCTTATTGAAAGGAAAGGGATTTAAATCCCCTATATATAGGGGATTTGCCTATATAACTGGGGGGGCAGGCACATGCTAATCTCCCATGCAAATTGGAAGCATTGCATGATGGTCTCTGCTCACATGTGGCTTTTTCAGACACCGACTAGATTTTTGAAAGTGGAGACACAGGGATTTCAAACTGAAGTCAGCAAATGTTAAGAACCAACTACAAAAAAAAAAAACAACTAAGGCTAAGCTCACCGTGACCTTAAAAGTTTTGATTAAATATGCCTTGGCACTGGGAAAAGGCTTTGAATTGGTGGTGGAAGGTCTGCACTAAGAATGCCTTCTTGCTCTGCAGTGCACTGGTCTCCTTGTGGCTTCTCCTAATGGGTAGATCTGGGCTCTGCTGTTGTTTTTAATGAGTAGACCTGGGCTCCCCAGATCTACCCACGGCTGTTCCCAATGGACCTGAGCTCCAGGAGCCCAGGTCTACCCATGGCCATTCCCAATGGGTAGACCTGAGCTCTGGGAGCCCAGGTCTACCCGCGGCTGCTTGTGGTGGGTACACCTGGGCTCCTGTGGGGGCACACTTCTATTGGGTGCCCTGGGTGCCATTTTGGCTAGGTCCGCCCCATTCGGAGGCAGCTGCAGGGCAAGGGGAGGTTTTCCCCTTGTACCCGCATATGCCCAGTCACCCCTATGGGCCTGCTTGAATCTGTGCCGGCAAAATAGGAGGATATGGCACTATGGCCATCCTGAGTCACAACCGCATCACAACCCCCTTCTCCACCCACTGTGCCGCCCAGTTATGCCTCTGGAACACCTGCGCCGACCAAGCAATGCCAGCGCTTGACTGGCACACGGCGGTACTGCCGATGGTCGCACCGGCGCCCGAGCACTGATGCTGACACTTGCGCCAGGCGAGCACCATAGCGCCGACATGGATGCGCTTTATGGCACGTTCGCGACAGTGTTCGGCCGGCGCAAGAGCACAGCACCGGCACTAAGGGGGTATATGATTGTGCTGTCAGTTTAAGATTGCACCCCCAGAGTCAGAGAGGCCAGCACACAGACATGCGCCATCCTCCCTGACTCAGGGAGTGGTCCAAACACACTTTACAGTGGCCCTTGTGCAGGCCAATCTTTGCCGGCCTAACTCCAAGTTAGGATTGTGCCCTGGATCGGAGAATAGACAAGGACTCAGTGTGGGGATCTAAGGAGAGGTGGCAAACACCCTGAATGACAAGTAATATTATGATTTTGTGAGGCAATGCTTTAGGTAGAGATGAGAGGATTTAGAAAGCCAGCCAGGAGAATGTTGCAGGAGTCAAGCTAACCAGGAACTAGTGGCTTTGCCAAATGAGACTGAGACGGGCCCTCTGTTTGTTTTGTGGTATAAGGAAAAGAGTCATGACTTGAGGCCGTCGAACATGAAGCACAGAGATTCACAGTAAGATCATTCACAGTGAACTCTCTTTGTCTTCTCACTGTCAGCTTTGAAAGAAGGGGGTAGCCTTTATTTTGTGGAGAGTGAAATATGTTTTACTTTTGCCTGATGAGTCAAATCTAGGACTCAGGTAGACGTGGTACCTAACATTTTGATTCTGTGGCATTGTGTTTTTAATTTGAAAAGTATGGACATTGCTTTCTCTGTGTACACTTTCAAATAATAAATAATGCACTGTGAGCACAATTGTAAATCTTACATTTGTACTAATTGCTTTGACATCTGAACATTTATTTATTGTGAAGTTTACAATCATTCCGTAGCACTGATCACCCATCTGTAGTTATTTGCACAGGGACTCAGCGTCGAAACACTCAACGTTCCCAAAATGTTATAGCTGATCCTATTCTTTTTTCAATGAAGTCTTCTCATTCAGAAAGTGGAACAATACTTGGAAGTAATTGGGCAGCTGATGGAGGTGCACTAGTGGCACCCCCAAATCAATAAAGAAAAAGGTTAGCTGCTGCCCCCTGTATAATGCAGAAACATGGAATGGGTCACTGCTTATTCCCCAACCTATCCAACTAGCAAAAAAGTAGCCAGCACCTATACTTCCTCCCCAGCTGATTGAAGACTCACGTGACATACGTGTATCCCATAATGTACAACAGGTAAGATGCTACCACTTTTCAAATCAGAAAAGGGGGATTGTCTACCACAGAAACCAAATAAAAAGCCTTCAAAAGGTGCAGAAATATTTTAATAATGAGAAATAATATTAAATAAATCCTACATCGTTTTATGATTGCTACCACTCCACCCACCCACCTGCCCCATGTTCGGCTCATTGGGCCTAAGTAATCTTTGGCAATAAAACAAAGAGCAAAAATATATGTGAGGGCATATCAGTTTCTCTTTCACCGAAATTAGTGCATGTTGAAACTGTTTTTCAAGTGCCTGGTTTGCATCACAAATGGCACAGCCTCTACAACAATCTCCCTTTCAGAGTTCTGGACATGAAAGTATTTTAATACAGATAGCATTTCCTGGGGGCACTGTTATAAGCATGCTGTAATGCAGGGGTGTCCACCTTTCAACTTTAGGGCTCCTGGGCCTTGAACAATCGTGTAGAAGAGAGAATTTCAGCAGGTGCAGATGACATGACGAAATTCCCTCCGCTACACAATTGTTAAAGATCCAGGAGCCCTAAAGTTGAAAAGTTGGCCACTCCTGTGCTAATGTAAGTAATTGCTAATAACATTTTCTAATTTGCTAATCTTTTGAATATTTGCAAATAATATACATGAGTCAATGTGCTATTGATTTTTCTCATTATTGTGCATTTAACCTGTGTATCCAATGTATTTTCAGACAGATAGCACAATATTAATGGAAAATGAAAGTTTCCCTCTCATTAAACCTATCAAATACAACAACCGTGAATAAAAGTTACAGAACTGTGCTGCTTTGCATATGATTCATCATTGCTTTATGTGTGAGTTTGTGAGTCAAAACAACAGTGTGCCTATTATCTTTATGATTGTATTTCTAAAATTAATTCTGTTTGTATGCACTCTTTTAGAGTAACATTAAGATCACCATGTGCATCTGGAAAGCTGTAGTGGGATCTGGATGAATTCTAAATGGGCTACCCTTACAAAAAATGTAGCAAGTTATAAACAGTCTTGGAAATTAGTCAATTACGAGTCAATTACAAAAATTCAGAACGAGTCAGAATGAGTAATCAGAACGAGTCTGGAAATTTGAGTCGAGTCAATTCTTGAGTCTCTGCTCACTCATAAATTGACTCATGCATGAGTCCTAGCACGCACCCATGGCAACTCCACCCATGGAATTTCATGAGTCATTTTTACTTGAGTCTTTTCGCGGCAAGCTATGGTGTGGGTCAGGCGCATGAACACACGAAAACAAAAAGTCAGAAATGGGAGGTGCTGGGAGGCAGTCGGAGTTATCATTTCACACTTAACATTAATGTTCTGGTGGACCAGCGATGTGCTGCTGACAGTGCTTCACTCCTTCCACTGAACTGCCATTTCCTGTATACCCTTTTTGTCTGGGAGAACTATAAGAGAAACAGGGATGAAATCTGCAGAAATTATTTGTTTAAAAAATGTACTGTAAAGTATTGTAAAGCAATTATTTTGACTAAACAGTGATAATTTGGAAGACTGAAAACTCAAATCTTCTTTTTAAATAGAGCTATTATTTAAACAAAGCTCAGAATACATCTCTATCCAGTGTTGGGGAAGAAAGAGTTGTGACTTGAATTTTAACTCGAGTTTTGACATTTTGGCCTGAATCAAGTGAAGCATGTCATTAACTCTCACTCTGACTTGTTAATTTGGCTGCTGACTCACAATGAGTCAGCAATTCCAGCGTCTCGAATAAGCAGGCATCTTGTTGTCTTGTGTGCTCCCTCAGGCATCTGGTGGGCCACTGTGAGATATAGGAAGCTGGACTAGATTGGCCTTTGGCCTGATCCGGTGGGGCTCTTCTTATGTTCGGCAGGCTCTTTTTAATAGTTGCTCCAGGCTTACCCCAAGGAACCAAGCAACACTCCTTTGGGCATCTGTATCCAACCTATCCTTCACCACATCAGCTGCTGTGGCCCTTTTGATCCTCCTTTGTCCATGGATGGCAAAAGCCCATTTGAATAAAAATTCCTGGTGATTTGGGGGTTTGAAAGTGTGCTTTTTCTTCTTCCTGTATTGCAGTGTTAAAAGCATACTTCTGTTTTCAAAGGGAAGCTCTTTTAAGTCATTTCCCTTGGACCAATTAGAGAAAGCACTTCCTGAGCCAATCGCTGGGCTGGCGTGTAACACAGTAGGGTTCCTACTGCTGGGGCCTGCCCATCTAGCCACACCTACACAGACCCCACCTCTCATGGCACGACTGCTAGCACCTGCCAGTAGGGCCGTTGGTACGCCACTACTGTTTGCCTCATTGAACAATGACAGCAGAGAACAGGGGGCTCATGGCCATAGCGTAGTGGCCCCCTTTGGAGCCTTATCAGTCACAGAGTGGGGATGCTGCACACCCAGGGAGCAGAGAGGCCCCCTCTCTCCTGCAGCTTTCCAAATAGATGCCAGCTGAGGTAAGAAACAATTGAGTGGGAAGAAGGAAGCCGGCTCCTAATAAGGAGACGACAAGGGTGAGCCTGTCACAATGTTTATTGAGCTGTTTTTGTGACAGAGCAGCGTCTGAAAGGCAAACACACAAATGGGGCTGCCAGCCGCCATCTCCTCCCAGCAGGGCTGTTGCACCCTTGCAAGCTATCCAACAGGCAGCCAAGCAGCAGGCCCCTGGGAGGACTGGCACTGGTTACTTCACTGTTTGTACCTACGGAGTGTGCAAAGCCATCTAGAAGTCTGACTAGAAGGAATAGGCCAGCAACCTGACTGAGCAGCAGCTGGGCTCTCACTGCAGGCAGGCAGGCAGGCTACAGGCTCTCCCTGGGGTCTCCTCAGGGCCAATTTCCAGTGCCCATGTAGCTGCAATGTAGCCCTGAGAAAACATTCCCTTACTTTGAGGAGGCCTTAGTGATTGCCTCATCCCACTGCAGGACACAGCTGCATCAGCGCTGAAAATTTGGATAGGATTGGGCCCACAGTGTCTTTGCCTGTGGAACAACTGCTTGTGAGCCACAAGGAGAAACACTGAGCCACAAGGGCTTAGCAAGCGCATCAGTCACATCTGTTCCCTGAGCACTGTAGCTCAGAACATTTCTCTCCCCAGAGGGAGGGGGTTGAGTGGAACTCTTCAGAGCCCCACTGTCAGCCCTGTGTAGCAATGTTGCATTCCTGAAAATCAAAAGGGATTCAAATGAGTGTTTGGCCAGAAGTACCAATGGCTGAAGTCTGTGGCATTCACCCGGAGAGAGGAGACACTCTGTTCTTAGCTGTTGCAAAAAAGGGGGGGAATGGTTAGGCAACACGGTTTATAGCTGACACAGTTGACCATCATCTGCCAGTATGTGGGGTAGGGAGTGGAGACATGAGACAGAGATGCAATATCAATAGATTGTGGCATAGAATTTCCTTCCTGTCAGGGTGGTGAGGTAGAGGTTCCACTTGGGTGTTGTTTTTGTGTGTCCTCCTGGACAGAATGCCTGCAATCACACATCTGAGAAGATAAGCATTAACTCGGTATCATGCCATGCATGTTGGGTGGGACAAGAAGTTGTTATGCAATGTGTGCCTTTTGTGCTCCAACTGGCTTTTCACCATGTGTCCCTGGCAGGGGTTTTAGTTTCTCTTTGGGGACTGGAGTGTTATGATTGGCTGCCAAATATAGCCTGTATCTTATGCTCTGTTATGTATTTAATGTATTTTTATACCGCCTTTCTTAAGATTTTCTCAAGACATAGTTTGCACAAAGATGGAAGAATGAAGAGATACCAACAGCTGATCAGATGTTTCCCTTTCAATGTGTGGTCCTCATTTTGGCTGCACTCTTACACCTTCAGAGCCTTCACAGTCCACCACAAATCACACCTTGGTCAGTTCTCAAGATTTTATCTGTCTTTTGTCAGCTGACTGCTCACATTCCTCCATGAGCTCTATCAGTGACTTCTGGTCTCCCATCCAAGGTAAATCCAAGGCTGATCCTGCTTAGCATCTTCAGGCAGGGCGACAGCTCAACCTGCAGACCACACTTCCTGTTATGCAGGAGGGAGGCAGGAGGGTGCCTGAAATTAGATTTTTGCATTTTTCCTTTCTGCATTGTTCCCTATGGGTTTACTCCTACTTATACCAGGTTTGTCATCAGCGTAGCATATTTTCCAGCATCGCAGGCATGCCCACTGTCTGGGGTGGGGTGTATCAATATGCTGTGCCGACCTCCCTTGTTCCACCACATCACTTCCTCATTCTGCCTCAATCTCCTTCCTGTTTTGACCTTGCCACTAGCAGAGTTGCACTGGCATCTGAACTACATCCAGCTATGTCAACAGCATGTTTTCAGTGTTGTGCCTGCATCTGTGTGTGTCTGTTGCTGGACGGACTTCTGTGTTGGCAGGGCTGTCATTGCACTAGTGTCTGTGGAGAGTACACTGGCTGGCATATCACAAATATAGGATTGGACTTCTAGAGCACAATCCTAAACTGGAGTTAGGCCAGCGTAAACTAAACCAGCAAAGTTTGGCCAGCACAAGAGCCACCATAAAGTGTATTTGGACTACTTTCTGAGTCAGGGACGATGGCTTACGGCTGCATGCTGGCTTTTCTGACTTCAAGAGTGGTCTTGTCTAACTCAGTTTAGGATTGAGCGGAGCCCCTAATGTCATACCTCAGGAATTGTTAGATACTCAAGCTCCCCTTCTCTGAACTGTGTGAGAAATTACAGGGGCACAGCTTTATCTGTTCTGACTTCCTTGGGAGTGGGAATCCTTGAGGGCCTGCAGAGCCTTTGTAGAATTTATCTATTTACAAATACAGCAGTTGAGCATTGGAGTGGTGTTAGAAAATGTACGCTCCTGGAAGCAACAACCAGGTACATCCCACCTGGCAGTTCTGCACCCCAAGAGACTCTCTCTCTTAGCTTCCACCCCAGCTTTTCTCTAACTCCCAGAGAAGAGGGAGGAAAGAATTTTACAACTCAGACCTCAGCTTCGTCTCTCAGGTAGAGGTTACCTAGGGGTCATGCCAAGCTCCCAATGAGGCCTCTCTTTCTTCTAGGAAAATCTGTGACAGATTGGTACCCAATCCTGTTCAACCTGTCAGCACTGATGCAACACTGATGCACTGCCAACAGGATGTATTGTACGTAAGTAGCCTGTAGCCGAATCAAATTCCAAGTATGATATTCATACTTGGCCAATAAATCTATCTATCTATCTATCTATCTATCTATCTATCTATCTATCTATCTATCTATCTATCTAT
>JAJKFI010000032.1:7346394-7370714 GCA_029204185.1 Lerista edwardsae
TATCTATCTATCTATCTATCTATCTATCTATCTATCTATCTATCTATGTGCACTGCATCCTGCAGTGGGGGGGCAGTCATGGAGGCTTCCTCAAACTAAGGGAATGTTAGTTTCCTTACCTCGGGACTGCATCGGGAAGTGGGATAAGCCTGAGCCCTAAGAAACAGATTTTTAGTTTAACAAAAGCCCTGGCCTGTCAGCATTCAATTGCTTACTTGCTACAACATATTTTGGTGAAGAGTCTCTATGGCTAAAAAGGCAGCACACGGCTCCAGTGCAGGCACAAGGCAAATAGATCCATATGAGAAGGTGGACTTCCACTATTCTCCGTTTAGAATGTTGACCAAGAGTTCTCTGAGAGAAGGAATCCAGGAAGACAATCATTTTAGCCCACATCCTGGTGGTAACCACACATTCGTCCTGGTGTGGGCTAAATTCCACCTTACCGTCTGTCAGATTTCGGCAGACTATGTTGGAAGTGGCCTGCTTGTTTCCATGGGCTCAGGTGGGACTAGTGTACAGTGACACAAGCTAGCCCTACGCAAAATGAGGCACTCAAATTAAATCATGGCTTTGCTGGAACATTGCCTTGGCAGCGAACAAGCCCGAATCCTTTTAACGAAGGGCTGGATAATTTTAGTGCTAAGCATGAAAGCCAAGCCCCTCTCTTTTAAAAGTGACGCGGACTGTAACGCAGAGTGTCAAACAAGCCGGCGCGGCTTCCAGAACGTCAGGGCTGTTTGTTTATTAGAGCTGGCCAAAGCCACCTGGGGTGAGGCTGGGCAAGTTTCCCCCCTCCACACCAGCGGTGCCAAGTTTGCACGTAGGCCGATCAAGCCTGAGGTGAGCTCAGTTAAAACTCACTGCCTCTTTCTGTAGCTCTTATTATTATCAATACTAACAGAGCTATTACTGATCTATCATAAGCTTATTACTATTATTTCTATCCCATGAAGACGTCTATTGGAATCCCATTGAGACTTCACTCAATCCTGAAAAGATCAGCATAAACAGACTTCAGAATGCATAATTCAGGGCAGAAGATTTAGCCGAGAGGGTTAATGCCTCCGTTTGCCCGAAGATAACACCTGAAGATCTCAAGGTCGTGAGCTTGGGACTGCAGGAAGTCTCTGAGAGCGGCAGACCTTGCAGCTGCGGCTGATTAGAAGCTGAGCTTCAGCTGCCTCGTGGGAGGAGGAGTGTGCTGAAGGTCAGCTGCGTCTCTGGTGTGAGCAGGGAAGCATCAGCCAGCAGAAGACAGACGGGTGGCTAAAGAAAGAAGGCTAAATCCAGAAAGGAAGATCTGAATGTGTGTAGTTCTTGAAAGACAGAACATTTCTGTAAATTGTAAAAACCTTTGGGTTTACGAAAAAGTCTGCCTATGTAAACCGCCTTGAGTTGTAATCACTAGAGAAATCTAGTGATCTTAAGAAAGGCGGTATATAAATACATGTATTATTATTATTATTATTATTATTATTATTATTATTATTAACATCAAGATCTTATATAAGGGACTTTTTTTTTCTTTTCCTTTTTAAGAAGAACTGTCCTGGCAGGGGTTCCCAGAGGTCTTTGCAGATGGTGTGAGCTCATTCCCATTTCACGTGCAGTTTGCATGTTTGCTGTTTAGTTTCCACAGGATAAAGATGAACTAATAGCAAGATCCAAGTGTTATGCTGAACAAATCTTCCATAAACATTCTGACATTTCAAGTGCACCCTCCATGATTTATTTGCTTTGGGCTACGTTTTCAATACTCTTGTGAATTAATCCAGAACTGGGGTGCCATTTAGTGAGAGGGGTGGTTGAAGCACAATGGAAAACGGGAATACAAAAATGGTGCAAACCAATCTGTATTAGAAAACCCCAACATGTGTCGAGCTTGAGGTTCTTCTTAAGGGGAGTAATTTTTCAGTACAAGCCTGTGATAGTCTACTCAGAAGTAAGTCCCACTATGTTCAATGGGGTGCATAGGGTTACTCCCAGGGTGCATAGAATTGCAACCTGAGTCAATGAAGC
Organism: Lerista edwardsae; assembly: GCA_029204185.1. NCBI lineage: Eukaryota > Metazoa > Chordata > Lepidosauria > Squamata > Scincidae > Lerista > Lerista edwardsae. The sequence goes on from JAJKFI010000032.1 coordinate 7,348,417, forward strand.
TTCATTTGCTCTTCACGGGTAATGAGAGTTATCACTCCCATTTCAGACATGGAAGGCACCAGAAAAAATAAATTGGGGAGAACCGAAGGGACAATGTCCATTTGGGAGTGTGTGACCTTTGTTCTATATGTAGAATGTGATTCATATAACACTATTTTCTGCACTTTTCATTTTTGTAAAAAATAAACAGACCCCCAAATCTGTGACTTAATTTGTTTGGACTGGGAGGAGTGCATGGGTAATGACTGTGACTGCATCTGCTGATGCTATACCACCTACATTACCTTAGTGCACTTTTAAAGCTATTATTTATAATTATAATTTATAAAAATGTGCACTTGGTATAAAAACATATCACACTGCTTTCTGCACTTTTCCTCCTTGGAAAAAACAAAATTTGTGACAAAAACTTTTAAGAACACCTCTACCTACCTATACAGTAGATTTCTGAAAGAAAATGGCTCTAACTCAGTGTTATTCAAACTGTGGGTCAGGACCCACTTGGTGGATTGCAACATGTCAGGTGGGTCGCAGAAAGCTGGGAGCAGCCATCTTGGAAACTGTAGACTTTACTCTTGCTATATTCCTTTTGTGAGCGTTAACAGTTTGAATTTTCAAGTGAGTGTTTTTTTAAATTTGTTTTTAGTTCAGTGCTTTTACATAATATTCTGCCCTAATCTTGCTTTCTGCCAGGGATGTTTCATGATTGTACAATTGCTGCAGTCCAAGAATGCCAATTTGCATTTCAGGAGTGTCAATTTATTATGTTACAATGACAGCACTTCCTGCTTGATGATGTTACTTCCTGCCACAACATCACTTCCAGGTTAATGACATCACTTCTGGTGGGTCCCGACACAAGTGCTATTCTAAAAAGTGGGTCCTGGTCTAAAAAGTTTGAATACCACTGCTCTAATTAAAATGTAGTTCACATTAGTGATCCTTGTTGGAATCCAGGTGCAATGCTGCCTACAGGACTCCAGAGGGCAGTGTACTATCCAGTCACCTGAGACCATCTACCTGTGCCTTGCAGTGGTTCTTACAGGAGATATGGACCCTTAACTCTTTTCTTTCCTACCCTTTCTCCACAAATTCTTTCGCTCCAGATGCCAAAGGGGAAAGAGATCCTGTGCCAAAGCTCCATGCCTGGCAGGCCATCTTCACCATACCTGCATACAAAGGAAACAACATTAGGGGTTCCTATTTGTAAATTGTTAGAGCCTCTGTCTGATCCTAATTGGATGATGCATATAATAATCTACTATGAACTGAAAATAAAATATTTATTAATCATACCACATTCTTTTAACTCTTCCTCGTAAGATCTGGTTTCTGGACTCAGCATCTTTATTGCCCTCTTATGAGTCTGATCCAGCTCATCAATATCCTTCCTAAAATATAGTACCCAGAACTGGATGCAGTATTCTAAGCATGGTCTGACTAACACAGAACAGAGTGGAACTATTACTTCTCATCACTTATCTACTCTATGACTCTTTGGCATGGCATTAATTTTTTTGGTAGCTTCATTCTACTGTTAGCTCAAGTTCAGCGTGTGGTATTTAATTATATACCCAGAATTTTTGTCTGTCTTCTGTGCCCGGATTTGATGACTTCTCAAAAGGAACTACCTGTATTTCAGAGACTGTGGCCATAAGAATTAAAATATTGACTAGCAGCAGGTTGTTTAGAGTTTCCTCATTCTTGACAACACTGTTCATAAAAGGAGACTCAGATGATCAGCCAATGAATGTTGTTCCATAGTCTCCTGCATTTTACCCCATTTTCTGCTAATCGAAGCAAATAATGTGGTTGTCGTCAGTTCACTTTGAGATAACCCTCCAGTCTGATAGGCTTTGTTGTTCTAGGACTGCAAGTTATAACCCCCCCTCACGTCCATGATGGGAATGATGACTGTGGAACAGGCGAAATGGGTACTTTTTACCTCATAATTTCTGTCACTTACCGTGGTTCTTCTCTGGTATTAGGAAAGCAGAACAATTTAGCATAGTGGATGGACGAGGGTACCCTTGAAGCGACTGTCATTTCCTTTTCATCTGGCAAGGCACAGTAGGTGTTGGAATTCTCCAAGGCTGTACAAACGTACGCCATTGAAGTGTTGGGAACAACATGCTGATCTGCTCTGGCGGCAGCACTTCTATTCCTGTAATTAATGAATGCTTAGCGTGAGGCTGTCAAGAATTAAGTATCGTATAAAACTGGCATGCAGGACCAATCAGAGATGGCACTACATGAGATGGCAGCAGTTCCACAGTGCAGTCACAACAATGATTTTCTAGTAATTTGTTTTTTTAAAAAAAAGTGCAGTTATTTTAATTCTTGGCACGTCAAGACTGCCTTGTAAACTTGCTTCTTTGTACACAATATATGCTGCTCAGTAGGGATTTAGGGATCGGAAGACCCTGGGCCAGTAGCCTAGCTAGGCCAGGACTTGGGGAGTCCATTGCCCCCTGCAGCAGAGCAGCAGTTTTCCACCATCTTGGCTTGGGGCGGGGTGACAGTGCCTACCTTTTGGCATGAGGAAGGGCTGCGAAATGGCACTGCCCTGGCTCCCAAATGAAACAGTTTCTGGGGCCAGGGCTGTGCATGCGTGGCGGAGGAGGTACCTATGGAGATGTGGGGGTGCAACAAAATGATGTGGGGGTGTCATTGTGTCACCCAAGCCTGGGTTCCTGCCCCCAGCTATTGTACTGACCTGGGCCAAGTCCATCCCTTCAGAGATACCGCCTAGCACCTACTATGTTGTTATGGAAAGTCAGGTGTCCTAAGGCAGAGGCCCTGAGAGGAATTTTATCAGGAAGTAAAAGATTTCTTTTGGACCCCTCCCCTTCTCCATTAGTCATTCCTCCTGGGTCTGATTCATCCATCTCCTTTGACCCTGGGCCCAGGTATGATGTAGCCCCTGCACATCCCCTCTTAAAAGCCCTGTCCCAAGGGTCATCCTACACAGTGTTGTCACCCTACCGGTTCGCTGGGCGGAGTTCCGTCCGTTGCGGGGAGGGCTTCCGCGTTGATCGGCAGCGTGATCGCTGTCTCCGGTTGCGTTATGGCGAAAGCATGCCCGCTACAGCGGGCGGGCTTCCGCCATTACGCAATGGAATGCAGCGATCACGCTGCCGATCAACGCGGAAGCCCTCCCCGCAACGGACGGAACTCCGCCCAGCGAACCGGTAGGGTGACAACACTGATCCTACATCATTTTGCTTTCTGGGTCCAGGAAGCTTTTCTGGATGTGAGAAGTATGTGGCAGCCAGAGGTGCAGTAACCCTAGTTGTGTAAGCAAACACCAGTTGGGTTGTGGGAGGATGGCAGTAACCTGGTGAAGCAGCCACAGAGGCCATGTGAGGATGCAGGACACCATCTGGGCCAACCCGCCACCTCAGGGAGCTGCTTCACTCGTGATCCTGCAAGTGCTGCCTAAGAAATGCTGATGTTTGCTGCTGCCACCACCATCAGAACCAAGCCAGTTAATATGTGAATGATGGGGGGAGGAAAGGTCAGAGACCCTTAATGAAATTGGGAAGCCCCCACTCTCTGTTCCTTCCCCTGTTTCTGCTAAATCATGCATTTCCTCTGAGTTTCTATTCCTCTGAAACAGTCTCTAAGTGAGTTGGTTGCTAATCCTCCCAAAGGTAGAGTCTTGATCAGAGGTAAGCCTGTTCCACTTCCCTACCCCAAGACCTGTAACGGCCATTTACACTTGTTCTAGTTAGAACATAACCCATTACTTCTGAAGCCCTGAGTTATCGCTGAATTCTCCCATCCCACTGTAGTATCTCTGTATACAACAGATTAATGGCAGGTGATGTATGTAAAATGCTCACAGAAAGAGTCCCCATTCACCTACATTTTTCTCAATGGACTAGCCTCTTATGCCCTTCGGAATTAATTCTCCTTCACCTCCCATGTTCTACTCTTGGATCTGAAGCTGGATTATGCTACTAGCATATGCTACAGGCCCCACATTTTGGAGGGTCCCACACTAAATGCTTGCAAGCTGCCTCTGGGAAAATGGGCATCTCACGATCTGGCAACCCTGTTTACATGTTGAGGGAGCTGCATGGTATGTAATCATTACAGACATAGTTAGTACATATGTCATTACAGACAAATAAAAATAAATACAGACAAATAAATACAGACAAATAAAAATGATACAAATAAAAAATTATCTGGCTGTATAGCAAATGAAAAAAAATGATTTAGTTTGCTATGCAAGTAAATAATTTTTGTTTTACTATTTGTGGTTTTTTTTTTTAAATTAAGGCCCCCTTTATCACATATGCTACATGCCCTGCACTAGTTTAATCCGGCCCTGCTTGGATTAGTCCCTTGCCTCATCGCCTTCATTTTCACAGCCAACCTCCCAATTATTCTTAGCCAGCCCTGCAGTTTCATACTTTGACACAAACCTCTGCGGTGAAGTCCTGTCAACTCTGCGTTTCCGACCCCACTTTGTCACAGGAGCATTTGTGACTGCGTCGCCAAAGAATTTTAATTTGTGGTGTTACAGTAATGACTGGCTTTGCGTCTGAGTAACCTCAGGAGCAGAGGGTTGGCAAGCTGCAACAGGCTGGTCCTGCTGACGAGGTGACAGAAGCAGTCTTTGCCTGATGGCAGGGACACACCGAATCAGGGGAACACACCGACACCACACTGGGATGGTTATTGGTACTGACTGTAGCAGATGATGTTGCAAGAAGGTGAACTCCAGTACCATTACAGCAATGAGGTGCTTGCTGTTTGTATTCAAGAATGTTTGACTGAAGAATGCATGGTTGGTGGAGGTGGGTTTTTTCAGTGATTATGAAATAAAACCATATAACACAGCTTTCCGAGCTTCTCATTTTTGAAAAAGCAAAAAGAAATCAGCAAAAAGAAATCACCTCTACATGCATCTGGCTGCATTTCCTGACGCTGTATCATCTACCAAGTACATTTTTTAATTGATTGTAATTTATAAAAAAATACACCCTTGCGTATCCCCTTGCAAATACAAGTAGGGGGATGATGTTGCCTTCATGCCCCTGATGGGAGTTCTGCAGGGGCCACTGTTAGAAACAGTGTTAGGCTGGATGAAGTAAAGTGACTTGCCAGGTTGCAAACTGAGTACAAGCAGTGGTCAGGCCTGAAGACCATACATTAAGTTCTTCCAATCAATAACCTTTCAATTAATCCCTTCCAATCAATAATTTTTCAATCAATCCCTCCCAATTCATTTTTGTCTCGATCTCCTTAAAAATCAATTTTCCCCCAGATCCTCCCAATGTCTGTTTACTTCCTAGATACCCTTTAATTTCATTTTCCCTTCAATTAATTTTAAAAAATTCACTCCTCTCCAACATAGCTTCCAAATCAATTCTCCTTTACATTCACCCCAGACATTAATTCCCCTCCCAGATCCTGCCCAAATTCATCTCTCCAATCAATTCCACCCAAATTATTAATCTCCTTTCTAGAACTTCTTCAAAAATTAATTCCCTCCCCCCGTTTACTTTCTCACTCAAAATGTATTTCTAATTTTTTCGCTCTGATCACCCCCAAGAAAGAAAATCCTCATTTTTCCTCCCAGAACTAGCGCTGTCATTGCAGCCTGATCCAGAACACTTCTTTCAAGCATAGGCACCTGCCTGTCCCATCTTCACCATTTGCCCCTCCTCTAGTCCATGCTAAAAGAGATGCCCATGTGGTGCTGAAAAAGCATTTTTTAGGGGATAGGCAACAAACAAACTCTACATCTTTCAGCTACATCAGGAAACATTACATGTGCCACCTAATGCCATGCCTTTGAATTAGCATGACTTAGGACCCAATCCTAAACTTGCTGGGTGCCCGGAGAAGCATGATTGTGAAATGGCTATGGGGCCAGGGAAGCAGCTGCAGGTCTCCTCAGGGTAAGGGAACATTGGTCGCCTTACCCCTTGTCGGACAATGGCAGCCCCAATGATCTACACCTACTATTGAGCGGGTGCAGAACTGAGGAGACCCATATAGGGATCCACAGTTCGGGGGGTAGGATTTGGCAGCAGTTTCTGCAGCCATTCCTGCCCCCTTCTTGGTTCTGATCCTTCCCTCATGCCACCTTCCCTCCACCCAGTTCCATCCCCATCCCTGCCTTCCCATATCTCCCCCAACCACGAAAAGCCTTGCCGCTGACCAATGGCAAAACTTAGTGCTCCCGATCAGGCATCTTCTCAGTGCTGAGGTCCAGTATTGACTGGCTCTGGCCTCTGCACCAGCTCAGTGTCCTTGATGCCAGAGTGCCTTATGGCACCCAGAGCTGGAGGTAAGGCTATAGCGTGGGCAATAAAGCCTGCCTTACTGAGCTGCAAAGCGCACTCCTGTTTCTTTTAAGAACCAATTATAGCAGCGATCTTCAAGCTCTTTCATCTCATAGTACACCAAGAAGGAGCTAAAATTGTAAAAGCACACCATCAGGTTTTTGACTATTGACAAGGCACACTGCACTGTTGGTCAGGGGCTCACATCCCTCAATGGTTCTACTAAAACATAACCCTCCCCGACACTCCCACGGTACCTGCAGGTCATTTGCAGCACACTAATGTGGCACGGCACAGTGGTTGAAAAATGCTGGATTGTAGGAACAGGAACATCAACAAGTTCCTGTTGCTTTCTCCATGACTGAAACACCAAGTCACAACTTGCTGAGTCAAAAGTCAGCCACACTGCATTGAACCAGTGACCACAGGAGCTTTTACTACTGGAATTATAACGTGATCACCAGGCTGTGTTGTAAGGAGTCCCTTGTACTTTGTATGGTATCTGGAACACTTTGGCAGAATTCATTCCTGCTGATGTTTAACAGTAATTCCACAAAAACTCACCATCTTTCATGTCTTTGTTATTTCTCGTTATTTGGTTTTAAAGGTTTTGGCCACACATTTCTATATGAATTTGTCATCAGAGTGCCATTGCTAGAGAAGACAAGCAGAATTTTTCCCCTATCACAAACAATGTTTTAAAAATCTATTTTAGATACGTCAGAAAAACCAACATCCAGTGGTGTCTCTAGGGGGCTGCAGACCGCACTGGGTGACACACTCGGTGGTGGTGGTGGTGACACCGCTACTGGCCAAAATTGTGAAAATCTTGGTAGTTTTGAATACCATAATATTATATATCATTCAATGGATAATTTAATGCAGGAATGAAACAATATTTGTATTATATCAAATATACCAGAAAAGGAAAACTCAACTGCCTTATGTAACAAAGTGGATTTCCTTAACTAAAAACTGACTGATAAGACATATTGTTCCGATAGCCAATGAGGTAGCCAATAAGGTAGCCTTACATGGTCGCACTGATGCTATGTGCAGAGCGCCGACATGGGCGCCAAGCGGCACCCCTGTGCCGGCACTCTCACTCCAAGACCAGCGTTGCAGGCAGTGCCAGCTTTGGAGCGATTGCACTCTACTCGCTCTGCGCCAGCCAAGGGCAGGGGAGGGTGGGTTCTGGGTAGGCTGACAGGTATGCTGGCCTGGGAGGGGGTCGGGCCTTGGATTCGGCCACAAGGCCAAATCCAAGCCGTCATCCCGAGACCATGTGCCGCAATTCGGGCCACCCGGTCTCCTTGGATCTGCGCCTGCTGTTTAGCAAGCGCAGATCCAAGGAGTCCATAGGGGAGGCTAGCACCTCCCCTACAGCAAGGGCACAAACGTGCCTCCCCAAAGCAGCACTGGATATGGTGCTGGCTGGCCAGCCAGCTTCGCCATTCCAGCTCTGCATAGGATTGCGCTGTGAATGTTGTATGGAAAGTGGTTTATGGGTGTCCCAGGCACCTGTGACATCACTGATGAGTAGTACAGCTCTCTCTACTAGTTGGCTATGATCCTTTGTTATAACCTTTGTTTTACTTAAGCACACACATACATTTAGAGACTTAGCCTGCCCTATGGGGTTACTTGGATATGCGCCAGCTATAGCTGGTGCAAATCCAAGCAGCTCAGGTAAGGCTGCAAGGCCCAGGAGTGGGGGTTAGGATCTTGCATTTGATGATGATGATCCCACCCACCCCCAAGCCTGATCTGCCTCCCAGTCCACCCTCCTCTGCCCCCAAATGCCCCATCCTCTGAATGCCCTCCTGCCACCCTCTCCTATCCCTTGCACCGCAAGGGATTTATTTATTTATTTATTTAATGAATTTATACCCTCCATTCTGCTCCTTGGTAGGGCACCCAAGGCGGCTTACAATAAAAAATACAGAATAAAATTTCAAAACAACAGATAATAATAATAATAAAAAATGACAGACCATAATGGACAATACAATCATTAAAATTACAAATTAAAAGTTAAAATGCCAACCCAGCATGTCAGCAATTAAATGCTTCCTTAAAAATAAAGGTCTTAAGACCCCGTCAAAAGATTGTTAGGAAGGGAGCTGTTCTTAGCTCCAAGGGGAGGGAATTCCACAAACATGGAGCCACCACCGAGAAGGCCCTATTCCTATTCACCACTGAGAAGGCCCTAATGTACCCCAGCCAGCCAGTGCAGGGACTGGATCTGCCCTTCCAAGCCAGCATAGGCCTCCACACCAGCCCAGCTGAATCCCCAGTTGGTGTGAACTTGCCTTATGGCACATTTGTAATACTTGGCAGCTGGCGTAGAGGGCCTGTGCCAGCTCAGCAATAGGTTTGGATTGTGCCCTTTTTAATAAGATGGCAGTCATGGAGAGGACCTATCCCTATGTAAGAAATAACTTTTACAGGGTCAGAAAGAGATGAATTCTGATATTGAATACAATAGATGTATTCATACATACTGTCAACAGAAACATTTAAAAATAACATTCTAGAAATAAGCATGACTGATCCAGGCGTTCTCCAAAGCAAACCTCACATCAACGGGGCTTGGGCAGGAGACATTCCTGGTGGGTAGGAGCTTCCATATGTCCTAACTTGGTCCTGACTTCCTGGCCCAGAAAGGGCTGATCACATGGAGAGGTGATCCTTCTTTCCATCCCAAATGAGAATACTGAAAACAGTCTAAGGGCAGCAGTGTCATCCGGCAACGAGCTGCCGGAACGCTAGGCGGGACTTACCACTTGATTGACAGGCTGTCTGTGACATGTTGCCGCCTGCCCGCCCGCCATGCGGGCTCCCTCCGGTTGGTGCGCCCCTCTGCTGCTTGCCCAGGCACGTGGCGCGCCCCCCAGGCGAGCGGGCACCCTCTCCGAAGCCAGGGGTGCAGCGGGCAGGCGGCGACACATCACAGACGGGCAGCCAATCAGGCGGTAAGTCCCGCCTAGCGTTCCGGCAGCTCGTTGCCGGATGACACTGCTGTCTAAGGGTCCAATCCTATCCAACTTTCCAATGCTGGTGCAGCTGCAATGCAGCCCTGGTAAGGGAACAAACATCCCCTTACCTTGAGGAGGCTTCCATAACTGCCTCTCTACTGCAGCAAATGCCCCATTGGTACTACTGCATCGTTGCTGGAAAGTTGGATAGGATTGGGCCATTAGTTACTGTTTGCTTAGTGCTGAGAATAGCTAGAAGACAAAATTTGGAGCAGCTCCAGCAGGAATTTGAAAGTATGACCTGCTCGTTTGAAAAGGGCTTTACTTACCTTGTTCAATTTCAACTTGAGACTGGGAAAATAAAGCAGGGGAGCTTTACACTGGGAGGCCTAATTGCTTTTTGAGGGGGATAGAACAGAGCATGTGAAAGTAGGCAGGTAAGCTGCAAGACTGCTGCTTCACAGCAACATCTGGTGGCCGACAAGGGGATCTAAATTTCCTTCCCAAATTCAATCAAAGGCTTCTTGTTCCTAAATGGGAATCTGAAACAGGCCAACATACAGTTAAGTGCTAAAGTCTTCGGAGGGATCAAGTTGTGATTAATCTATCTGCATCTTTAAGCTATGTGCGAATAAATCAGAGCCCCAGTTACTTTAGTGGACACAGCCGGATCTTCATCAAACTATGGAGTGATGATAGATGGTTTTTAACTTACAAAAGCCAAGTTTTCTTTTTTAATACTAATAGATTGTATGCATAGTCACCATTGCATAGATCAGTGGTATTCAAACTTTTTAGACCAGGGACCCACTTTTTAGAATGGCACTTGTGTCGGGACCCACCGGAAGTTATGTCATTCACCTGGAAGTGATGTTGTAGCAGGAAGTGACATCACCAAGCAGGAAGTGCTGTCATTGTAACATAATAAAATGACACTCCTGAAATGCAAATTGGCATTCTTGGACTGCAGTAATTGTACAACCATGACACATCCCTGACAGAAAACAAAACTTGAACATTCAAACTGTTAGCACTCACAAAAGGAATATAACAAGAGTAACTTCTGCAGTTTCCAAGATGGCTGCTCCCAGTTTTCTGCGACCCACCTGACATCACGGTGCGACCCAGTCATGATTGGACTGTAATTACCAGTGAGCCATGACTGGAAAGTGACAAATGGACTTGCCCCTGACTAATCCTGAGACAAGTACAGTACCTAATATTGTTACTGGCTCTCTGACTCCTGATTGAAGCAGAGACAAACCTTGAACAGGTAAAGTCAGGAAAAAAGAATTTGAAGGAATCTGGTGGCTCATAAGTAGAGGCTAGCGTAAAATTGCTTATCAAATGGAATCTGTTAATGGAATAGTGGGTCAGGTTTGCAACATAGCAATAGGGTGCTAAAGCCACAATGAAACCTAGCAATTGATAGGTGAAAACTGAAGGCTCAGAAGATCACTGCTCTTTCGGATCTCAGTATGGGTTATCCCAGCTATTCCCAAGCTCCATTGCCCACCAATGAGTCACAACCCAATTTTTGGTGGTTCATGAAAATAACAAGGGCATATTAAGTTATATGCATCAAGGGTTAAACAACCTGCTACTTGGGGGGAACACTGCTGCCCAATCACCATTATAACCACAGAGATTTGAATGGCTGGCAAAGTGAAGCATTTTTCCAAATGCATTTCAGTTCCAAAGCTAAAATGTTTGGGAACCACTAGGTTATCCAAATGAACACAATTTTTCCAATTGGACCAATAAGATTCTGGATGTTTAGCAATCATAAACACTGATTGGCTTTTGTTCATGGGAATGTGGTCTTTACCAAATACAAACTGGGACAGAGTGCCTCTACTTTTAACCATTTTATATAAGAGGGAATTTTGGCAGATGCAGCTTTTGAGACCCTTCCATGATGGGCTGCACCTGCCCGAATTCCCTCTTCTATTCAATTGTTAAAAGTAGAGGCACTCTGTCCGTTGGCATCTGATAACCCTACTTTAAGTGTGCCAGGCAATTATCAATGCCGGGCAAAGTTGATCATGAAACTGATTGGAAGTAAGGATCGAATAGCCAATCCTATTCTAAGGAAGCTTTATTGACTCACAAATGTTGGATGCACAAGAAACCAACAGGGATTTTTTTAAAAAAGTTGCAGACATGATGAATCACCCCTCCAGAATATTCTGGGCACAACCTCCTTACTCCTACGGTTGGTACAACTAAAAACAACAGACTATCTCCCCTATTCTCTTAAGTTTTCTCAGAAACTGTCTCAGCTTATTTTGATTTCTACCACCACTGTTCATCACATCATTCACTACCAATACGGAAAAAAAAAAAAGACAAGTTATAGAATACCGGACATGAGCCAGGTGTTGCCTATTGATGCACAGAAGCTAAAACTATTGGATGCATATGCATCAGGAGTTGCATTCATATATCTAATACATGAAATGAAAAGCCTGGAGAAGAGATGGCTGATGCCAGACATGATAGCAATTTTCAAATATTGTACCTAGAGGGCTATTGCATGGAAGAAGTCAAATGTTTATTCTCTATTGTTCCAGAGAGCAGAACTAGATTTAATGGGCTTAAGCTATAGGACAGAGATTTCAGCTGAATATCCGGAACAATTTCTTAATGGTAAAGCAGTTTGACAATTGAACAAATCATTACTGAGAGAAATGAAGGAGTGAAGAACTTCCTTAGTGGCGTTCTTCAAGCAATGGCTTGAGTGCATGAAAAGCACACTCTGGAACTTTGCCTGCTGAGCCAGGCCTCCTACCACTGCTTGTCACATGCCATTGCTGGTTTCACTGCAAGATGGCGGGGGTCTGAGGGTCCCACACGTACCACCAGACCCCATCTCAATTACCACCAGTGGTATGAGTACCACTAGTTGAGAAATACTGCTCTGGAGAGTATATTCCTGCAGGGCGTTGACCTAGATTGTTCTGAAGGCATCTTCCAACTCTGTTTCTAAAATAGTCTCTACCACCTCAACATGATTGAGGCAACCTCTGGAAAACAATGAAAGACAACTTGCCTAAGGATGCTGTAAAGTTCCATAACTACTGAGTTCCAAGGAGAAAACAAGCAGATTACAATGGAGTTCTAGATATATGGATCCCTGATTCCAGGCAAGGAATTCTACTAAATGATCACCATTGCCCTAATCAACATAAGGTTCTTATGATTCTATGTAGAATTGCATTTCTAGAATTTGTATTTGTAGAATTTGCATTTGTAGAATTGCATGAGATGCCCTCTCATGACTTGGTACTTTACTTCTCATGGTACCAGGTTCTCTCTTTTCAAATCTCTCCTCAAAATCCCACTTTTTAATGATACTTTTGGCTCAACCTCTGTAACAAAGGGACGTGATGGTGCAGCGGGTTAATTTGCTGTTGCTGGGCTTTCCAAACAGAAGGTTGGGAGTTCAAGACTGCGTTACGGAGTGAGCTCCCGTTGCTTGTCCCAGCTCCTGCCAACCTAGCAGTTCGAAAGCACCTAAATGCAAGTAGATAAATAGGGGCCACTTCGGTGGAAAGGGAACGGTGTTCCGTGCGCTACAGCGTAAAGTCATGCCGGCCACATGACCACGGAAGCTTGTCCTTGGACAAAACTCTGGCTCTACAGGCTTTGAAACAGAGATGAGCACTGCCCCCTACAGTCGGTCATGACTAGACCATTCGGTCGTGGGGAAACCTTTACCTTTTACTTGTAACAAAACAACATTTATGTATAGAAGTAGAAGCAACAGAGGGTTGTGGAGGAGCGGCAACAGGAGTTGGCAGTAGTGTTGAGGGATTCATCCTCCCCCCCCCCACAATCTCTCCTCCTATAAAGTGGGCATCAGGAAAAAACTAGCCACTTAGTGAAACTACTTCTGTTCCAATACTTGTGTAGTCAAGGGTTAAGAAGTTTTCCCTTTCAACATTTCTGGGATGGAACTCTGTCAAAACATTTGCCTGATTCCTGGTAAAACCCAGTTCTGGTAACAGCACTTCCAGCTACGGTAACCATGCAGACCACCTCATAACACTCTGAACTTCTATTTCTACGATGCTCAGAGCCCACTAGAGAGGCATTGTCCCCCTTTCTGTTGAATTGCAAAGGAAAGACAGTGGGCTGAGTTAATAATTTTCCAGCTGGCTGATCTCAGCATGACACGGAATGCGGGTTAGATCTCTTTTATGTTGCATCCCATTACCAGACATCAAATGATAGAAGGGGATGACCCACCCTGGAATGACTAATCGAACCATGTCTGAAGAGACTCTCTTTTGTACACCCTTCAATTAGAGAAACCACATTTTCCAGAAACTGCAGCAATTCCAAAAGGGAAAATAAGGAAAGCCATGTACCTTTTTAAGAACACAAACAACACTTTGCTACCCACTGAAACAGTTAGCAAGCGTTTTTACAAACCAGAAGTGAATCAGTGTGACTCATCTCACTTTAGACAGTTCAGTAACTGCAGTTCTCAGTAGGTAACACTGGCTAACTGAGGGCCAAACTACATAAAATGCTGAGTCAAGGGTAGCTTCTGCCCAACGTTTTGTGTGAAAAAATGTAGCCTTGGAGGCTGCAGCTAAAGCCACACACCATTGTGGGGTGGTTGTCATGGTGATTCTTGACCACATCTTCTCTCATATCATTTTTCCATTAAAATAACCTCCGATCCCATACGGTGCATCATGCCACACACTGCTTGGGTCCCAGAAGAGAAAGGATATAGGTATTGAAGCACATCTGATCTTTCTGTTCAGGAAGAATCTTTCCTCATTTACAATAAAGATGCTGCACTGAGGCAGAAATCTTCATAGAGGTGACTACAGTAATTCAATGGGATGTTCTCTAGTCATATTAGAGAATGAAGGAGGACTAGAAAGCGCCTAGAATTTTTAAAACCTAAAATAATTTCGAAAACCTGGATTCTCCATAATGTTTTGTAATCTGTACAGCAGGGTTGCAATTTTGCAAACTTTGTGGTTTGCAATTTGATTGTTGGTGGGTTGCAAAGCTGAAGCTGACTACTAGCTGATAACGGAGAAGGAAAATGCATGGAGAACTATGGAAAGTGAGCATGTTTATTCATGAATAAGTGAATGTGCCTTGGTCCACTACAAAGGATAGGCTGTGCAGAAGAATGGTCTAAAATAGTCCCAATCTTATTGAACGCAGGCGCCCCAAAACACTTGAGAAGGAAGTCCCTCTCTTCAAGCTAACAAATGTATTAAGCCCTGTGGAAAGGGAAACTGAGCAACACCTTTGCATTTACTCGTGAGTACACAGCCATGATTTGACTCGTGTTGAAGGCTAGACAAAGCAGAATGCAAGGCCACCAGAAATGGAATGAGCAGCACAGTAACAGGCACCTCCACGAACCATGGAGAGCTAGCCAAGGACTCCATAAACATATTACATGACACAAGGATGCTACACCACTCCCACCCCCTATAGGAGCTACAACAATATCAGCAAAGAAGGGATCAGCAAAAACAACAACGAATTGCTAGGAGTCCCCTGTAACCAGGGTTCAAGGCCCCTTATCCCAAGTATCAAGCAATACCTTTTTGAGCATCACAGGAACAGCAGAACGATAGCTCCCTCCAAAGAAGGCAGCCATGTAAAAGAAACAGAAGTCTCCCCATGGTGAAGATCTGAGACCCTCTGGGGGCATTCACCACCTGAATGAGACTTTTTGGCAGGGGAGGGACTGGGTCAGGTGACAAGAGAACAATATGCAATTATGCAATTTGTAATAAATGAAGTACTACTCTGATCTCATCTGTTGATGTACTGAGATCACAGTCCAATCTTTGTACCAGTTTCTGAAAAGGTTATGGACTGTAGTGGCATTTCTGCACCACTGCTAAACTTGGCACCGTACTCGGTACTTGCACATTTCTCTTACTTTCATCCCTAACTCACATCAGCCTTGAACTGTGGTCCAACCACACTCCAAGTTATGGAGCTGGTAGCAGCCCACAGTAGAGCTTCATGAGCTAAAATGGCTAGTGGTTGAGTTGCCTATAAAAATAAAAAACCAGAATCGTTATTCTTCTGGTTCATCTTCAGAGAAGATTCATTTTAGACATCACCCGTTCAAATCAAAATGTTTGTGTGCATGTGCGCATGTGTTTATCTGTGCATGTAGCTTGGGGCCATACTGGAGGCCTGTGGAATCAAGTCCATCATTCTGGCTGCTGGTAGAATAGTTTCAAAGATTTATAACTGGTGGGAAGCCTGCAACACGTTCTCAATACCTTGGTTTCATTATTTGCAGTAAGCTATAACTCAGCTCTGGGTCTATGCAGCCCTGCCACCCATAAATCTGTTTTAATGGAGATGGGAGTCTTGTTTCCCACTTGAATTTCATGCATATACATGGAGCTAGTGCCCTGCAATGTTGGTGGAAGGAAATATTGAAAAGGACAGTATCAGAAGGGTCTGTTTCTCCCACCTCCCAACATCCACCACTACCTGCAAATGCCTTCTGTGAAAATTCAGGAAATGTTACTTCAACTATCCTTACTAGGGCTACTCCAAGTTTCACTCATGAAATATATTTTCAGATTTATCTGTAAATAACTGGTGCCTCTTGCTTGACTACATGTCCTATTTTAATTGATAAAAGACTGTATCTTTTTTTCCAGCCTGCATGCAAAATATATGTTTCAATTGACTTTGCTTCTGCCTTGCTTTATGCTGTTGACTTTAAAATGTGTATGCGCTTCTCCATCAGTGAGAAGGACTCAAGGTGGTGCTCCCTCAGAAGACAACAGTGATATAAAATAAGAGACAACCACAAGGGTGCAGAAGTGAGGAAGACCCTTTCCAGAAAGTAAATTATACCATAAGCAAAGCCGTCGATAATATTTTAAAGCGGTATCTGTCTAACCACCTAGAAAAAGGAAGCTGTGCACTTGGTGCCTGCAACTAGATGGGCAGCGCAATCCAAGCGTGCCCGTCGCATCAACGCTATGTGATAGCGTTGAAGCGATGGCATTACCGCCAACGTGGGGGCGCCAATCGGCACCCCTGCATTGGTGCTCAAGCAACGGGACTGGTGCTGCAGGCAGCATCTGTCTCATTGCTCCTGCACTGAGCCTCCTTCGTGTTGGCCGAAGCCAGACAGCATGAGGGAGGCTCCGTGATGGGCCGCGTGGGATTGGCAGGGGAGGGCGGTTCTGGGCGGGGGGAGGGCGGGACATGGGCGGGCTCCGGATTCGGCCATCCTAAGCCCATCCAGGAGGCTGTGTGGCCCCGATTCATGGGGCCTGGAGCCTCTCCTGGAGCGCGAACATGCCCTTGCCACAGGGAGGCTCCAGCCTACACTATACTGTGCTTGGATTTGGCACAGGCCTGTCAGCCTTACCAATCCAGCGCAGTATAGGATTGCGCTCTACGAAGTACCCTGGCAGACACCTTGGCCCTGCAAACCTGCTAGTTAAGAACAGTACCTGTATGTTTTCCCCTCTGTGACTAATAGCAGTTCAGAGAAGACAATCCCCATCAGGGTATGTCAGTGCTAGATGTGGTTGTACAGGAAAAACACTGCCATCATAAACACTGCCATGATATACTGCATCCTGAGTGGAGATATTTTAAGATGTATAAAGATATAACTTTTATTTTTGCATTCTGAATACAACTAACTGCAGCCAAGACTGATTCCTTTTGCATTTAAATCAATAAAGGAAGTCTCTAAATAGATGGATGTGCTGCCCGCAACATCCAAGTAACCATTAGGGTGTCTGGAGCAAACCTTGTCCTCAGCCCACAAAACCAATTTTCAGATTAGCGGCAGGGATGTTTCCTTTATGCTGTGAGCTGGGCTAACAACTAGACATTATAGAAAATTGCTTGCAAGGACTTCTTGAAGGACAACGTTAAGTTCAGTCAGGAGGACTGATAATTTTCTCATGACTAATTCATCATGACAAATAAAGTCATTTGTCATGACTAATAAAGTTTTAACAGAGCAATCCTATCCTTTCCTCACCCTGCTGACACAGTGATGCCAAAATGGCTGCTGCTGCATCTGTGGGGGGCAGTCACAGAGGTATCCCCCTTTGTATAAGAATATGTTCCCTCATCTAGGAGTAAGCTTCCACAGCACAGATGGGTCTACTTGGGCCTGCAGTAGCAAAGTCACATGGATCCGTGTCACAGGATCAGGCCCAGGAAGGAGTTTAGGATTCAGTGGCCACCACTGCCGCCAAACCCATCTTTTCAGCCCCACTGCCTTCCATTGCCACCCTGCCCCACCTGCAAATAAAAACAGGAGGCCCACCCTTTCAGGTTTGTGAAAAGTGCATAACAGAGCATGATAAGGAGGTGGACGATCCACTTCCTGCCTGTGAGAAGGAAGCAGATCTGTGCAGCTGGCTGGAGGGGGTGGTTGTAGACTCAGGATGTAGGGTACCCCGCCCTCTGTTGCTAATGCACGCTGCATCAAGTTGCCTTGTGGCTGGATCAGCCACATCCTTTCTCTTTAGAGCCAACATCATCCAATTATTCCGTCAAATCAGAAGATGTACCTAAGCAGCACATGAACAAAGCTCATGAACAAAGCAACATCAGGAGCAGGAGTGCCTTTGATTCTTCTGATTACCTCCAATAGCAGTTTCCTTTGGCATTCTTTCCCAGAGGCAGTGAATGGTGACCAAACCGTGACCTTCCACTTGGTCACTAGTTTTCCTTGGCATCCTTACTCTTTGTAACCTAAAACCGAGACTTCAGGATGTTGTGTTGAAGAACACAGAAAGCCTACTGGCCATTCTTCCTGGTTTGTCCACAGGGAAAATGCCTTCATGGCTGTAAAATACCACAGAACACAGCATCTTTGGAACACGGTTCACACTGCACCACAATTATATGGCAGAAAGACTGAGAAAGTACAACAGCAGGGTGACTATTGTACATCAGAGAGAACTTGATATATTGGCGACATGGAAGTATCTCCCTTCCCAACTTTTCTACAAGGCAGCTAACTGGATATAGCACAAAACAGGGACATTTTACCTTCCCTTCTACTTCCCTCTTCCATGCAGGGGAAAAAACAACCACCACCGTATGCATTTTGGGCACGATTCACCAATGATCAGCCATACTGATAATTGGCATGTGATGGTTGTACTTGAGCTGGAAAAGCCCAAGTCTAGCTTCCAACACAGTGGGTAGCATTGGATAAGTCCTTGTTTTTCAACCTAAGCTACTTCACAAGGCTGTGCGGAGCAAAACTATGAGATAACCCCCATGTACTGTATGTGAACTCCTTGGAGGAAGGGCAGCGTCAAAATGTGATAATTAACATCCCAATAATTGGTTCTCCTTTTGTCACCCAACCAAACACGTACTTCCATCCATGTTCCGTAACCTGTAGCACATTGCCATTAAACAGATATAAATCATAGGGAGCAACTTTATACAGAGCCACTGCATAGAGCCATCTAGCTCAGTGTTTCTCTAACAGTGGTAACAATGGTGGGATGTGAGGTTGGGAGTGGTACTCCCGGGACCCCCAGACCCCAGCCATCTGGCAGTGAGACCAGCAACACAATGCTACAGACAGTGGTAAGAGGCTTAGGAGGCAGAGCTCCAGCATGCACTTTTTGCGCACTCAAGAAAGCCTTCCCCTTTGCCCTGAGCCTCTCACCAGTGTGTATCACATTGCATCTGACCTCCCAGTCTAGAAGTAACTAGTGATGACATTGCCAGTTACTTCCAATGGTATTTCTTTCCAGTGGACCATGAGCCGTGGTATGGTTGGTGTGCGTGTGAGGGGCAAACTTTGAGAAATGCTGGTTCTAGCTCAGAATTGTCACTACAGACTGGCAGTGGCTCACCAGAATTTCCAACAGGTAATTGATTGAATGGGGAGACTGAATGGGGAGACCCCTAGTCTGCAAAGCCACTGCTCTGCCACTGGGCTACAGCCTTTCGCTGGTACATATGGAAATGAAATGGCACTCGTGAGAATTTAAGGAAAATGTCCCCCTGCCAGGAGGCTTTCAGGTACCAAAACTCCCCTGCAGGATGTGGCAAATGCCATATTGGCTCCACCGCATCACCATGCAAGGAGTTAGGGAGCATCAGGCTGTAAGTCAATAGCATTGTGTTGGCAACATCTACCTGTTGGGTCTGCAATGGAATTCTTCAAATCCAGATGTATTCCAATGTCTTCCACAAATCTTACACTTAGATACAGTTGTTCTCTCCCAGAAATATTTGATTTTTAACAGAGAATTTCACAGAAATATTAGCCTTAGCTGGGCTAAGGTATGTTTTTAAATATTGGTTCTCATATACTGAGCAGGGAGAGAGACTGTCCCTATTTATCTCAATACAGCATCTTTCCCAGTTGCCATTTCCTGGCTACATTTTTACGCTGTTGAGAACTGTTTTTGAGACAGGCAATTGTTTCCATTGCTACATAAACTGAACCTTTTTTGTTGTATAATCTAAAAAATTTCCTCAAAATTCAGGCACATGTTCAGCATATGTTTGAATTTCATCACCTGATGACTCATCAGTGAAGAGGTGTTGCCTTTGGCTTGTTTTTTTTTAAATTATTGTAAATATTCATGACTAACAGCCCAATCCACTGCAATTTTCCATGCAGTGATGCTGTGGCATCAATGTGGTACCCATAAGAACATAAGAAAAGTCTCACTGGATCAGGCCAAGGGCCATCTAGTCCAACTTCCTGTATCTCACAGTGGCCCACCAGATGCCTCAGGGAGCACACAAGACAACCAGATACTTGTATCTCGCTGCCGCTCCCCTGCATCTGGCATTCTAAGGTGGATGCCCTGCATCTGGCATTCTAAGGTAGATGCCCTGCATCTGGCATTCTAAGGGCAAAATGACCCTTGCCACATGGGTGATTTTGGCTTCCAGGATAACCCAACCACCCTGTGGGTTTACTTGGACCTGCATCAACACTATCTCTGGTCCAAGTCCACGTGGGCCCAGATTATGGGATTGAGGCCAGGAAGGTGGTTAGGTTTGAGCTGCTGCCATTACCATCCCGTTTCTGGTCCCAATCTGCCATTTTCTCTGCTCCAGATGCTGCCCTGTTCAGTGGATTGCCATGTCACTCCTGTGACAATGAGGGGAGGGAATGAACCTGCTAGAGCTTTTAATGTTTGAAATTAAGATTGGGGAGGTGCAACATTTTGTTTCTGGTCCCACTTGTTACCATCAGAATTCTCACATCCACCCTTCAGGAACATCAAATTCCCACTATTCCATGACAACTGTAATAGATCAACAATTATAGTGGAGGTATAGCATCTGTGCTGCAACAGAAATATTCTCGCCAATTCTTCCTGTAACAAGTTTCTGTTACATGCAGAAAGACACTGCTATGGATCCAATTACCAAGTATCAGTGGTAAGGGAAGGGAAGCTATTGGAAAGTTGGCTATTCTTTTATGGCCAATAGCCTGCCAAAACACAGGAAACATTTGCTGAGATGTAAATGATATGATGTGTGCATTTCAGTGGCCAAAATGCTGGTTTTCAGAGGTTTGGAGCTGACATGGGTATCTTGTGCCACTTCTTCAGTGACTTCTGTTTTTCACTTGTAGCAAGTTAAAAATATGCACCAAAGAAGATGCTAACCACAAGCAAAATACTGAACTCTTTCGTAGCCCATTGCTACACCACCACAAGGGAGTGATGTGGCCAACACTGCATATGTCTTTGACCCCTGACCACTTTTCACTTCCTTAGTCTTTGGCAATACCAATTAGTACTGCCGCTTAAATTAAAAAAAAAAAAAAAAGAGCCAAAGATCCCCACATTTCAGAACACATTTCAATTCCTGCACAGGAGCTTGTGAGAATTCAGGAAGGAGGCACATGTAAGCCAGAGAGTCAATGCGGAGAAAAATGCAACGTTGAGCTAGATATGTCATTTTTACGGATGACACAAGCTTGATGATAGTGAATGGGTTTATCAGAGTGATTTAGAGCGCACTCCTATACCTGTGTTGCTGTGAGTTCTTTGGAGGAAGAACAGGATAAGGTGTTTGTATAACAAACAATAAAACACGTCATGAAAACGGATCAGAGCACCTATTCTGCTCTGCATGTATTCTAAACATCTCAGATCAATGAAGGTGTTTAGCACAGACTGCAAATGTACTCTGGGCAAACTTGTTCTGCTGTTTCGATTCCAAAGACATTCCTTGGGTACAATCCAGTGTGGTGATATGCTCTGACAAGTTGCTGACATGATGTTTTATGTACAGCGGTCAAAGATTTTTTTTCTTTATCCCTCTTAACAAAATAACATTTCTTTAGATGGTGATTGAAAATCTTCCATCTTTATTTCAGCTCCATTTCATTTCAGAGTTACTCCCAGGAATGGAACCAACGTTAAGGTGACCTCAGTCAGGGGTGAGCACTCTGGGTGGTTATATGAAAGACCCTGTCACAACCCTATAATACTTCCCCCGGGGAGGAGGCCCAAATTCGTAACTACATAGCAGACAGAGGGCAAGGAGAGAAGGAACACAACCTCCAGTTGGTTTGGAATATCTCATAAGTACGTCAGAATTATGGCCTTGTGGAAAGGTGTGCATGCTTGCATTCCATGAAGGTAGGTAAAACTCCCAAATTCTAACTGGGGGATCCCTGGAAACCAAGAACAGTGTGAACAGTGTGAATACCCCTGCTAACTGGGCAAGAGGCACTTTTTCAAGTGGTGTCCTCTTATATTTAGTAGGGGGAGAGTAATTGTCCCTCTTCACCCCTGCGCAATCTTTCTAGTAGCTGTTGCTGGTGGTCTGCCTTTTTTTTTTTTTTTTAGATTGTGAGCCCTTTGGGACAGGGAGGCATTTAACTTTATTATTATTACTATTTGCCTGTAAACCACTTTGTGAACTTCTGTGTTGAAATGCGGTATATAAGTACCTGTTTGATTGATTGATTGATTGATTGATTGATTGATTGATTGATTGATTGATTGATTGATTGATTGATTGATTGATTGAT
>JAJKFI010000032.1:7370724-7382340 GCA_029204185.1 Lerista edwardsae
GATTGATTGATTGATTGATTGATTGATTGATTGATTGATTGATTGATCGATTGAATAGTCCATATTTGCTGTAATAGTAAATATGACATGCTGAAAAATAAGTAACATTTGAAAGTTTTAGAGGCAAAAAGAGGCTTATAGGAGTTGGAATTTTTGTAAGGGATTTTGAAGTGGAAGTAGTCTTCCCTTATTGTCAGCTTACATTCCTTTTTGTCAGTTGGTGTTCTTTTCTGTTCTCATTTGGTCAAGACTTCCATTTTCAAAGGAAGCCTTCTTACTTTCTGTAGTTTCCTAGACGCCACTTGTGAGCTGTGTTGCTATATTGTGTTCTGTTCATTTTCTTTTTCTCCTTACAAAATAACAGCCACTAGATGGAGCAAGCCATTTATTGCTTAATATTATTATTAATATTGTGGGCTTAATAGGAATATCCATATTTTACTATGGTAGGATGGCGAGAGGTTTTATTTTTATAATATTTTTATCATTTTTATTTTATTCTAATTTGGATCACTAATTGTAGCATTTAATATAGTTAGAGTTTATGTTGGTTTTGCATTTATTTTGCTTCTGTGCTGGTCTGTGACCATAATAAAAATTTGATATCATCTGTATATCCTGAACAGGAGACAATTTCTTGAAACCTTAATGGATTATTGCATTACTTTTCACTTTTCACTCTAGGTACACTCATTATGAACCTAGCACATAAAAATTGCCCCTAGGAACACATAAGCAGGACATGAAAGCTGTATTTGTCTACGATTTATTTACGGTATATTTTATTTGAATTTTTTAAACATACAACATCAGATTATTAATTATGTGAACAGTTTATAGCCCACCTTTTACCTTAAGAACTATCATTTCCAAGGCATTATAGCACAACATAATAAAAATACAGATAACATACAATACCCACTGAGAAGTTGTCAGGGGAGGCAGTACAGGCAGGGGAGCACAGAATGGAAAGGCAACAGTGGTGGGGTTTACAATAAAAGCAAAAGCCAAGCTAGCTCTAAACACTGATCTTGTTTACTGCTATGGAAATCTATAGGAACAGATCTGTAGAGTGGGACTTCTTGTTGGGTGTAACCAGTTCAGAGCCATCTCAACAAGCTTTGCTAGAGATAAACTTCCCAAGGACAAAGAGAGAGAGGAGTGAGAGGCACAAAGGTCAGGTAAGCCATTGGAACGTTCAGGGCCAAACTTTCCTACTGGCTTGGAAAAGTCACCCTTTGAAAAGCTTCCATTGGTGGGGAGGGAGTGGCCATCTGTTACTTCAGTTGGTGTTGAGATTTGAGCATGGATGCCCACTTTCCTGGATGTGGGAAAGCTGGGGGTAAAATACAGCCTTCTACTAGGCCTAGAGGCTTAGTCAGAGTGAGAGATGTCAGGAGTTCCGCCATTCATTATTTTATTTCTGTGTGTATTTGGCTTTGTATCGCCATCTGAATCTTCAGGTGACTTCTATTGATTTATGTAATTGTATCTACTCTCTGAAATTAATTATAGTATACAGCTTGAGTTTCATTGAGCTTTACTGCTTCAGGTTCGCCTAAATCTGGTCTGGCCGCTCATCTGCTACCAAACATGGAAATTGTACCCCGGTGGTTGAAGCTTGACATCCCTCCAGAAAGAACTTGGTTGTGAGACAGAGTGCATAGCAGATCAATCATTCGGTGCCTTGGTAAGACGAGGAAGGGGCATAAGTAGATTGTGACATGGGGATGGCAGAACTGATCTGGGAAGGAGGCAGATTTGGCAGTGGCAGCCACTGCCTCATCCTAGTCTCCTTCCTGAACTCAATCCGCATAACTAACCACATAGCCCTGGGAGAATGATTAAAACTGTTCTACCTGCATCAATCTGTCAATGCAAGACTGCCCTTGTCTAAGAACCAAACTGTCAGCTTAGAGCTGTGCAAAGGGGGAATCCCACTAGCATGGAGCCCATTGGCTTGTAGATCTCCCCTCTTGTTCTCCATCAGAGGTTCTGCTTAGGTATATTGCCATTTAATTACCTTCTAAATTGTTCTAGGTTACTAATTTCAAACATGACTGAGGGCACAATTCTAACCTGGAATTAGGCTGGCACAATTAGGCCAGCAAAGTGTGGCCGGCACAAGGGCCACCATAAAGCTTGTTTGAACTATACTCAGAGTCAGGGAGGATTGTGCACATCTGTGTGCTGGTCTCTCTGAGTGGTCCAAAAATACTTTACAGTGTCCCTTGTGCCGGCCAAACTTTGTTGGCCCAATTGTGCCAGCCTAACTCCAGGTTCGGCTTGCGGTTTCAAAGATAAAACTAAACCAAAGAAATTGGCTCTTAGCTCCTTTTCTAGGAGGGAACACTGGGTCAAAGTGCATGATGAACGTATTCCACTGAAAAATAATGCTTTATAATGCTTTATAATCTGCTTTATAATCGCACTGCTTTATAATCGCATGAATATATCTGTATTGTAAGTTGCAATCAGATCCATGTTCATATGAACATTTTTTTCCCTTCCAGAATGGAAAAATAACACTACAGTCCTAGAAAAGATGATATAAATAATGATTAGTTCCTGGAGCATTTCAGCCCTAACGATTGGCACATGGATATATGCCCAGTTTAAAAAATACAACATAACAGCATTAAAGAACTCAGTTTGAAGGAATATTTTCTGTTGAATAAAATGCAGATAATCTTCAGTACAAAAGACTGTACAGCTGTTAGAGATTGTTTTTCACTGAAAAATTGAACATTTTCCATTCCAAATTTTTCCATTTGTGTTTGAAGCTCCTCATTCCATTTGGATGTGGTTTGCTCAAGATTAGGCCAGAGTTCATTCTGAACAAATGCAAACATATTTGCCATGTGCAATATTGTAAGAGTCATTGTTGCTTTTAATAAGCTTGGGGAATATGATGCATAAACAATATAATCCTAGGCACATCTACTCAGAAGTAAGCCTCAATAAGGCTTACTCCTTGTATAGGATTTCACCCAAAAAGCATCACAGCTGAATGTTGCTATATTATTTTACTGCAAAAATTGACACTTTGCATTAGGTGGCATAGCACAGTTATAGTAGACGTGCTTGACAAAGAGCAGCAGCACTCCTTGTTCACTGATGAATGTTCTTGTGTGAAATACGTGCTTGCAAAGATGTTGTCAAACTCAAACGAGACATTAGGCACCATTGTACTCCTGGAGCTGCCCTCTTTGGTTCACTTCCAGTCTCTCCCCCAACCCAAAGATCTCATGAGAATTACATGACATCTTTTACAATCCAAGATGGTGGCACCAGGAAGAAGAGGCCGCCAGGGACATCTGCAGGGCCCACGTGAGTTTGCCACTGAGCCCTCAGGCACCAGCAGCACACAGTTTAACCACTGAATGCATGTCTTACAGTTGTTTGCTCGAACAAGTGGTATGTTCCCATAAACAGTGTGTGTACCATGTGAGCCAGAAACTTATGGAATATGGCTGCCACTTTGTGATCAAGAGAGCCCTTTCTCTGAACACTAAAGTTTTGCCAATTCTGAGTTCATGCACTCCACTGCTTATACAAGTTTAAAGCAGGCCAACAAGTGCTTGTATTACGCTAATAAGCCAGGACGCTAGTTGATGGTGCTTAATCATAAGGATGTGGCAACAAATACAAGTAACACATTGCCTTGAATGCTCTCTGAGGCTTCTGGTGGGCCATTGTGAGATATAGGAAGCTTGACTAGATGAGCTCTTGGCCTGACCGAGCAAGGCTCTTCTTAATTCCCTGATAGGTTGCAAGGGGAGCCTCAAGTACATCAACCTGAGATGAGGAGCTAAGATGTAAGGGGTCCCTCCATCCTTCCTGTGTCAATGAGTAAGCAAATAAAACAAAACAAAAAACCCAAACCATGATCCAGGGAATCTTCAAGTGGCAGAGAGAGAGAGAGAGAGAGAGAGAGAGAGAGAGAGAGAGAGAGAGATATTGATGTAGGAGAAACTCCAAAGGAAGCCAAACAGAAGAGCTGGCAGCAGCTGCACTTCAAGGCTAGCCCAGCCATGACGCAAGGTGAAACAGGTTATCTTGGGCAGCATATGCACACGGAGTGGCATCCTGCATCTTCTGGTCACTTCTACAACTGCCAGTGCTATCCTTGACATTTTTACTCTGAAGTTCACTATATTCCATTGTACTCAGGTAAATGTGTATAAGATTGCAGCCTGTCTCACCAGTCCCCCATTTATCCTGCCACACATCCTCCATAATCAATAAGCCGCTTTACTTTTTGAAAAGGAGCAACAAAGCAGGGTGGGACAAGGAAGCCAGAAGCACCATCCCACATCTACATCTCTCGGCATCGTTGTTCCAGCCCTGCTTTGCCACTGTATTTCAAAATTCAGAACAGCAGAGAGAGAACGGCGAAAACAGGTAAGCTGGAGGAATTGGCCTGCCTCCAGTGTGGCTGGGTGGGCAGCAGGAAAGAGACGGCAGTGGTGATCCTGTTCCAGTTCCCTACTTGGAAAGAGGCCTGCTGCCATTGCCTCTTCCTCCACAGCTAAGCTGAAAATGAGACAAGCTGTTCTAAATGGAACAGAAGGAGCAGGTGGTGGGTGCGCTCACCTGCACAGTGGCAGTAGCAACGGCAGGGTGGCAGAATTTCCATAGTGCTTCAGGTGCAGTTTCCCCTTGGACCAGGCTTGCTGATGTTCTTTGCAAATTTGCACGCTTCCCAACTCTATCCAGTGTAGGCAAATATTAAAAGATACCTTAAGGTTGCAATCCTATCCACTCTTACCTGGGAGTAAACCCCATTGACTACAATGAGATTTACTTCTGAGTATTCATTTGATTGGGTTCATAGTCTTTAATGTTCTTTCAGGCACAGGAAGTCCAAAACTGGCAACTCTGTGCCCCTGGAAATATGCAGCCCATTGCATTTTAACCAATCCATGGATTGAGATTAAAATGGTCAATGATCAGGACTTGGAGAAAGTGATACGTACCTGCACATTTGGACCTTTGCTTTTTGTTCACTGCTGCAATTTCCATTTGCTGACTAGAGTAGCCACTGTTTAGCTTTAAAAACAGTTCAACTCATCCATACTGGTGGGAGAATCTAGAACAGCAATTTTCCTCCACAACTTGCCATAGAAAATTATACTAGTAGAGCTGTACCGTACCTGTGGAAGCTGTATCTATGAAATACACAGATCTTTGTCTTCGGTAGGACAAAGACCATTGAGCTGCATGTGTTTGGCTTTATATAATTGAATTAATCTAATCCGTCTAAATGTATCCACAAGCCAAAGACAAATAAGTACTGTGTTTCAAAAAGAGAGCTGTTTTTTCACTAGTCTAAGTACTTATACTATACTATAATTATACTGTAGTACAGTAGTTCTCAAACTGTAGGTCAGGACCCATCAGTGTGTCACAAACCAATTTCAGGTAGACTGCCAAGTTCCAATGGCAGCCATATTGAACATGGGGATGCTGGAAAGGGGGGTTGTTTAGCTTATATCAAGGTTTTAAATAGTTTTTTTTCTTTCTGATTCATGTTGCTATTAGAAAATGACTGAGAAATAATCAATTTTTTTGCTGCATGCTCAAGGCTCTGGTGTTACAATGACAGCACTTCCGGTCATGACATCACTTTTGGTGGGTCTTGGACAAATTGTCATTCTAAAAAGTGGGTCCCAGTGCTAAAATGTTTGAGAACCATAAGTACTATACTTATAGTATAAGTACTATAAATCTTATAGAAACTTCAAAATTATATGCATGCCTATTTGCAAAGAAGTACTGTTTACATACTGAGAAAAGATGCAATCCTATACACATTTACCTGGGAGTAAGCCCCACTTTATGCAGCGGGATGTACTTTTGAGCAGACTTGCCTAGGATTGCACTGACAGGCCCAGAATCTCTGTCCTTATATTATATGGATAGCATAGAAATGTTACTTCATTCTTGAGTTTTAAATTTATAAATAAAAGACACTATTTGTAACGAATTGTGAAGGAATCAAATGCCATTAAAATAAATGAGAATGTTGGTATTAACTTCACTGCGCTAACAATCTGCATCCAATACAATAACATCAATCAATCAATCAGAACCTTTATTGGCATACAATACACAACACATAAGAGACAATACACGGTACAAGGGATTAAATAAAATATAAAATAAAATAAAATATATAAGATATAAAATGAAAAGATAGCTTGTTTCTAGGTTGTAGCTTCGGATATTTCACAAGATAGTGCAAAAAGACTGCTGTCTTCTCAACAACTACAGCATCATCTGCTGACAAGGCATTCTTCAGAACAACATGGTCAGGGTAGCTGCTCCACTTCCTCAGCTAAGAATTTCAAATCAAATCAAAACAAAAATACCTTTATTGGCATATGAATCACACAACAATTAACAACAATAAAACAGCATAAGATAATGGTAAAAAGGGCAATACAATAACATGTATTGGACATCAATGCCAGGCTGGGCCTTAACTCATGATTAACATGAGACACATTAACCAGTCTTGTCACCCTGTTGTTGGTTTTCTTTTCTCTTATCCTGTTGTTTCAAACTGTCTTTACTGAATCTTAGAGCAGTGGTTCCCAAATTCTTACGAGGGAGTTGGGAGCCACATACGTATTGGTGGAGAAAACTCAGTGGTGTTTGATCACACCCATCTAAAGTGACGCACAAGTGGGTCTGCAATTGGCCCAATGCAGATATTAAAAAATCTGATGGATACATGCATCAGGTTGTCTTCTCAACAGCAGAACTACTAGTAAACCAGTTTTTGGCATGCAGGATTTCCTATTGTACATGGAAAGCTCACACTATTGAATGTTTCCCCATATGATACCAAATTCTGCAAATAAAAATGAGCATGCAAAGAAGAACTGTAGAACTTTTCTAACATCTAGTTTTCTGCGCGAAGGGGATTTTGTATCAAGCCATAGGAGTCTCCTGCAGTCAAAGGTTGTATGTACAGTCCAAAAGTCAAATTTATGACTTCCACTGCTGTTTGTGAGAATTACTTTTTAGATGCAGGCCTACCATGTTCATGCTATGCAAAGGGCCAATTCACACATGCACATCACACACTCTGAAACAAGCAGTCCAGGTGTCAGAATATTCAGAAACATATAGGTGACAACAACCCTAGGTGAACACGGAGATCCCCAACAAGCCACTAGCGTTAACAGGCAAGTTCTATGCTGACCACAGCCAGAATCCTGCCTTGCCAGAACCCCATACAGAATGCCACAGGGAGGAGCCAGCCCAGCGCTGGACCCGTCCCTTCCCAAGCAGACGGGGCAAACCACACCCACTCATCACCCCGCTCCGCCCCCCTCCACGGCCTCGCTCTCTCCCGCGCTCCGTTCGCTTGGCCCCGCCCCTCCGTCTCACGCTGGGAGAGCGCCAGCAAACGACGTAGCCCCGCCCCTGTCCTCGTGGGCTGCGGTTGCGGCTCCGCGTTGCTCTGGCGGTGGCTGTTCGCTATTGCGCTTCCCGCTCCTCACTAGGCCCCGCCTCCCAGCGCCAGGCCGGGCCTTGGGGCGGTTTGTGGCTGCCGCCTCTGCCTCCCGTGCTGTGGAGCGGTGAGGAGGAGTGGGGGCGGAAGCCGCCTGAGGCTGCAGCGTCAACTAGCCAAGCCTCTGGCGCCCTGCGAGGACCAGCGAGAGCAGCGCGTCCCGGGTAAGAGCCGTCCCTGCTTGTGCGTGGCGTGAGGGCCACAGAATCAGCTCTCCACAGCTCCCGTCATAAGCCGGCATTCCACACACCGCCTCATTTCTGCTCCGGCATAGGGGGTGCTGCTCCTCCTCCTCACCCCACCCCCGGTGCTGTGGGAAAACGAGCGCCAGGAGCGCTGCAGAAGCTGCCTGCTCTTCCTCCGCTGCACGCTCCACCCGCCCACCACTTGTCGTGCCCTTTCGCTTCTGCTTCCCGCGCCCCGTGACATTTTCTGGCCGTCGAAAAGGGCGCAGCCTCCGCACCGCGCCCTTGTTTCCCTCTTGCGAGTCATGGTCTCCTGTGGCATCCGGCGGGCCTGACCTCCCCGCGTTACGTGGTTGTCCAGGGCGCTTCCTGATACGCAGTGGGAGGGAAACTGGGCTAGTGCCTATACTAGAGATCCAGGTTTTATGGGTCGTCGCACCGATAACGGCTGAGAGAAGTGGGGCAAAGCTGCCTTTCGAGCCCAGGCGAGGCTGACTGAACTGGTCATTCGTACCTGATGGGCCGAGAGAGCGGCTCGACGTTGAAAGACTGCTCTTGGGAGGATGAAGACTGTCCGTTCTATGCTGGCTGGTTTTAAGAACTGTACGTGTCAAACTCGCATATTTACATGTGCTGTTGGAACACATGATTATCCTGATAACTTGAATCTCTTCTGAGGGCCGTCATATACATTTTACACAAAAGAGTAGCTGGTTGTCACAAGATATATATGCTTGACAAGGTGCAGCAGCACCTCCAGGCTCACTGATGAGTGTTCCTGTGTGATGCACGTGCTTGCAAGATGTTTGTCAAACTCGCATGTTACATTTTGAGGTATATAGCTAAACATTAATAATGTGAAGGTTGCATGTCATGCTTAATCCCTTTGGTTTTTATACTGTGTGCTCTAAATATTAGTGGATTTTGGGTTCTCAAGGATTGAGTATAGAGTTGTACAGTGATCTAGTTTTCCTTAAGAGCAAGAAAGATGTACTGTATTGGATGATACATTTATTTTCAAGGCACTCCTAAAATTCAGTTACTCATCTGCCCACATAGTGTACACATTCAAAGTAGGTTGGTTGAAAAAACCTTTGAACAAAAATGAACAAAGAAGGTTGGTTGAAAAGCCACATGTAGTAATATTTTTATAAGGATCAGCCAAAATGACAAAAGTCTCCAAGTTTTTGAGTTTCCTAGATGTCTTCATCAGGCTGGATATTAAACAAAGCAGAGTGGATGAGGAGGTACTCAGTGTGTTATATGAATTCAAAAGTTAATAACTGAACAGTCTTACAGTGGAGTTGAGGAGGCATTAACGAGCAGCCTCACAAGATGCTAGATGCTGGTTTCAGAATTTGCATCAGGCTCGTCACACAAATAATGTTCTCCCCTCTCCCTTTTAAAAAAATAGAACATTTTGCAATCTAAAATAGAATAATGCCTTTATTTGGACCAACTGAAAAGGAACAAAATATTAAATGGCTGGCTTTTGAATTGGATGTTTTCTTTTAATGGAACAACATGCCACCAACATTTTTGTGACATCTAGCAGTTACTCTATTCTGTTCCCAAATATTCTGGGCTTTTGCATATTTCTAATGAACTAATATGGCTACCTAAAATTCTTAGTGAATCTGGATGACTTCCCCATATTTACAGGCAAATAGATCTGTTCTACTGAGGATGCTAAAGTCAATGCCTGAAACACTTGAGATTGTTGTCTATCTAGGTTTAGTTCTTAGGTGGATAGAAATTAAATCATGTTAATACGCTAATGCCTAGTAAACACTGAGGGGGGTGTCAGATTCTGATACTGAATTTACAGTTTCTACTAAAAGCCTTAAGTGTAAACCGTATGCAAAGAAGTTAGTTTAAATATACGTATTTGAGAGGGGGGGGGAGGGAGAACAACCAATATACTTCTCAAGAAGGGGCTCAGTTATGCTTACAGCAGCATGTTGTGCAGCTTAAGCTTTTCCATAGTCTTTTGTACAATCTAGATGTTACATCACCTTTAACTCTACCAACAAAGTCAGCTTATTTACAAGTGACAATAATAGACCTGGCACTGTAATGCTAAATGTATTTTTTGGGGTCAACAGCTCCACTTCCTCTTTATTAAAATTAGTGGGGAATCCCTTGTATGTTTAGGAATCCTGCTTTGCACAGTATGCATTCAGAAAGTATGAATTGGGGGGTATATTTGAAAGTTAAGTCCCATTGAAATTAAATGGCTCAGGTTTCATTACAGGCCAGAATAATTATGACTTTTTAAATAACTAAGAAGCTTTGCTCCATTAATATAGAACAGTGTTTCCCAAACTGTGGGTCAGGAGCCACCAATGGGTCAGGAGCTGATTTTTGGTGGGTTGCAAAAAGTTTTTGAAACACCCTTGCCCAGTTTGCAGAGGAGAAAATTGTTCGTGGAATGCTAATCTGTGGCATGAGGTAGTATTCATACCCCCAAAATAAAATGTCACATTTTCAAAATCCTCATTGCTGCAGGAATAAAAGAGTTGCCCCATGTGTTAAAAAATCGTTTAATTGCCTGCGATGCTAGTTTTACCAAATTGATCATTGCTTGACGATGGCTTGCCCAAGTTAATAGATAATGGAAATAAATTCCCAAATATTTAAATTGTCTAACCTGCTGGATAATTGTGCCGCTAAAGATCCAGGAAGAGGGCTTCCAACTTTTACCAAATACTACCATTTTTGATTTATCATAATTGATAAATAACTTGTTATGGAGACAGTAATGAATACAGGTGTTTATCAGTCTTTTCAGACCAATTTTGGTGCGCGATATCAACACCATATCATCTGCATATAGCAGGATAGGTATTGGTAAGGCACCCAACCTGGGGGAGTGACTATCCATATTTTGCAGGGCCAGGGCAAGATCATTAAACAGATTAAACAACATAGGGGCTAATACACATCCCTGTTTCACACCTCTATTTGTGATAATTGGGCCAGATAAGTTGCCATAGTATGATAGTCTAATTCTACAGGATGTGTTGGAGTACAGTCTTTGAATTAGAAATATCAATCTATAGTCAAGGCCTAGGTTCTTCAGCTTTGCCCACAGTATGTCTCTATCTACTGTGTCTAAAGCCGCTTTCATATCTAGGAAAGTGGCATACAGATGGGACTTGGCCTGCTTTACCTGCTTGGTTATTAGATGGGATAATATTAAACTATGGTTCAGAACAGACTTACCAGCTAAAAAGCTGGCTTGTTCTGGGCCAAGAATTCTCTGATCATTTACCCAGGTAGAGAGTCAGCCAAGTAGATGGCTGGCATACATCTTGCCAGCGATTGAGAGCAAGCTAATCAGTCTATAGCTGCCAGGGAGTTTTTTATCTCTCTTCTTGTAGACCGGGACAATTATAGATTGGGTCCAAGACTTTGGCATTATACCAGTTCTATCTATCTCTGTAAATAATGGATAATCTCTGGATAATGACCTGGATTTAGCTTTTTTAAAATCTTCAAATTTCTCTCAGCTGTATTGTTTCCTGAAATTAAGTCATTCAAGAGCGTTATACTTACACTCACTTACTTTTGCCTCTCTGCGGAAGGCGTTCACTGAACTGTGCTTTCAAACCATGCCAACTGCTGTCTTAGATGGCAGATATCTGTCCACGCCTAGGCATTTAAGACTCTGCATTTGTGGAGTAGGACAGATTGAGGATATTGTACATTATCTGCTCCACTGCCAGCTTTATCATGATCCTAGGGAAAGATTTTTGAAGCCTATTTTGGCCACCCTACAAGGAGAGAGTCCCCTAACGAAATTGTGCTGGCTGCTTTCTGATTGTGACCCTTTCGTCACATATAGAACAGCACTGTTTGTTGCAGTTTCATATCTCACAGTTCAGAACTGGTTGAAACTGGCAT
>JAJKFI010000032.1:7382350-7467012 GCA_029204185.1 Lerista edwardsae
GGTCTCCAAGCCCCCAACTCTGCTGCTATTTTCACAAATACACAACACTGTTTGCCAAAGCTGCCAGAACTATCCGTGCTAACTATCTGGGAGAAATTGCCGTAGATTGTAAAGGAGATTCCCTAATTTGAAGGGTGTACGTGTTGGTTTGCGATTGATCTTAACTTTATTTGCTTTTTAAACCTTAATGTCCCTGCATCCTGTTTTGTATTTGGATTTTGTATTTTAAATTTGATTGTGATGGCTTTTAGCTAATACAATAAACAATTCTGATCTGATGATGTTAGCTTTGAACAGTTCCGGTGGAAGCTTATCTGGTCCAGCTGCCTTTCCGGTTTGAAGTTTACTTAGAAGTTGTCTAATTTCTAAACTCGTTACTGGGGGCCATTCAGGTGCCTCATTAGATAAATCCAAGGTGTTTATTGGAGGGGACTTGGTATCATCGTAGAAAATTGCTAAAAAATGGTATTCCCAAATCAGGGATGGGATTGGCGGGATATTACTAGTTTTTTCTTGGAAGCAACCTGAGACCACTTTCCAGAAACTTTTAGTATTTTGGGATATCATCGCATTGAGTAGCTTATTGCAACGGGATTTATTATGATACTCCTTGTCTTGTTTAATGGTCTCCAATTGTGCTTAAGCGTAAAATATTTTGGTGGCAATTTATAACTATTAGAGGCTCTGAATTCTCTATATATCTTATTATATGGAGTTCTTGCTTTATTCCAACACAAGCTTTATTAGGCTCCTCCTACCCTATCCTGGCATGCTTACCGGTAACAGGAGCTGAAGGTCTCCCTAATAGTGACACAAGATTTTCAAGTAGAGCCTCATAATAATCTACTGCATAGGTGGAATCTGAGTGTAATATTTCTATGATTTGATTTGCAAAGCAGCCATCTCTTACTGCATCGTCAAAGAGGCTTTTGGAGAGGGGGTCCCATTTAATGTTCATCGATGTTTCTAATGAGGCGTGCATTAGCCCATATCGAACAGAAGGGGCCTTAACAGCACAGATCAATTGCAGTGCTATAGTACAATAGAGGGGTAAATGATCGCTCAAGATTGTTCTACCCACTTGAAAGTGGGTCACCCTCGATATAAAGGCAGCTGACAACAATAAATAATCAATAACACTAGACCCTTGAGAGGAGACAAAACACTAGACCCTTCACAATTAAAGGCATCCAAGCCATTAAGCCAGGTTAAGCCTCTGACTATGCTAACAACTGCCCAGCTAAGTTTGCCTGAGAATCCTTAGAATGCCTCAGCCAAGTACAGTAATATGGTAGAGAGGTTTCTTTGGATGTATCCCACACTTGGCTGAAGATCTCAGACCCTGACCCTACACTTGCATTCATATCACTGGCTACTAGATGTATAGCATGGGGGAAATCTGGAGTCCAGTCTCTCCAAAATATGCGAGAGATATTCCCATTGGGATTCAATCAGCGTCTTATTTTGAGAAGGAGGTATATACATATTAGTTATTAACATATCGCATTTCCCTGTCTTTACATTCACAATCTGGAGTTTACATCAGCTATTTGCCATAAATACCAGATCAAATGTAATATGTGTTGCCATTAAAATGGCTAGCCCCCGCCCCCCTGATGGATGGCCCCTAGCTTTCATCTTTGTAGCTGGAAGAGAAAGTGTGTTAAAACCTTCAAATTCTATATCAGATGTCATCCACATCTCTTGTAGTAGAACAATCTCATGTCTTTGCAGGAGCTCTCTAAATTCTGGATCCTGCTTTTTCTTGGCCCACCTAGCCACATTCCAAGATAGCACTTTAATTGAGGAGATTGAGCTCTTGGAAGCAAGGCTGATCGGGCATCAGGCTGCCTGGGAATTATTGTCCGAAAACGGGTCACTTATCTCTTGTTCTCATGGCTAATGTCTGAATGTCTACCCTGTCAGCATAGTCCAGTGAATCTTCAGTGCTATAGTCAAGGAGGTGTTGATGAGTTGAAGCTCTTATTTCGCTCCTTTTGGGAGTGCAAGGTACCTGGGGTGGAGAGGCCAGCAAGGAAAAGTCTGCCATAGAGTTTGGAGTCTTGGCGCCAGGGCCAGGGGAAGTCCTTGGTATGGGTCCATTCTCTCCGTTCTCTCTTATAGGCAATGGCTCCTGATAAATCTCAGCTTGAGTTGACAATCTCTGAGGGAACGCTGGCAGTATTGAGAGACCATGCAGTGGCAGGGAATTGTGTTGGGGCCCCACAGTTCCTGCTGACGTTGGAAATTGTTGGGACATCTCGCCCTCCAGGTTGTTGCAAAGTTCCATTCTGGCCTTATTGTTGGGGTGGTGAATTACATTAACAATCTAGTTTTAAAGGGAGGGCTGGGTAATCTTTCAAAGGTGTTCAGGTCAATTTGCCTCACTTCTAGTCTTAGCAGTCTGGCCAAAGAATCCAAAATTTTGGGTCTATTAGACCATCTTTGATTGTTCATAAAGTTGTTCATTATCTCTAGGGTTATTCGCTTCACTAACAAGTGCTGGGAGGGAGTTGTATATATAATCTCTTCTCCAGTCAGTAAGGCACTTGTTAATTAACTTCTGCAACTCATGAACTAGTGAAGTTATGTGTTTAATTTCCTGGAAGATGGCCAAAAACAGTCTTCCCAGTCATAATACAGTGCTCCCCCAATAAAGTCAGGATAGAATTATCATATAATAACATACCCTCCTCCTGTTTGGGATGGCTGTCCAAGTCAGCTATCGTTCTTGTTTTCCTTTTTTGAGAGTAAGCAACAGTATCTTCCTTTGGAAGGAGAGTGGAAAAGGTAGTAGTATTAATTTCTTTAGCTGTCCGTGAGCTACCAAGATTTCCAAGGGGAGAGGTGGAAGAATGTGGCTGTAAACCACCATCTCCTTCATCAGCTGCAAATGTCTCCGTTTCTAATGTAGAAAATTTATTCGGTGAGACCAGGTTAACCATCTCGGACACTGTCTTACCCCAAAGTCCAAGGTCATCCAGGCGGAGTTGTTTGTAAGCTTTATTCGGAGAGGTATGGCCAGAGGTACTTTTTCCTCCCCTTCTTGTATGCGCCGATTATCAGCAGACAGTCCAGTTAGCCCGCAGAGGAGTCCAAACAATCCGTATCAATCCTCTGTCTATGGCTCACAGAGTCTGAAAAAACCAGCAGATCCTTAATGAGGAATTCTTGTCAGGAAAGAGCAATGTTTAGTTTTTGAGCACCAAGTAGGTAAAAACACAACCAAATACTGTACTCATCATATTTGTACCTTGGGCTGCAATCCTATGCACACTTACTTGAGAGTAGGTTCCATTAAACTCAGTGGGGCTTACTTCTGAGTAGGCACATATAGGCTTGCACTATTTCTTTCTTTAGTTGTAAAATGATAGAAATGCTCTCTTTGTTGTAATGGAAACAGCATAATTATCATGCAAAGTCGGATCTTTCATATTTGATTTAATGTAACTAATGTTCATTCTTTAACAAATTCTTATTCTTTTTTCCCAACTTACTGTAAAGTGAGCTAAAGACATGGTGAATTTTTGTGTGTTGGTTCTCTTGGAACAGAATAACAGATGGAATTTATTAGTGTTTTAGCTGTAGGATAACAGTGTAATGATGTTGGACTTTGATCTATACATTCCCAGGAATAGCATTTGTAGAGCAGCATTTCTGTAATAATGTGGTGGTGGTGGTGGTCTTCAGTGTGTGCAGTGAGAGAGCCGCAGCTGAAATTGATGTGGTAACATTCATTCTGATCTCCCAAGTGCCTTGGCCCACTGTAAGTCCACCCTTCAGAACTTAGTAGCTTCCACAGCTTTACTTCCTGCCAGTAGCAAATATGTTCTCTTTAATCTCTTAATTATTTGCAACTTCTGTCCTTCTCTGGTTTCTGCATCTTTCATTGATCCAGCCCCAGCCATGCTTCTTAATCAGCTACTCTTTTTTTAACCACCTTGCCTTTTTGCCTTAATTTCCTACATCTTGAACCCTTTTACAGTCAGTTTCCTAACCCCGCAGGGCTTAAGGAAATATTACATGGAAGATGCATAATATTCTCCAAATTTGTGTTTAAAGGGAAAGCAACTGTCAACTTGCCAGTTGGAATTGGGGCAGGGACTTCTGAACTGGATTCTTTTGGATTGTGTTTCTAATGAAAAAATCATTTAAAAAACCCCTGCAGATGGAAGAAGTGTGTAGGGCTGATCCTATCATAATTGTACTCAAATTTGCAGTTCTCTGTGGCTGATAATTTTTTAAGAAGAAAAAAAAGCTGTTGGTTGGTGTCATGTTCTGCCAAGTAACCCACCTCTTCCCTGTTCCGGTTCCTGCTCTGTCTGCCAAGAGCACACAACTTCTCTTGTCTCTAATTCTCCTTTCGCTTTCTTCCTGGAAGCTGCATCAACCAAATGACAGGCAGTTGTAGCAAGTATATAACATGTATTTTTTCCTATAAGGTTTCTTATTTTAAAATAATATAATTATTTTTTATTCTATTATTATGTTTATTTTATTTTATATTTTATATATATTTTTAAAATAATTAGAACAGGCTGAATAAGTATTTCAGAATCCTAGATCTGGCATCATACATTCTAGGTAGACTCTAAGATGTTCCTAGTTCTGTTTCTAGAATTGTCTTAAAGTAAAATTGAATTACCTAGTGGCCTGAAATTAAGATGTTGTCAGCCATTTTCCAATAGCAAAGTGAATCAGAAAGGGGAAAAAATGTATTTACAACCTAGACACAAGCAAAATAACCTCAACCTTTCCAGTGTTTCATATTCCCATATTTTCAATATGGCCGTGCTAGGTACTACATGACCCACCTGAAATTGGCTCACTACTTACTTAGTGGTTCCTGACCAACAGTTTGAGAAACACTATACTAAAATATATTGTGTATGCTGTGAAGTCCATTATGGATTCTGCTGCTGAATGAGAGGAAAATATATGGTATTTGTTTCTCCAGGCCTATTTGCTTATTTTTAAGAAAATAAGATTCAGAGAGGTTGTTTCCTTTCACTGCCATAAGGAATGAAATGTTATATGGCCATCACTAGGCACTCAAACCATTTAACCTTTTAGTTCTCTATCTGTAAAATGGAAATAATTGTGGGTTGTTTCATGAGAATAGGTTGTTTTGTGAGAGGGGTGGTTGAATACTGTCTACACTGAATGCACCGTAGAAGTAGACAGTTTATTCAGACAACTGTCATTGGGGTTATAGGGCAGTTGCATGTCTCGTAATTACTGTTTGTGTAAGGCGTGTACTGTGTATATTTGTACCAGTTACGCTCATACTAGTTTTATAGTCTCAGTGTCCAGTTGTAATGTTCCTCCTGAAAGTTGTTCCCAGGATAAAGAAGGCAAACTGTCATCTCCCATGTGCAAGTACAGCACAGGAGTTATTTACAAGTAACCATTCCAGGTTGCTATGTCAAGAGGACTTGTGAGTAAATTCAGGTAGGAATGGTTCCAAGACACTTATCAAGCTCAGTTGAACAGTGACGTGCAACCTGATCAAAAGCGAAGTCAACTCTACTGGTTAACACTTGTCTAGTGTACAGTCAGAAGCAAATTGTGGCCTTGTGTATGTGAAATAAAAGCATGTTTTCAACCACATTTATAATAGTTTAATAATCATCATGAACATATAGTGCTTTCTGAGTATGCTGAGTACTACATATATATTTACATTGACCTTAGCAATAAGCCTGGAAAGTAGCAGCTTTTGTTAACCAAGGTTTTATTAACCAGAAATTTTAACTGTACTGGTATATCTTTCTGGCTGGAAGTTGGGCTGTAGTGTCCACGTATTCTAGTATGGCTCAGACATTATCACAGCTTACTCAGCACTGCTTGGCAGTGGCACTATAGGCTACAATCCTGGGCCTTGTTGCTGCCTGCCTGGAGCTGCCACTGCTGGCCAGTGAGTCTAGCCCACTGGTACCAATAGAGTGGGTTGGGAGTCCCAGGCACAGTGTTGTGACTTGCTTGTGGACTTGGGTAAAAACTGTGTTAACTGACGTATTCTATTGATTGGCAGCTCCCATTTCCCATGGATGCCAGTTAACAAGGTTTTTATTATATTATCCCTATATTACAGTACAACCACAGAGAAGGAGTAACTTGCCACCTAGAAAGCCCATGGCAGAGGCAAGATTGATTCTGGTGAAGTCCTGATCAGAAAAGGAGGAAAAACTGAAGCGAGTTATTGTTTCATTTATTTTTATCATTGTTCCATTAGTAAGCAAAAAGATGGCATCTATTTTGTACAATTCCTTTTACTAGAAATAAAGAGCACAATTTACAAACTTTGGCCAGTGTAGGAAACTGAGTCCGTCAGATCTCAGACATGTAATTACTACAGCCTTGCAGATGATTCCAGATGTCCTCCCAATTAGTATGAGGTATTTGAAGCACATTGGTAGGGGTGAGAGATGAACAGAACCTCTGCCTAGTCATCTGGAGGCTATTTGGATTCAAGTTTGGTTTACTGATCCCTACTGTACTTTTGATATTAGGTAGCTGAATGTGTCTGTTCAAAGACAGATGTTTGTTGAATTTGAAGATTATGATGCAGTACTGGCCAGTTTCCTCAGTCCTCAGAACCACATGCATGGTTACGTTTGGGGACTGGAAGAATCTCATATATCCAGTTTTTGTTTAAGAGAGGAGTTTTGCTTAGTGGATGAGCCCATGTTTTGTATGTGGAAGATCCTTGGTTTAATTCCTGGCCTCTCCAGGTAACGTGGAGAAAAAAATCCTTTTTGAAATCCTGGAGAGCCATTGTCAGAAAAATCTGCAGCTGGAATGTCAGGAGAGGTATGGAGCCAAAATGCCAAGATTCCTTCCTGTCCCCAGCAGCTCTGAACTCCTGTTGTGAATAAAAACTGAGTGCTACACCTTTACCAGCTGCATTGCCCTTTCTCATAACAGCAACTATCCTTTTTCTCCCTCTCATTTTGTCCCTCCGCTTCCAGGTTCCACGTGTTTGCTGCTGGATTAGGTTCCTACTATAGTAGAACACTGTATAGTATTACCACAGTAATATTGGCACTGGTAGAGTCTTCATCTTTGGACAGGTAGCTGTTTATAGTATTGTGGAAACATATCACAGGGCTAATATGACTGTCCTTGCAGATAGCTGGAATAGGCAAGGGAAGCCTTGATAGACGAAGTAATAGCTTCCAGCACTCACAGAATCTGGTTTAGTTTAATTTTAATCTACAGTAGATTTGAAATGTTGCAGTTGCTATGCATTGAAAGAGGACTCCTACACTTTTGTTGCTAGTACAGAAAATAGAGATACGTAGCTTTCTAATTGTGTAAAGAAAGCTCAAAATGTTGTGTGTACATTAATATAGGGCAAAAGTATTTTGCTGTTTCAGGTTTTTATGTTGCACCATATTTTATTTCTGACCATCTACTGAAAAGCAGTGCATTCAGTGAGAGAAGTGTTTTGCTTGTAGAAAATATGTCCCATTACACCATTTTATACAGTGTTTGAATGTGTTACTGTTGCAGGCTCACTATTCTAGAATTGTTTGGAGTAATGAGAGAGTAGTTGTATTAGAGATGCAATTAGAAAATGGAATAATAATTTTCTTGTCCTGAGTAAAATTGGAAGGTGTGTCCATGAAGTTTGTAGAGCTTTTGGTAGGAAGAAAAAATGTTTTGTTGCAAATATTGTTGGACTATGTTATACGATCTTGATAGTCAAATTGGCACGACTAATTATGGAATTTTCCTTTCTAGAGCAATCACCTATATGGATAAGCCAGGTAGTGATGTTGAAGCTGGAAAAAAACAACCTTAATCAGAGTCAGGATGAGTCGGCAGCCAGACGATCAAGAAAATGCTCAGGGCAGCAGTTTGAGCTCCTGTCCTCCTTTACGGGATATTCACTCTATCAACCCAGCACAGCTGATGGCAAGAATTGAGTCGTATGAAAGCAGAGAGAAAAAAAGCATTTCTGATGTTCGAAGGACTTTCTGTTTGTTTGTCACCTTTGACCTCTTGTTTGTCACCTTACTGTGGATTATAGAGTTAAATGTGAGTTCCTTAAACATACTTCATGCTATAAGGTATAATAGGAATGGTGAATTGCACTAGCTTTCACTAAACTTCATTAAATCATAAAAAATGATTTATGAGCCATTTCATTCAGCCATGGTTGTTTCGCATATATTTTCCTATGCTCTTGAAAACAATGATACAAGGCATTTCAGTCTAAATTCAGATGAAACTACACCCAGTGTACCAAGCAGAAGACAGGCAAAAACATGATGCATTCAGCTATGAAGTGATAACATGAGGAAACAGATTACCTCGTATAGGTACAAACAAAACAATATTTTCTTGAACTATTATTTATTTAATCTTGTAAATGTATACACCACCTTTCTGTTACTAAAAGCATTCAAAGCAGCTTCCAGTGTTTAAAAACAAGTGAGTACAAAATACCTCAGCCAATAAAATAGTTGTAGAGGACCATAACAATCACAAAAATGCTGGAACAGAAAAACAATTTTTAAAAAGGAAGGTTTTTTTTAAAAAAAACACGAGTCTCCCATAGCTAGAGGTGTGTGTGTGAGTGTATCTGTATTTTCCAAAAGTTAGAAGGGCAGAAAGTGGTGTTGTGTTTTTATTCTAAGAACTCATGTTTATAAATTATAAACTATAATAGCTTTAAAAGTGTATTAGATGGGTGGTGGTATAGTGTCAGTAAATGCAGCCATATGCATGTAGAGGTGTTAGAGAATATGTAGAGGTGGTGTTACTTTTTTCATGCTCTGTCTACCCATAGTTTAATTGCTGCTATTTGGAGAATGGATATAGTTCTGACTTCAAGGAAGGAGTTGTCTTCTTAACCTCATAATCTCATAAAATCTGTGGTCTTAAATGGTCTGAATGAACTATGCGATAGAGACAAAGTAAGAAGAATATTTAAATACAAACACAAAGCAGAAATGGGGGTTCTGATTATTACAAACAATATAAAAGCCGGGTAGTGTTCAAACCATAGAAATCCTTTTTCAGAAAGCTTTAGTGCCAACAAAATGGTATTTTGGTATTGTGTTGCCTTCTGTAGAAGTACCCAGGTAATGAGGTTGTGGTCACAATTATGATATACTTTTTTAAAAATGAAAGTAGAAGTTGTTCTATGAGCTCTCGTGGATTTTGTTGGTTATCAATACGTAAGCCTAACAAGTGTTTCGGAAGTTGCTAATACTGGGTGCTTGATCAGTCAGTTGCTCATTCAAGAGTGACACAGATTACTGAAATCTGCTCTGCTACCAAACTATGTGTTTGATAAAGGTATGCCAGCAGAGTGACTTAATTTCTTTTCACTTGGATAACAGAGGAATGAAGGACCTTTGCTTTTAGAAACATTTCTGAAGAGTTTACCATCAGATAGGCAAGTCACTTATTTATGTTTTGTGATTATTGACTGCATTCCAATGAATATATGTTTTATTCAACTGTTGACAGGCAGGCTAGCATTTTTTACATTCTATCCTTATATTTTAAATTGTGGGATCCATGGGGCTTGCTGTTTTTTTAAAAATTTTTTAATATTGTTTTGTTTTAATTTGTATATATTGTGGCTTATTGTGTTGCTTTTAATGTTGTAAATAAATAAATAAATTTTATTTTATGTTAATATATTTTATTTTAATATAATATTCTTTTAATGTTGTAAGCCGCCTTGGGTGCCCTTGGACAGAAAGGCGGGATAAAAATTAATTAATAACAATAATAATAATATTCACTTTGAAGCCCCACTAGACTTACTGGGATTTGCTTCTGAGTCAACATGCAGAGGATTTTGTAGTTAGTCATTTACTAAACTTATCTTGTCTGTGAAAAGTAAATAAGGTAAGCTTCTGTATCTTCACTGACTTGTTGACTTTTTGAAAAACATTGTTTGGTGTGAGTGCTTACAAAGTCGATAGTCAACAACAGTTGATATTTATATACTGCTTTTTAACGCAAGTTCACAACACAGTTTACAGGCAAAAAATAAATTAAATGGTTCCTTGTCCCAAAATGATTCCGTGTCAGTCTAAAAAAAAATCTAAAACGTATCAGCAAGTTGGTTTTGATAATAGGCTGGTGCTGACTTGTGCTAAAACATGACTTCTGCAGATGGCTGAATGATGAGTGTGAAGGCACCATGAATTTACTGAAATTCACAGCTCTTCTATGAGAAGAAAAATCTTAAATTGCTGGTCTTTTCATGGATATAGAGCTGTGAAATTGCATGTGTCTAAGGGCTCCCATATTACATTGCACATGTGAGTAGACCATTCACATGAACATTTTTTATTTACACCAAAGCCAGCAACTTCATAGTTTCATTGTTTGAAACAATTCTGCAAGGTGAATGTCTTCTGTGACATCTGGGAATTGGGAATTCTGAAGTCACAGGAAGTCTGCAGGTTCTCCAGGAAGTCATTGCAGGAAGTCTGCAGTGAAATTACGAGGGGGGGGGGAGATAAAAGATCAAATACTAGCCTTCTGAGAAAATGTAACTTTCTCCTCATTCTTCTTACAAACCTGTTCCTTGATTGATGCTGAGCGATTTCTACTTGTTTTGTACTTTTATTTGTAAAAAGAAAGCAATTGTGAAACTAGAGAACTTGAGTTTTCTACTCAAATATGTAAAGATGTGAGTGAACAGATGCATCCCTTTTAATAATGGTAATGGTGAGGACATTTATTTATTTATTTATTTATTTATTTATTTATTTGAAGAATTTATACCCCACCTTTCCCATGCCGAAGCAAATGCCCAAGGCGGCTTACATGAGCAGGCTAATCTAAACCACCATTTTTTTGTTCTGTTATAGGTAACAGGGGGCATTGAGAATATGCTAGAAAAAGAAGTCCTCCACTATGACTATCATTCTTCATATTTTGATATCTTTGTAAGTATTCCTTTCTTGTAGAATCAAATCAGCTTGCAAATACAAAAAATTCCCAAGATGGTAGGAAACAGTTAAATAAAAAAGTAAGCCACCACATTT
Organism: Lerista edwardsae; assembly: GCA_029204185.1. Lineage (NCBI taxonomy): Eukaryota > Metazoa > Chordata > Lepidosauria > Squamata > Scincidae > Lerista > Lerista edwardsae. The sequence goes on from JAJKFI010000032.1 coordinate 7,393,372, forward strand.
TACCATTAAAACTACTTAAATAATTGTTGTTGAAAATTTTCTAAATTTTAACTATAAAATATATAGTTATATAACTAAAAATGTAGTTAACAAGGCTTTCTGAAAGCAAGCATGTGTGGAACCTTACTGTAATATGGGTGTTTTGGGGGATGGAACCTTTAGTAAAGGGGCCACTACCATAAAGGTCCTCATGCTTTGTTTTTGTGGGTGGTTCCTGGAGCAGAGCCTTTTTCTGCAAGGACAAGAAGGGCATAATACAGTGAAAGATGTTTCTTGGAAGTCCTGGGCCCAGGTTATAGAAGTAGTGCTTAGTTACAACCATGATTAATGTAGTCTTAATATATTTTAAATGGTGACATTCAAACCTTAGATGAAACTTAGATGCAGTCTCATTGGCAGAAACTCGTTCAGTGAATGGAAGGAGAATTGCAGTTGTACAAGTAAATCTCAGTGAAATTCTCCTTGCGTTCATGGACAAAAGTTACAGTGATGGCATGTCAATATACTTATAACTGGATGCTGTCTATTTGCCAAGGAATAAGAGGTATTTGGTTAACTGTTTGGCATTTTCTATTCTGAAAAGGTAGACCCTGAACATTTAAACAGTGGTTACAGTATGATCAATGGCTTTTCAGAGCATATTTCTTTGTCTTTTTTGAGACTAAAAACTGGCCAAATCTAGGTCCCTACTTATGTACTGGTTCCTTTTTGGAGGTCTGTCGTGCCTGTGCAAAAGCACCACAATGGGCATATTGTGCCTACGACAAGTAGGAAGGGTAGGTCGAAGAGATGAATATTAGTTTTAAAAAAGTTTTTAAAAATAGTAAAAAGGAACCTCCCCTAGGGGGATGAAGAAATGGATTTGTGGGGAGAACATCAGAACATTCCATACTATAATGCATTCTGCACACTGCATATAGTGATTCTGAATGTTATTTTGAAGTGATAAGCAGAGGTGTTTGAAAAAGTTGTTCCTTAGTTTACTCAAAAGGAAACCCGTAAGACTTGGGTGGTAATCCTATCTTACCAGAAACAAACACATCTAGTGATAAGTTTTGGAAAAATGTGATTTACAGCCCAACCTCCCTAAATCCCCATGCGGCAATGCAGCGGCTTCTGCTGCATCCCTCAGGATTTTCTGCTGCTGGAGGTTTCTTTGGGGTAAAGGGACACATGTCCCCTTGCTCTAGGGTAAGCCCTAGCAACCACTATGGGACCACTTGGATATGTGCGAGCTCAATTTGCCGGCGCAGGTCCATGTTGCACTGTACAGGCGGATCAGACCCAGGAAATGGGTTGGGATTCATCATGTGCTGCCTTCTCTCACTTCCCCATTCTAACCACCCCGCCCCCTGTTCAGCCTCCTCCCCGTCTCTGCACAGGCTTACCTGCTCCAATGTGTCCGTGGGCCCACCAGTGCAGGGGAGTCTGCTGCAGTCTCCTCCGGCGAGCCTGCAGCACTTGTTGGTGGAAGCTGCTCTATAACAGCTGTAAAGCTGCCTCCGCTGGCACAGCACTAGTTACACCAGTAGGGGAGGAGAATAGGATTGGTCTATTAGCAAAACAAACATAAAGCAGGCACGTGCAGCTTTCCTGGTCTGGATAACTAAAATAGCATATCTGATTGAATAGAATATCCATTAAAAGAAAAAAATCTGAGATATTAAGTTTCTAGTTACTTTAGTTGAAGGTAGGATGATGCTCTTGTTTTGCTCAAATGCAGTCATGGGGATTGCATGTCACTGAAACTGCATAACTAATATTAGCATATCACATCAGAATATTCTTGTGATAGCATAGCTTGTTGAAACAAGGAAGTGGCTGGCTGACACTGTAGAGAAGAAGGAAGCAGATGTAGCGTATTCTTCAGAAAGCCGTGAGAGAATACAGAAGAATCTTTGGGTCACAATCTTAGTTGTCTGAGGTTTTTTAAACTCTCTTCCTTTTTTAAAATGACCTGAATAACCTCTCTTATTCCCCTATTTGTAGCTCCTGGCAGTCTTTCGATTTAAGATTTTGATACTTGCTTATGCTTTGTGCAGACTGCGCCACTGGTGGGCAATAGCAGTAAGTAGTTTACTTTTCTGCGTCTTAAATTTCAGCTCAAAAGTGATGTTTGCATGTTCTGTTTGCAATGTACTTTCTAGAGATTGTAATGACGTTTACAATGAAGGCAGTGACGTTTCTAGTGAACAACATCACACAGACCAACTTTTGGGTAATTTTTACAATTGATAAAATAGCAGGACAGTGTGTCAGTCTTTCCTAAGCACAAATACCAGTTACATGCCAAATAGCTGATAGGTTCTCTCAATTTTTACAGTTTTAAATGAAACAATGTTTCAACAATCAAACATTTTTGCTAGGGCAGGTACAAATGTTTACTTGAAACACTGAATTGCTAATAACCTCTTGTTATGTCTGAGTTGGTTTTATGCCAGCCTGTGGGAAAATAACCGATTGCTGGTGTATCACTATGAAGCAGGATTCTTTCTGGATGAAAGATGAAGAGTGATGAAATGAAAACTGGCTCATGTTTAAGTGATCACCAAATTTAATGAAAAACGTTCCTTTAAAAAACACTTTTGTCTCCCCAAAATAGTAAATTTTCATAATATAACCCTAACCCCACGTTTGGGGCATACAATTCTGCTAGCGAAATAATAGTATTGTCTTGTAAATGTCATGTTATACATTTGGTGAACATTTACTAATTTGGTATAACCATGGTTTGTTTTTGGACCACAGTGCTAGGGGCTCACAGTTTAATTTGGTAAGCATTTAATTTGTTTCCATTAAAAATGACATGGAAAGCAGTATTGATCCTAATGGGCTTAGTTTTCCCTGGATGGGGGGTCCCTGCGGATTGAAATTATTACTTGGGTGGTGACGGTAGAGGTCATTGATCTCAACCCTCTCCAGTGTTCCATGGCTACGCAGAGACATCTCTGGACACTTGGTAACAACATCATTGTGTGAATTCCAGGAAAGCCAAATACATGGAGCTTGGTTTTGAACAGTGTGTCTGCCCAGCTTACAAGGAACACTATCCCTCTCCTGCCCGCAGTCCCAGGTTGACTGCTGTTTAGGCTGAGGAAAATGTCTCCCATTAGCACTGATAGGAACTATGTTCAGGGTAAATACCAGACAAGTTGGGCCCCCTCAACAGACTGGGATTATGGTAGGTGTACAGTTGAATCCCCCTGTGGTCCTGATCTGGCAGCGAATGACTTAAAAAAACAACAACAACAACAACTATGCCTGTTGGGGCTAACAGTACCTTAAACATCATGTGTAGTTTGTGAAGTGTAATATATGTACTATGTATATAGCATCTAGTTAAATTTTGTATTATTCTACAACCTCCAATACAGTTAGCACTTCTGTAACCAACCAACATTTGTTTTTATAGATAGCTGTTTATACATGCCATTCTTGGAACTTGGGAATTTATTTTTACCATATCAGTTACTTCAAATATCAATAAACTGTTACATGTAATGCCATTAGTACAGTGGTTTTCAGGAAGCATTTTTAAAATTAAAGACTAAAATAACATGTAGTTCTGAGAGCAGTTTTCATGGTGCCCTGTTTATCTTGTACATTTCATTCTTATATAAAATATGTATATATTAACAGAGGACAAATATATAGCTCCTACAGTTATACCTTAACACCAGAATATATAGCCTTAGTTTTGCATCTGTTTATGACTGCTTTTATCTTGGCTTCTGCCTGCATCTTCTAGTCAGGAATAAGGCACAATTGTCAGAAGTGCTTTCTCCTTCATCAGTTTCATTTCCAATAACAAAGTAAGGTCAGTCAGTCAATCAACAATATTTATATACCGCTTTTCAACACAAAGTTCACAAGCAGTTTACAGGCAAAAATAATAGTTAAATGACTCCCTGTCCCAAAATGGCTCACAATCTAAAAAATGCAGAACATCACCAGCAACAGTCACTAGAATAGACACTGTGCTGTTATGAAGAGAGACAGTTTCTCTCCCCCTGCTAAATACAAGAGGAACACAACTTGAAAAAACGCTTCTTGTCCAGTTAACAGGAGTCACCCAAATAGTGGGAAAGGGTGTGCAGTCATGGCTTGTGGCTGTGTGAAGCCCTCCACTTTCTGGAGGCATTGTTCTGTCTCAAGTGCTCATAGCAGTAAAAGTAGAAGATAACCTTTTAGCCCAGTGCTGATTGTTTGTGTTGGGATACTAGCAATCTTATTCAGTGTTTAAGGAACCATTTTCTCACACTACTTAGTTTCTCCCCTTCATTTTCTGACTCTTCATTTGTGTTTATTTTTATCTTGTTTTTTTTTTCTGTCTTATGATTGCTTAACTATAAAGACAGTTACGTATTGGGATGAGGTCTTCAGTTATGTAAAACATACAAGAAGGATTTCTTATTACAATTGCCATGTTTGGCTTTTCTTTCACTAGGTGTGAGTGAACATAATGGTTCATCTTTAGTTTATGACTGCAAATCATTGTAGACAGCAAGCACCTTTAAACAGTGTATGGGAGATGCACATTCTGTTTGGAATCAAAGAAGATGTATCTTGCCTAGGGTGGATAAAAATCGATGGTGTTTTTTTAAAAAAAAAATCAGATTTTTTAAATTTAAATCAGATTTTTTTATTTTTATCAAATTTATTTTAATTAAATGCTTTTGAAGTAAAAATCTAAAGATAGTTTTCTATTTAAGATACATTAGTAATTTACTTTATTCAGCATGAAATTGAGCCTACTTATGTAGCATGAGGTTGTATATTCTACAATATTTACATTTTTGGTGAACTCATTCAGTGAATCCAAGCTCTGCAAGCTAAGATGACATGCACTGTATTGATGCATTTACACAATTTCACAGTAACCAATCTCCAACTATGTGTGATTAACCTATTAACCTAAAATTGGTTCTGATATTGCTGTTTTACTTACCTGACAGCTTTTTATACTAAATACAAAACCTTCATTTTGTTAGCAAATAATAATATTAAAGATTCTAACTACCAGCAAGAATGAGTTCTTACATTTAAAGAGTACCTGTTATTTCAGATCCATCATGGCAGCGCCTGTTAGTGGGCATCCGCTCACCTGCTGCCCACCACATTCCTCACCTTGTTGTGTCATTGGTGCATCACCAGCCGTCCCATTAAAGTGAATGGGACTGTCCGTGAGTCAACAGCAGGTCAGAGGAGGAGCCACTGCGGGACAGAGATGACAGTTGCCCTTTAAAAATTATGATTTAAATAGAGTTGATTTAAATCAAGCCTTTTTTACTAGTGATTTAAATCGTGATTTAAATCGACTTGATTTAAATAAAATCCACCCTGATCTTGCCGGAGATTTTCTCCAAATTATTTTCATTTAACATCCTGAGACTTTATTAAACAATGCCAGTGTTGCATAGAACCTAAAGAAGAATATCATTCAGCATGTGGTTAACTTTTCATGGCTGAGCAATGAATGACTTATAAAAGTAAATCTGAGACAACAGTTGCATTCATCACTGTTAATATTTTTTTTCAGTTTACAACTGCAGTCACCAGTGCCTTCTTATTAACAAAAGTAATTATCTCAAAGGTATGGAAAATAAGTGCTAATTTTATATCTTTTTAAAATGTAGCTTTTGTTTTAAGAGGCTTTTCTAAGCTATAACTTACTTTCTTCCCTCCCCTTAAGCTGTTATCTCAAGGTGCTTTTGGCTATGTGTTGCCCATCATATCATTCATTCTTGCCTGGATAGAAACTTGGTTCCTAGATTTCAAAGTTTTACCACAAGAAGCGGAAGAAGAAAACAGTAAGTTTCTTTCTTATATTCAAATTGTGTCCCCAAGACATGAACATAATTGCACATACAGGAGCAACATAGTACATAATGTTTGAGAGTGGTATCAATTAGGTATAATTGTCATGTGGCTTCTCTAGAAGCTATATTAATGCAAGATGTCTTGTACATTAACAGCTGTGGTGACATAAATTCTGTGTAGCTGATTGCTGACTTTGAAAAGATGCTGTAGTAATACTTATACTATTCCTATTGTTTGCTTGCTTTTAGGACTACTGTTGGTGCAAGATGCCTCTGAGCGAGCTGCCCTTATTCAGCCTGGACTACCCTCTGATGGGCAATTTTATTCCCCTCCTGAATCTGAAGCAGGTAATGAAAATTCTCCTCTTAAGAGAATGAGATTATTTGAGGAATGCTTAATGTTCCTTATTGTAAGCCTTTTTGCAGAACTTTTAGCAGGTGGGAGAAGAAATATGAGCTCAGAGTTGTTGGAAGGCATGGATGTAAAATTCCTTCTCTCCTTTTCTATCAGTGCAAAATAATGTGGGGAATGATTAGGAGGGACAGAAACAGTCTGTACATTTGTAACTCTGAGTTTCTAAAAGATTTCAAAGCATTAACTCTCAACTTCCTCGATATTCTTTTTTGCACTGCTCTGTATGTTTAGCGCTGGCACATGGGAGTGGGAGTTGAAGGATTTTTTTATTGTAATTAGTACTGTAGGCCCTCATTATCTGTGGGGGTTCCGTTCCAGGAACCTCTGAATACTGAAATCTGCGAATATTCCGCAAACCTGTGGGGGAAGGGCTGACCTGGACCCTCCAAAGGCAACCAGAGCCATTCTTGACTTGGGTCCAGAGGGCTTTCTGAGATCTGCAGAGGCCGTGCACAGCCTCTGTGGGCCTCTGAATGCCTGTTTTGGCTTCTGGTTTTCAGGGAAATGTTTCTACTGGTTTTTGGGGCTTCCCTAAGCCTCAGATTGCCTTATAAGAGCATAAGAGACTGGATTCCTTGACGTGCTGAATGACTGTGAGAGAGGTGAAAAGCGAGAGTGCCCCAGGGATCTGTCTAGGGCCCGGTGCTTTTCAACTTGTTCATAAATGACAGGGATAAGCAGGAAGGTGGCCAAGTTTGTGGATGACACAAAAATTTTCCGGGTGGTGAAGACCAGAAGGGATTTTGAAGAGCTCCAGAAGGATCTCTCCAAGTTGGAATGGGCAGCCAAATGGTAGATGCGTTTCAACATAGACAAGTGTAAAGTGATGCACATTGGGGTAAAAAACCAAAACTTCACCTATAGGCTTATGGGTTCTGAGCTGTCTGTGACAGCTCAAGAGAGAGATCTTAGGGTGCTGGTGGACAATTCAATGAAGGTATCGACCCCGTGTGCGGCAGCAATTAAGAAGGACAATTCCATGCTTGGGGTCATTAAAAAAGGGGTTGAGAATAAAACAGCCAATATTATCATGCCATTGTACAAATGGATGGTAAGGCCACACCTGGAATATTGTGTACAGTTCTGGTTGCCACACCTCAAAAAGGACATAGTGGAGTTGGAAAAGGTGCAGAAGAGAGCGACGAAAATGATTATGGGGCTGGGGCACCTTCCTTATGAAGAAAGACTGCAGCATTTGGGGCTCTTCTGCCTAGAAAAAAGGTGCCTGAGGGGGGACATGATTGAGACATACAAAATTATGCACGGGATAGAGTCAATAGAGGGATGTTCTTTTCCCTCTCTCAAAACACCAGAACCAGGGGGCATCTGCTAAAACTGAGGGTTGGGAGAGTTAAAAGGAAGTACTTTTTACCCAGCGGGTAGTTAATCTGTGGAACTCTTTGCCACAGGAGGTGGTGATGGCATCTGGTCTAGATGCCTTTAAGCGGGGATTGGATGGTTTTCTGGAAGAAAAGTCCATCATGGGCTATAGGCCATGATGGATTGTGCAACCTCCTTACATTAGTAGTAGGCTACTTCAGAGTACTGGGTGCAAGGGAGTGGCAACAGGATGCAAGCATCTTGTTGTCTACTGAGCTCCCTAGGCACCTGGTGGGCCGCTGTGAGATACAGGAAGCTGGACTAGATGGGCCTTTGGCCTGATTCAGCAGGGCTCTTCTTATGTTCTTAAAAACGTCACTTTCTGGGGTCCTCAAAACCCAGAAATAATACTTTTTCACATGAATTGGGCACTCTCAGACCTGCAGAGGCCTCTGTTGCACGTGGTCTCTGTGGGCCTCAGAAAACCCTTCAGAGGATTCCAGTGGGTGGCTTCTGAAATCCCCGGGCCCACCTGTAGTTATGGAATATACACACTGTTTTTATCACAGAACATGGAGAATTATGCAGAAGTATGATATACCAGAATTGGAATGACTTGCTTTCAGCTCCATCTAGTGGTGATCAAACACTGACACATGTGTTCGCATGGGTAGCGAACATACTATGGTGTAAGTAAATTTTCTATCTGCCAGACAGATCACCCTTGAGGCTTTGGGAGCTTCAGTTAATGTGATGGGGGTGACCCCATAATTTATCCTGAATCAGCTGAACTAAAACTAAAGGATTAGCCTGTTAGTTGCAGCACTGAATTTGAAGAAATGCTTTGTTTCTTCTAATCTATTTCTAATGGAGCCCCCACTTGATGCAAAGGTATGACTTGTAGTTCACGAAGTTGCTTACATAGCAAAAAAGTCAATAAATGGTTCTCTGTCCTCAAAGGGCTCACAGTCCAAAAAGAGATGTAGCAAAGATACCAGCAACAGCCCTGGAGGAAAAATGCTCTGCTGGAATGAAGAGGGACAGTTGCTCTCTCCCTGATATTCTCCCCACCCTCCCCAAAAAACATTTATTGTTCCACTCTGGGGAAAAGAACCTGCAGTCATACTAAATATATGGTTATTGGAACTATATCTGCTAATTTATGCTGATTCAAACCTTACATCTGTCCAGCTTTGCTCTACAAAGTTTCTGACAGAGATCTTTCCTTTGCTATCTTGTACGCTTTAACTAGAGATGCCAAGAATTAAATCTAGGATCATATGTGCATAGACTGTGGGCAGGATCCTAATCAACTTTCCAGCACTGATGCAGCTGTGCCAATGGGGCATGCACGGAGGCATCCTCAAGGTAAAGGAATTTTTGTTCCCTTGCCTTGAGGCTGCATTGCCCTTACCCCGGTGCTGGAAAGTTGATAAGGACTGCACCTTGTATTGCAGAGCTGTGCTTCTTACAGTTATTGACAGCAAAGCAGAAAAACGGTTTTCAGTATAATATGGGCTTCTAAACAACTCTGCACTGGTATCTGCTGGGGTTCCATTCTGGACACCCCACCCCATGGATACTGGGGATGCTTTTTTAAAGATAGAGGGAAATCAGTGTTTTTGCCACAGCAAAGTGAAAAAAAAGATTTGTTTAATGTTCCCCTATCTTTTTAATAGGCATCCTATTATCCATGGATAATTGAAACCATGGATACCAAGGCACGCCTGTACTTTGTCTATTTAAGTTGTATGTTGATGTTCCCGGGAAAACAAAAGGACTGCAGACTTTAAAGGTTCTGGATAAATACTATGAAAGTAACAGTTGTAACAAGTAAAGATACCTTAAAAAAATAAAAGCAAACCTCCAAATAAGGAAAACAGTTATGCCACCACAAGACAAGTTTTTGATTTGAAGTAGTACAGGAAAAAATATATCCCTTTGCTCTAGTTCTACTTCATCTTGTCACATATTTCATTGGTTTTAAGCTAGAGGTTGGTGCCAGGATATTGTTCCCAGGCATTTTCATCATAAAATGTTCTTGGCTACCAAGCAAAGTGCTGAAATATTTTTTTTATGAATTCAGAATCAGATTTTTCTCAAGCTAGTTATTGTGTTTAGTCTTTTCTCTGCCAGTTTGAGATGAGGAAAAAATTTCTAACTTAAGAACATAATTCCAAAGCCTCTGCTGTAAAGAACTTGCTCAGTATTCTAATACCTCTCCTTCTTTGTTCTTGTTCTATCCTTTTTAGCTGATGTTGAAATAATTACTCTAAAAATTCAGCTATGTGGTTAGCAACAGTGTATGGCAGAACTGGACAGTAGTACTTCAGATAGAAAGCAGGCGCTTGCATTTGAGTATTTCTCCATATAGCCGCCCCCATCAAGTAAACATACTAGTGTATTATATCTGTTGGTGTGTTCAAATGCTCAATCAGATTTTCTTTTGACTACTGGCTATTTTTGTCTTCGTTATTTTCTGGTGAATTGCATACTTTGCAGCTTCTGAATATTGTAGACACACGTGTATAAGTGGATCTCACAGATAAGTTGAAAGCAAGTTTTAAGCCAAACATCATGGAATTTCCTATGACCTGTGGATAAGCTGAGGGTAAAACATGGGGGTATTTGAAATTCTTTGAATTCGATAATTTTGTCTGATTTTTACCTGAGGCCAGATTCTGAACAATGGCCTGCAAGTAATGGTTACTTAATAACAGTACAGTCTACCTAATTGATTGAAGTTTTTTAAAAAGTGAAATAATAAAGGTGCATTTTCATTCATTAACTTTAACACACAACACTAAAACAAGCCTGTGAACCAAAATCAAAGTGCCTTCTTTCTTGTTGCTATAACATAGATATTTAAAGTGGCTCTAAATATCTTCTGGAAATCCTTCAGAGTCTGCTTTTTTATCAGTGTCTCCAAATAAATGGTGGGCAGAACAGGATGAATTGATATACTAGCCCTCCCTACTTTGCCTGCTGGAAAGATTTTCTTTTTTTCATAAAGCGCTCCCTGGAATGGGCACGAGAAGATGAGGTACTGAGATATGAGGCTAGCTCTTCCCTGTCTGCCCTAAATAAAAAGCACTATCAGTAGCCACCAAGCCGAGAAGGAACCAACCAAACAAGCCTGCTCACAAGCAGATAAACTATGGAAGTCCCCTACCCACCGCAGGCAGCATAGTGTTTTCCCTCCCACTTCCCAGCCCAGTCCCCCCCAGTCTAAGCAACATCTCTTTGAAGCTGAGGAGGCCTTACCAGGCAATGTGAGGCTGTTTTGATGTGTTGGGCAGCCCCCATTTGTAGCCCCCCCCAAAAAAGAAATCTTGTTTGCAGTTGTCTTTCCTGGCAGTATAGGGTGAGGCAGCACCCTATAAGCAGTTCATGGGAATGATGTGCTTGTTCTGCAGTTTTCCTTGCATTTACCATATTAACCCCATGTATAATTTGAGTCAGGTTTTCTGGGTTAATTTCAAGACTAAATTTTTTGACTTATACACAAGTACAGTATATTTGGTAAAATGTTAATTTTCAGAATAGCTTAATATTGAGTCAGTTGTCCATATGAGTAGCATCACTCAACTTAATTTTGCATGATTTTAATCTTTTTCTCTTTTAGGATCTGATGAAGAATCTGAAGAAAAACAGGATAGTGAAAAACCAGTTGTATAGTAAATGTTCAGATTCTTAACAGGCAGGTGCTTTGGAGAAAATGAGTCTTGTGTGAAGTACTAGAGAATGCATTTCTAGCTTTGTGCTGAAACAAGTAACAGCAACCTAGCCTTCCTGCTGTCCTATAACTGATTTGCACTAACAGGGTGATTTGAGGATTAGCCTGTACATGCAGCTAGCAGGCCCTTTTGGAGCATGTTAGTAGCAACAGGTATGTGGTTGCTAAACATTTCATCAGTCTCTGAAATGTGAAAGAGTCAAAATACTGGTGCAAGAATGAACATTTATACTATAACATTTCATTTCTATGTACCATACTCATTGCCTGAGTAAGGAATACATTGTTCTCTCATTATCTGTGGGGGTTCCATTCCAGGCTACTGAATTACATGGGTATTGGACCTCCCTGGGTTTTCAAATCCATGGATGTTGAATTCGCAGATAATGTGGGCCCACTGTAGTTTGTTTTTGTACTGAAGAAATAATGTTTCCTGTTTTGTATAGTTACTCATGAGCCCTCTGATGTACTTAAATTTTTTAAAAGAATAGTTCTTAAGCAGGTAAGATGATAAACATATTTCTAATTGTACCTTTTTAGCCCATTTTTGGGGGGCGGGTGGGATGTGATGTGGAAATTTCTTACTCTAAGAAAATAGGTGCGCTTGGAAGGAGGCTAAGTGACATCTCTGCCACACCAGTTTTCAATGTATAGGAAAGTTCTGAGTTGGTGGACATTCAGTTATGTGAGTCATATAGCCTGAAGTAGTATCGTCAGAAACATGGGTTTACCATCTCATCTGCTGAGTTGTGAGAACCAGACCCACCATGGACTTAAAACAATTAATCTGTTTTGAAAGCTTTTTTTGGTGACTTCACCTGCTTTGAAACATAGTTTTCACTTTCAGGGTGAGAACCAGAATCAAACTTTGCTCAGGATTTGCTGTTCTTGGACTGTAATGATGATGGCTGCAGGTGATTTACTGTTGAAACTCATAGCAGATGCATTTATTTATTTATTTATTGATCAAGTGGGAGCTAGCCCCTGTGCTCTGTAATACCTCACCAAATCTGTGTATCATGTTTGCATATATATATATCCTGGACTGAGTCATACCTAATTTCAAAAAAAGTACTTGTCTGTAATACATTAAGTGATGCTTGAAACTGATTTTCTCTTACCAGGAGGCCACTGAAGTATGTGCTTGTGAATTTAATCTCTAGTTCTAATACTACATGAATTAATATTGTCAACAATTTCATTCTAATGGATGATTTGAATTCACCAAACTGTTAACATCCTATTAATTTTACATTTTTTAAAAACAAGGTATCTTTTTTTAAGATGGAGCAATGTATGTAAATTATAAAAGAATACATTAATAAAATGTGATATCTCTGATTATGTGAGAACATCTTAATTTGCAAAATAGGACATATCTTTTATAGTACCTTAAAGTGTTACTTTTGCATAAAGCTGTAATACTGCATTCCTGCAAAGAAAAACAGGGGCCTCATTGTGCTGGTTTTTCAGAGCCAGTGGGTTTTTTTTCTACATTCTTCCATTAGGGCTAGCCATTATGCTAAGTGGACACCCACTGTACTGTGTATAGATATTCTGCAACAGGTGTCATCAACCTTTTCAGCAAAGGGGCTGAATATCTGGTGATGACAACCTTGAAATTTGGAAATAAGTTCCTGGAAGTAGTTGCATAGGGCTCAGCTTGAGAGGCAAAGCCCCCTGCCCAATTTGCTGAATGCTGGAAAGGGACTGTCAGGGCCAAATTGGGCAAGAGATTTCACCTCCCTCAAGCAGATCTCAGTGTAGGCCAGTTGCCCTTAGAAGTTGGGCCAAATTCAGCCTCTGTGTTGGTGATCCCTGCTTTACAGTACTGTAATACTTTAGATCAGTAATTTTCAACCTTTTCCTTCTCATGGCACTTTGACAAGGTGCTAAAATTGTCAAAGCACACCATCAGTTTTTGGCAGTCCACACTGCTGCCTGGGGGCTCACATCCTCCAATTTCCCTATTGTTTAATGACCCTCTCCCAAGCTCCTGCAGACCATAATAATGTTAAGTGTTGAAACAGTAGTTCCAGGACCTCTGTCTTAGAAGTGTAGTTGGGATTGTGGTTAGAAGTGTGGTTCTAAGTGAACCACACTTAGAAGTGTGGTGGCTGCTGCAGAAAAAGCAGGCGCACTGTTCAGAGCAGGTATAAATTGGATCTTGAACTGCTCCTCATACGTAAAGTTTTGTCAGTTCAGAGCCAACAGAATGAGTTTATGTAATAAACAGAATTCTTGGTCAAATTCTAAGTGAGGCTCAGTGGCATACCTGGAGGGTGGTCAAGGGAGCAAAATATTCTAAACTGCCACCTGGCATGGAGCAGCACCACAAACCTCCTACCACCGGCCTCCTTCTCCATATATTGCTGGGGGTGAGCAAGTGGCACCCACAACTACACAGAGGAACCAATTTCTGTTTGCAGTGGCACGAAGCTGCTCACAGGGAGCAGCTTCACACTGCTGGAAGCAGGGCTCACCCCTCAGATTGTTGAAAGGGGGCAGGGAACTGCTTTCAGGAAGTAAGTGCCTTGGAGAGTAAGCGACCAAGATCATCACTGGTAAGGCTTGACCGAACATGCAAAGATACTCAGAGGTTGAGGGATGGTTGCAGCAGTGAGGCTGTTGAGCCTCTTTCTGCCATTCATCCCACACAACTAGTATCAAGTCACTTCTTCCTGCTTGTTAAAAATTTCACATTCTAGGTCTAATTCATTTTGACAGTCTGCATTAGCAGTATATGGAAGGTTTTGCTTATACAAAGAAGTCATGAGATGCAACTGTACGGTTGAGCTGATCAAGGGTTTATTTTGAATGACACAACACTGAAAAACATAATAGTTACAGATGACTTTGATACAGGATACATCATATTTTTACTTTCAAGGGATCTTCAAAGGTGTGCTGCATAATACATATAGTGAAAATATATTGTGTTCCTCTTTCCTCAGCTTTAAATCACATTTATTCATCCAGCCAGTTAATTTAAAAAATAAATTAGCATTATAACCCTTTTTATCAGAATTATCTCATCCATAGCTATAGCAGTTGGTAATATAGAAGTGACAGAGCCATGCCTTCTCTGGTATTTTAGCAGCTTTGAATGTGAGCTTGATAACTTGTTTATCATCTTGGAATGAATTTTGCATTACAAATGCAGGTATTGCTGTCTAATGTTTTGGCAATGGAGCAGCTATTTTTGTTTGGACTGGAGTTTTTTTACTGAATGCCAGACAATAGGAGCAAATGCCTGTATGAACAATACTACATCAAGGAACTACAATGAATGGGTAAGATATGGGCTAATGCATATAATCAACAGTGGCCTACCTCTTAGCAAGTGTACCATGTCAAGTCCAATGGGTGAAAGTCTATTTCACTCTAATGGTCTGAAAACAGGCTTGTTTCCTTGGTAGCGTCTTTTCCTCTTGTCTGTTAATCTGGGAAACAGATGGTAATGTAGGCCTGAATATTCATAGCCAGATCTGTGGGTCCTCAATTTCCATCCAGCTTTACCACCCTTGCTGTCCAGGACATCTGCAGCATGTATGCTTAAAATTGGCCACCTATGATTTATATACATTTACAACACATCCGCATTCATGTTTGTATATTTATGTATGTTTGAAAATAACATTGAAAAAGTTTGCAGCAGATTTTTTAAAAATACACTGAAATTAGAATAGTCTGACCTCATTACTACAGGATTACTAATCAAGTTTTCTGCAGCGCAGCAACTCAATACGATACACTTAGTGCAGAGAAGTGAAGGTTCTGGTATTGAGGAGGCTACTCAGATTTGCATGGGAAAGGATCAAGTTACAGGATCACCATAGCTCTGACAAAGTACAAACAAACCCGTTGCCACATATGTGAACAAATAAGGACAAGTTTTTCCACGTACTGTTTCAAGAAAATGCTAGCTTTAACTTCTTGCAATCATGCTCATTTGATATGTCACCAAGTTTTTGTCTGGCACCAGTCTGTAAACCATGACTGTTCAGCTATAAAGGTGTGCTCCTGCACATTGAAGAGGTTCAAAATGTAGGGATTGAGCTTCCTACAATAAATACTCTTTATGTCTGAACTGAGAACTATTCCAAATGACGGGTGAAGTTCTCAGGGAAGAGTCCCTTATAGGTAGCTGCATCTTTGTACTGAAGCCAGTCAGATTCCTTAATGCCAGTTAACCAGCCAGCATCCTGTAAGGAGAGAAAAAACAAGTGCTCAATCCTTTAATGCATCTACTACAGGCAGTGTGTGTGCAAGTACATAATATCGGTTTAAAACACATTAAGGATTATGCTGGTGCACAGATGAGACTTAGGTTTGAAAAATAGCATTTTCTCCAGCCTATTCTAATTTAAAAAATGTTGGGAAAACACCATCTTCCCTGGTATTGAGTTCCATATGAGAGTACCATGACCAAGCCCACTCCTGTTTCCATCACCTGCCTCAGGAGCCAGAGACTTGCAGAAACAGTTCCCTACTAATAAATGCTATTTGACCTGTTAAGCATAATATTCTGAGCCAAAATAAGCCAAGTAGCAGCACTGCCTTTGATAATTTAAAGCACCTTTAATTCATGCAAAATACCTGCTTTTATTTCAAGTACCCAATTCTAGCATTGCCATTTAAAAGCAAGGTAAGTTACCCCTAACAACTCCATTTTTAGGAATGAAAATATGACAGCTTGCTCAAAATGGATATGAATAAGGCAAAAGTTGGGGGGGTATTTTAATGTGTGGCAAGGGACAGGTCCTTTGCTGTTACCTGATCAGCTGCCGCTGATGGAATTACTAATACAATATCACCACGCTTCAAGTTCAGCTCATCACTACCTGCAGCCTCAAAGTCATGTAGAGTTTCCACCTGTGGAGCAAAAAGACAAGGAAATATTTTCTCACTGAACATTCCTCCTGTTAAGTCCTCTTCAATGCCTTCTCTGCCGATTATAATATTGCATACAGAGGGGTTTCCCCTTAGCACAATATATCAGCAACAACTGCTCAAGTAAACCTTAAAGAGGAAGCCGGGTGGCATGCCGTCATCTTTTGACACAGGCTGGTCCTCAGACGATGCAGTTGGAATGTCCTTGATCAGTGGGATATCACTTGGAGCCTCTGAAGGGTCACCAGCAAGGCCCTCAGTGCCAGTGTCTTCCATAGCATCCTTCGACTCATTCACCACAACTTCATGATCTTCTCCTTCCCCTTCATGATTTGATGCCGGCTCTATTACTACCGAAGGGATGTTGCTGAGGGTTTCCTTAAGAAAAAGGTTTTTAAAAAAACAAAAAATAGTTGGAACAGTAACATCTACGAAGATTTTGAGCTTGGTCTCTTAGCAACTAAAATGGTTCTTTTAAAAAGTGGATTTCAGTTCAACCTGTCTTATCGAAACAGCTCAAGGTACGTAGTTTGAAAGAAGAATTGTAAAATATACACTTGAAAGGCTACAATATGCATTAACTTTTTAATGATAAAAGTATCAACCAATTTACAAATGTAGAGCTATAGCTTTGAAATGGTCTCAGTTACACAACATGGCAGCACATACATTCATACTCTGAGATGAGGGCCCAAGCCTGTCCCAACTTTCCAGCACCTATGTAGCCCCAAGGTAAGGGAATAACCTTACCTTGAGGGGGCCTCCATGACTGCCCTGCTCCTTGCACTACAGGACGCAATGCATGCCACATTGGCATGGCTGCATGAGTACTAGAAATTTGGATAGGATTGGGCCCTAAAACTGGTTAAGCAGTCAGTCCTGCTTCTTGTGGAGCCCTGGAAAGATTTCAATCAGTTCTCAGCACCTTATTCAAAACCTCCCAGGATTCTCTGAGGGAAGCTCTGGCAGTCAGACTGATGATGAAACTGGTAGAAGTTTGTAGTGCACTTCAACTGCGGAGGGCCATATCCTACCCCATTTTCCATAACGTGCACTGTAACCTGCAGTTGAGGGGAAGTCACAGAGGCCTCCTCAAGATAAGGGAATGTTTGTTCCCTTACCTCAGAGCTGCATTGTGGCTGCATCCACCCTGGAAAGTTGGATAGGATTGGGCCTTGAGTTACTAAAAACTCACTGAAAAAATAAAAAACCCACAACCCTGGTTGCTTTACCTGAGATTCCTCTGCTGCTTTTCCTTCAATGTGAAGTTTGCCATCTTCTGTTCCAGTGACAGCAGTAACTTCACCCTCAGATACAGCAATGACTCCAACATCTTCACCTTCCACTACAGGGCCTTCCATTACAGAGTCCATCTGTAACTATGAGGAAACACAAGAAAGCAAAATCATCCATATATATCCTTCCATATAAGCCAAAGTCATGTAAACAAACTCAGATACCTGCATCATCTTGGGGAATTGTTCAGATACACAGAAACAAATTATCTCAGAAAAGGGAGGCTCCTCAAAATCCCAGAATGGTCCTCATTAAAACAGCCTGATTTGAAGGTGTCCAAAGACTATGGCCAGGAAAGGGAGACAATTGAGTGGGAAAGGCACAGGAAAGTTGATTCTATGTGGTAACACACTGAAAAGGGAAGCAGCCTTTTGACAGCCTCTGGAGATTCTAATG
The DNA here is from genome assembly GCA_029204185.1 of Lerista edwardsae. NCBI lineage: Eukaryota > Metazoa > Chordata > Lepidosauria > Squamata > Scincidae > Lerista > Lerista edwardsae. Next base: position 7,411,247 of record JAJKFI010000032.1, read on the forward strand.
CAAAGGGTTTATTGGCAAGTCAGGGTCAGTACTAGCCCTTTTCACCCTTAGGTTCAGTTCGTATGGACTGAGCCTGCTGCTATGCAAATTTGCACTGCAACCCTTTTACTCATATATGGGCCATTCAGAACAGCCATTGCAAGCAGCTGGCTGAGCAATTAAACTTCTCAATCACACTCACAAACATGGATTGGAAATAAGCGAGGTTCTGAGCCTAGATCCTCAACTGTGCCATTTTTTTTCCAGAACAAATGGAAAAGTACAAAAGGGGGCCATTTGTATCTGGTCCCATTTTTTCTAAAAATAAATGCACATGTATAGTTTTCAGCTCTGGCTGTAGGTGAGAGCACTAGCACGATCATTGTCTCCTGCAGATATCCACAAAGCAAGCTAGTGTCTTGGTAGGCATATCAAATGTCCCTGATGGCAGCAACGGTGAAATGCTGCATTGAACATTCAAAAACGTATCAGCATTATGCAATGGTTTGTGAAGCTGCAGTAGGTCACTGGAGTAGATGATCGGATATTAACTCAAGAAGTGTCCGTTCTTCTGCCTTGGGCAAGAGGCTGCCAGTGCTTACACAGGCTATATAACCAGGTCATGACGCAGAATCCACACAAAAAGCAGTACATGGCACATGATATATCAAGTAGGGGACAATCACCAACATTTGTCCCAATAATCTCAGTTGGAGAAAGTAAAGCCAGCACCTATTAAGATCAAAGAGAGTGAACAATACGTACCTTTGGCTGAATAGTGCTATAAATGGATAACATTGTGACCCTTCCCTCAAAACAAACCATTTGTCTGCTACTTCCCCAGAACCATTCCTACATACCTCACATTCTTTCTCAGCAAGTTCCGTTGTCTCCTTTACCCCTTCCTCTACAGCATCCTTCATAAAACCAGAGATATGATTATAGCATTTATGTCAGGCTTGTCACAAGAGAAGAATCATCTGCACTGCATGAAAATGGAAAGTGGCTTCCAAAGCAATGGTAATAAGGAAATGGTGCTTGAATACTGGTACGATGGACACATGTATGGAAGCCAACAAAGAACGAGAGGGAAAATGGATTTCAGTCTTGATGGCAATGATGAATGATGATGCAAAGAATGTAGAAAACCTATTTTTGTAATGGATGGTCTCAGAATTTCTCTCTAGCTTGCAAAGGAACAACTCCATGACTGCCGAATCAAATCTTCTAGGAACCTAGTTATCTATTGTAAACTGATACCAGTATCTAGAAATCTGAAATATCTATTTAATACTCCAAGTTTAGTGACTAAAATTTTGCTTTGGGCTCGGATACCTGACCCTATGCATGTCTACTCAGAAGCACTTTCTACTGAATTCAGTGGGACTTCCTTTGAGAGAACACAAATGAAATTGTAACACAGTATGCTGGCAGCTCAGCTTTTGAAGTATTTTTTTTCCTGATCCTGATTAAAGCACTTTGGTTGAATGAAACTGATTATCAATATTATATTGAACAGATGCAGTCAACATGTTTTAACGTTTACTACCAAAGGTTGAGTGTAATCCAAACGTGTTGCATGGTTGAAGGAAGCCTATAGCACTTTTAGGTTTGCTGGCAAAACTTGTTCAGATATGCAATGGCCACTCTACATTACAGCTTCAACTTACTCAGGAACTTAAATTAAGGGCATTCTGAATAAAATGTTAGGTTTTATTTTATTTTAGTTTTTAAAGGAAGGTTGGTTCATTACCACCAATACACCAATCTGAAGCCATTTGTATGCTCCAATATATGTATGCGTTTTTCTACTCAAGTCAATGAAGGGGCTAGCTCCACTCATGCATCTGTTTTGCAGTCATGGAACAGCCTCATCCAGTGTCGCCACCACCAGCCGCTTCTGGGTTCTGTCACCCCAGCAGCCTAAGCGCGTAGCATTCCCCTGCTAACTGGGCAAGAGGCACTTTTTCAAGTGGTGTCCTCTTATATTTAGCAGGGGGAGAGCAGTTGTCCCTCTTCACCCCAGCACAGTGTCTTTCTCATGGCTGTTGCTGGTGGTGTTCTCCATTCTTTTAGATTGTGAGCCATTTAACTTTAATGTTATTATTTGCCTGTAAACCGCTTTGTGAACTTTGTGTTGAAAAGCGGTATATAAATACTAGTGATTGATTGATTGATTGATTCTGGGCAGGCTCGACTGGCCTCAATGACACTGAGGGACTGTAGTTGTGGCTGTAACTTCACCCCCCTGCGGAATGGTAAGTGCAGGTTGTGCCGGGGACACTTCTGGCTGTTGCAGTGGTCTCCAGTTTGGAGACGGGTGGCTTAGAAGCACTGAGAACCTTTCTGACAGTTCTCATGACACAATGTTGCCAACCCCCCCCCCCCCCCAAGACTGCTGCATGGAAAAATATGCTTTTAGTGACAAAGGTAGTGAAAAAAATACAGTTGTGATAGCAAGTAACAAGCAACGAGTTCAGTATCTGACTGTTGAACAAGTACTTTAATTCTTTGGAAAAAGTATGGCAAAATAACACATTTTCCTTTCAAGACAGAACCAGGCAAATTAAACACTGTGTTACTGATTTCAGTCAGAGCAAGTTCAGCAAGCCTTTATCTTTCCCACTGAAATCAAGGATTTGCATGTGTTTAATTTAAGCTGAGATGTGCCTTTAAGAAACCCTCTTAATATACCCAAGACAGCAATTTTGACAACGCCTTTGAAGCATGGTTGAAAGTGAGCAGGAAGGAAAAATATGGTGGCAAAATAGGAAGGCAAAACATGGTGCAAGAATTTGAGTTGGAAGTACTTTTCAGAATGGGGTCTGGGACTTCCATCTTTCCAAGCCACGAAGACTGCAATTTAATGCACGCTTACCAGGGAGTAAGCACCACTGAACTTAATAGGGCTTACTTCTGAGTAAACACACACTGGGTTGTGCTGCAACTGTATGCTGGAAAAGAGACTGTGTAAGATTCATTCAAAGCTAACCTATGCTTCTTTGCTCAAAGGATTTTAGGTTATAATAAAAATTTATATATCTTTTTAAAAATATGCATCTTTTTTAGTATGGCCCGCTATTGCATTAGAAATCCCAAATATCTCCAGATGCCAGGCCAAGTCAATTGCTGACAGCCATGTTGCTATGGAAACCTCTCACAGCTTTATCCCTTTAAACATTATAGTATGATATAACCCCTTTTCCTTTCATTAATTCAGTTTTGCAGCTGCCACAATTGAGGTCTTAAACCAATTTTATTGACTTTTCAAGATTAGTTAGTTAAATACAGCAATGAAAAGCTAGTAGTGACACTTCCATTTAAAAAAATATGTGAGTACACACTGTATATCTGAATTGTGCTTTAGTTATAATGCAGGTAAAACAAGGTAAGTTCCTGGAAAATACCACCTCTGCAAGACCAGCCCTACATGTGGGTGCTACAGATATGTCACTGAAAGTAGCAGCAGGCCCTCAATTCCTCTTTCTCCTTTCTAAGATATTTGGCACTCTGCTTTTACTCTTTTGAAAAGGAGATCAGAGCAGTTCCCAAAAGAAAGTTGCAATAAAACAAAGTCTCTCTCTCTCTCTCACTCACACACACACACACACACACACACACACACACACACACACACACACCACACACACCAGCACAAAGAGTAGCGAAATGAGATCCAAAGCAGGCTTCACCTAATCTAACTGCAGAACTGCTGCATTAAAGAAAAGCCTTCCCTGTTGTGAGTGGAGCTTACCATTCTGCGTGGCACCAACTTCTCTTTCAAGCCAATCTTCTTGCAAAGTCACTCCGATTAGCTGCTTCTGCCCAGAAATCCAGGCACAGAGCCTGCTGGAGTGATGGGCAGTGGAAGTGGCTATCCAGGGCAACTTTGCTAGAAGTTAGGATCCAAAGATGAGACTGTGCCATGCAGAACAGTAAGCTCCACTCATGACAGCAAAAACATTTCGCAGGGCAAAAACAAGCCCTCGGGCCAGGGTTTAGCACCTGCTAACCTAATTGTATACTTGGCCAGTAAAGGTGGGCAGGTTCTGCCCATCTTTGGAAGGCAACAGTGGATGGGCCTCATTGGGAGGGCATTCCATAACCCAGATGTAACTACAGAGAAGGTTCTATCCCACATCTCCACCGGGTTCACTTCAACTGGGGTCAGAGCCTGAATCAGAGCCTTCCCAGATGGCCGTAGACTCTATAGACAGAATCACAGGGAGAAAGACAGATACCCTGGATCCAAGTCATGTAAACCTTTGACCTTCAAAACCACCACCATTGAGATCAGAAGCAATTATGTTGGCTTGTCCTTTATGGTTAAATACTATAATATTCCAGCTGGTGGGTCCTCAAACAGTTCAATATTTCTAGATTTTTCCAGGCCAAAGAACCAATCTATTGTGGAAAGATTATGACAAAGAAGTGTTATTTTCAACTCTGCTGAAGGCTTGTTGCCATTGTCAAAGAGGCAGAAAGTTCGCTCTGACTGATCATGACACAAAGGAATTACTTGAGATTCTGCTGGATAAACTGACACCTCCTTACTGCCACCTTACTAGTGGAGTAGCCCAAGGGCATCCAATGAGAGTTCAAGGTTAGGCTGAGATTGTGGCTCTGGTCTTCCTCAGCCATGGCCAACCCTGACCGCTTTTGGTGGGCCAGGACCTTTGACCATCTGCTTCTAAAGTCTCATAAAGATGAAAAATGGACCGAGTAGGTGAAATGGGATGGGCACAAGCATGATGAGGCACTACTTGGATGAGTGTGAGGGCACATGATGTCCCAGTTCACTCACCACAGGTTCTGGAGCAGGCTCCCCAGCCTCGGAGAGCTGCGCTTCTGGTTCGGCAGCAGAGGCAGCTACGTCAGGGGCACTTGGGGCTTCCTCGGCCTGTGGCTCTACAGGCGGAACTTCTTCAGCTTCAGTCTTTAGTTATCATAAAAATATTTTTTTTTTTGAAAATGTAGATAAAACAAACCAATGGAAGAGAACACAGTACATCATGGGGCTAGGGTTGGTTAGGATTCTTAATTTTTTTTAGAACATGAAATTTGTAAAAATTCCCCCTGGATAAGATTCAGCAAGAGGAAGCACAGGACAGTCATGTCACCTCTCACCATCTCCTCAGACCTTCCCAAGCAGCAATTACCAGCATGGGGCATAAAACAGTCTTGATGTGTTAGAACAGGGCTCTCCAAACAGGCTGAATCTGGGGTGTGGGGAAAACCTTTTGCCCTGTAAGTGGTGCTTACTGCTCAGTTGAAGTGCTGCTCCATTTCCAAGCTGATCTGGTGGCAGGGACACTCTGAGCAGTCGCGTGCAAGCCTGGGGTTCCGCTGCACAGCCTTCTGGGACACCAGGCTTCAGATGCAACTGCCCAGAGCATCCCTGCCACCAGATCAGCTTGGAAACAGAGCAGCGCTTCAACGGAGCAGTAAGCACTGTTCGGGATGGGTTTTTTTATTGCACAGTGATTGCGAGTTTGGCAACCGCTGTGTTAGAAGACTAAAGGCATTGAGCTTAGCCACCCAGTAATGTAAACAAGAACTAAAGACAGAGCTTCCAAGTCTTGACTTTAAATCTACAGCAGAACCAGATTTAAGCAAACACATTTAAGACATCATCCTACTGATTTCTCACTGGAAGCAAACGTTGTTGACCTAGATATAATAATTTATTTTCTCACACGTTTCAACTAGCATCCATATAATGGTGTATCCATCCACACTGTGGCATGCTGTTTCTTTTGCAAACAAAAGATATGCCAAGTGTCATCCGCTGCCCATACAAGAGGGTATACTTAGTTTTCACATACACTCAGCTTCCAATAGGGGCGTGGTTGGCGAAGAAGGCAAGGCTGCAAGGAAATCTGGTCCAAGACTATCCCTGGTGACTTATGGCTTTTTAGGGATGGGCTCTAGCTCAGTGGTAGCACACATGCTTTGCATGCCAAAGGTCCCAGGTTTGATCCCTGGCATCTCCAAGCAGGGCAGAGAAAAATTCTTATCTGAAACACCAGAGAGTGATTGCCAGTGTGACAATACAGAACTAGATGAGCCTGGGTATAAGGCAATTTCCCCAAGTTCCAAGCTGAATGAAGGAGAATGGGGCAGGACAGAGGGTAGGTAAAGATAATGCAGTAGAAAGCCCAACAAACCAAGCAACGTAGCAGAAGAAAACAATAAGGCTCTGCCCATTTTGACAAATACCATGACAACAGCAGCTTACCAAGTTATCCATCACATTCTGACTTGACTGCATCGAGAACAGGGAAGTATCCTAGGAATGTACACGCAAAGAACACAAGCGATAACATTAAAAAAAGAGTATGCTTGTAAAAAATTTGCTAAACTTTATCTGGCAAAATCCACACCTTATATGAGCAAACTATGCAAAAAATAACTGCACGTGGTACAGTGATACCTCTCTCTCGTGGCTTTTCGGAGAGAGCTCAAATCGTAGCTATTTCGTCTGGCCTTTGGATGATGGTTGGCTGTCTGCCCTCTGTCCATCTGGAATACTGTCATAGTTTGTTGCCTCCCCTGGTCAATTATTCCCCCACCTCCAATGGCCTGACGGGAAGAGTTGGGTTTCACCCTGTTTTTGAACATTCCCTGTGTTCATGTTTAATGTTTTTAATTTTTTTAATGTGTTTTACTTATTGTTGTTACATTGTACTTCTATGTTCTCTGTAAGCTGCCTTGGGCATTTTCTTCGGCATGGGAAAGGCGGGGTATAAATTCATCAAACAAATAAATAATATTAGGATCTTATTTGATGACATTTGTATGCTGCTTTTCAGTTCTGGCTTTATATTAAAACAGTCTCTTAAATAAACAAACATAAGTTCAATTAAGATTAGTTAAGTGCAGCACCCGAGAAAGATGCAATCCTTAATGGTACATTTCTGCCTTGGGATGTAATGGAAAATTAATTTTGACAAAATAATTGCCTGACCATACTCACAGTAGATCTATTTAATAATGCACACTAATCTAATTCAATCTTTTGATAGTGGAAGAAAGCCTATCAAATTAATGAAATGTTTTTCCAAAGACAAAAGCAAATATTTAAAAACAATATTTTACAAGTCAAACAGTGTCAAATGTAGTAAAGCCAATTTCATCTAAACTGCCACATGATTTCTGGAAAAAAAATTCCCTTGCAAATTTCATAGGATTTATATACTTCCATACTTGCATATGGATACCACGTTAAAGACAGTGAGTAGATTAAAATGTATATGCATTATCACATAAATTCTTAGCAAACACCAGGCTGAATTTTCCACTTGCTGCAAATAGCTGCTTCAGGGGCTATTTGGCAAGGGAATTTCAGCCAGAAAACACATGGAGAGGAAAGGATTTTAATCACTCTTCCCTATGGTCCAAATCTCTATAATCTCCCCGCACCCAAACACACATACACAGCCCTTTTGCAAAAAACATTTCAGATCTTAAACATGCCTAACATACTTTAAACAACCCAATTATTATGGATGACAAAATTCTCACTTCACAGGATACTACAAGCTTCAAAATAGTATCTCTTCTGCAAGGAACCTCTGTAGCATCATCATGCTAATTAAAGTTCATACAGCAAAGATTTTAATAAAAATGCCTTTCAAACCTCTTGGGAGAGAACTGCTCACTAAACCCAGGGGTAGAATGAAGTAATCATAACTAGGAACTGTGAGTCCTGTCTTCCATAAACGTGTGCAATTCTTTTTGAAGCCAGCTAAGCTAATGGTTATAACCACATCTTGTGGTACTACATTCCATAGAGCTGGAATTCCCAAAGTGTGTGCCACAATGTGGAGTTGTTGCAATGTACTCACAGGGGTACTGCATGATTTCTCTGGTGGCCCCTCCTACCTATCCTCCCAGGCGCTACCATCTTGGATCTTGCAAAATCTCATGAGATTTGGAATCGCTATCTTGGATCTCCTGAGATCCCATGTGATATGGGCACCACCATCTTGGATCTCAAGATGATGACACCTAGCTGAGCTGGGAGAAAGAGGCTACGAGGATATCGTGACCCAGGTACGTGAGAACTGCTGCCATAGACTTGTCTGAAATCTGTATCAAATAATAAGACTTCTTACCTGTGTGAATCCATTGAAAGCACTGCTGGAAGCCTAAGTAAGATTGGAAATCAGAACAAAATCATTGTCAGCATGATATTAACTGTCATCCAACTATAAATCTCATTTTACAAATTTGCTTGTACAGACACAGTATCTTACAAGACACATGATTAAAAACGATCAAAAAAAGGATCTTTTTAAAAGTGAAGGGAAAGAGTATACATTCTGACAAGCAGTGTAAAGCTATTAACACCATTAAATGGCTAAAAAAAGAAAAGTTGGAAAAGACTGAAGTTGCATATATCGTATTAAAAAACAGCATTCAAAAATAAAAAGACACAGTGAAATCAGATGGTGCGTTCAACAGCCAACCACTTTTTGATCAACCTAGTATACTTTATGGTTGAACTGTATATCAAACTTGAAATGTTGGAATGGTCACTATGTTAGCAAAGGAGAGCAGGGAGAACATATAAAGAGGACTGTTGGTAAAACACAAGGTTGTATACATATATGCATATATGACCTAAGGAACTGTCATTTCTAGACTAGGCTACACACTGGGGTAGGTACCTCTTCTTTATCAGCCTCTATCTCCTGGTACAACAATCCATATCTCCGGTTAGCAATTTCATCTTCAGATAAATCTGAGCTGTTGGTCTCATTTTCTTTGGGACTAGTTGAGCTCTCGGTGCTAGCATTTCGGGAAGTTCCCATTTGGAACAGAGCCAATGGCCTACCTACTTCCTTGCTTGGTCCACTGCTGCCAACATCTGCCTGCTCCCCAGTTGATACTTGCTTTAAAGGCGCATCCTGATTCTGATGGCTTGGTGTTATCACCACAGCTCCCCAGGAGTTATCTAAACCTCCCAGATCTTGAGTAGGCCAATTATCATTGAAACCTGCCCAGGGGCTCCCCAGGCCTCCATCCATGGAGTCCTGTGTGGGAGGGAAGGGCCAGTTATCATATCCATTGTTCTGGCTAGGAAGCCCCCAGGAATCAGTACTAACTGTTGGATCCCAGTTGGCCTGCCAGGGATCCATTTCCAATGCTTCGGGGACACTAACGTTACTATTAAGTTCTTCAGCCACACAAAATGCTTCCCTGCCTACAAATGTATCTTCCACATTATCTAGCCCAGAACTACTGAGGTTTGTATCAGCGGACCCAAGCTGCAGAACCATGTCCTTTTCAAAGGGTATAAAGGCAGCTTCACATTCACCAGCAACGTTACTGCTTTGATCGATGTCGTAGCTATGATCTTCAGTCTCTTTACCAAGCTCTTCTGCACCAGGCAACTCACTGCCACAATCAGGCTTTCCAACCTTGACAGTTGACTTGTCTCCGATATCTACGGCAGCCATTGCTCTCTCCTCTGTACATGTTATGGCTGTGTTCCTAGAACAGAGCAAGTCATCCACACACTCTGTTCCACAGGCCTGATTCCAGGAACTGAAACCATTCTCAGGTTCAAACCCACTATATTTTACAGCTGCAGAGTTACTCGCCTCATCCCCCAGCCCTGGGCTCATTATGTCCTCTGCAAGTCTTTCACCTGTCATCTGAATCATAGCAACCCCATTAAACTTTAGGCCACATTCCTGACCATTACTCTCTACAGCCACCTCTGGTTGCCCGTGATTATATTCTGAATCCCTTCTAATTTCAACCTCAGTGCTCTCCAGGATCTCAGGATCTCCGTTTGCTAAGGTCTCAAGATGGTCTACTTCATGGTTGCCTTTATCGGCACATGCTCTCTGTTCCAACTTCTCTGGGTGGTTTAGCTCCTTGCGGTTAACAGCTCTGGTTTCTACCTTTTTGCATGGCTCCACACTTGCCCACAAAGACTCTTCCATTTCCTGCTTCTCCTCTTCTGGGTTGTCCATACTGAATGGGGCGCCATCCAAAAAGCCATCAGTTCCCACTGGCGGACAATCTGCCAAAGTCTCATCCACTAAAGGCTCTGCCAGGTCTGTGCCACTGTCCGCATCATGGCCAGCATCCAAGTGCATTTCCGGGAAAGTTTGGGTTTCACCTAAGGAGGCCGTCCAAGGTGCACCATCCTCTTGTTCACCTACTGCAGGCCAAGTGGTGGTAGCCAGTGCAACAGACGGTTCTGCTGAGGTTTGCTCTCCCTCAGGGAAAGGCAAAGGAGCACCTTCAGCCCTTTCCTGGCTCTCACTGGCTGCACTACCATCTAGGCCCCAGCTGTGCGAACCTAGATCAGTTTGGGGTTTGTTAATATCTTCTGCTGACCCATTGTTTGGGTTTTCCTCCATGACCAGGTTACAGAGGGAAAGACTTTTTGAAGAATCAGGCTTTAGGCAGACAGAAAAGTAAAGAAAAAAACAAGATGAAAAAAATACAGGTGGTCTTGATGAGAAAACTCAAAGTTCTACATTTTTACTACGGCAACTTTAGCTTAAGCATGGCATGTGACTAAATTAAGGAATTAACACAACTTGTGGTGGGGAGCATGGCTAATGTACATTTGGAGACAGCAGTTAGCAATCTAAACAGCTATTCTGGCAGTGGAAAGAGAGAAGGTCTGCTTACCGGCTGTACCAGTTCGTTGCTTGTCTGTGCAGAAGAAAACCAAATCAATAAAATAAAGACCAAGAGCCTGGGGACATTACAGCTCCCTGTCACTAAAAAGTGAGCAATGGCTCTCTGAGGCCGATTATGGTGAGCCAAATAAGTACATCATACTGAATCTCCTTTACAGCTAAAACACCTTCACTGGAGGCCACTGTGCACAGAAAAGGACCTCCCCATCCCGAGCAGCACTTATTGTTCCATGGCACCGCCACTTCTGTGTTCACCTGATCTGTGCATAGGGATGCTCTGGGCAGTCGCCTCTATTGCCCGTCATCCCAGCAGGCTTTGCACCAAGATTCCCAGGGAAACATAACTGGCCAGTCCATCCCTAAGCGCAGATCTGGGGGGAAACAGAAGTAGCAGCTCAGAGGAACAGTAAGCGCTGCTCAAGGGCCAGAGTCTGGCGAGCCCTGTTATAAAGCTACCATTGCTGGACTGGTGCGAAATAAGCTATTCATGCAATTTTGCTTATCCCTGCAGTCCAGCAGGAATAAGAAGCAGGACAACCCTCCCAGCTCTGATTTTCAAGTGACCACCAATAACGTACAGTAATACCTGCCATAATACTGCTTCCTTTAATGCTCATTCATTACAGCTGTCTTCGTCCTGCCATGATTGATTACTATTGTAGCTAATGGGACCAGTGAACTCTGGGATACATAGGCCCAATCAACATTAGTTTTGTTATCAACTGTCTGATAATGTCCCCTCCCTGCGCACGCACGCACGCACGCGCGCGCACACACACACACACACACACTTGTGGAAGGTATTACTTAAAACCAACCTATCTTTTCAGTTGCAACTGGAACCCATGCACTACAGCAGGACTTGCTTCCATGTAAAACTGCTTAGAATTCCAGCCTATATAACATGTCCATCTTAAGTCTGCAATCTCATGCTCACTCGTTCCTAGTTATGTTAGTGGAATTACTTCTGTGTGACTGGGCAGCACATGTAATAAAACCATTATACTCATGAGTACTATATTTGTGACTACTGTGAGATACTCCGCTCAGCCATGAAGTTTGCTGGGTAACCTTGGGCCAATCACTATGTCTCAGCCTAACAGGATTGTTGTGACAACAAAAGGAAGGAAGCACCCTGAGCTTCTTGAAGGGCGGTATAAAAAAAAATATTAGCATTGTTAATGATAATTTCTGTACCAGAAGTTACAGTACAGTTAATGGCAAACATCCCAAAACACTCATCTGCAAAAGTTGTCAGGTTAGGGTCCTCAAGGTCCTCAACTTCGTAAGGTCTAGATCCAATCATCATTTTGACATTGAATGTGTGCATGGGAAACAGCTCATGAATATAAGCCAGCTTCCTCCTTTACTTTGTCTCATTCAGCAGCAGCAACAGGCAAAAAACAGGGTACAGCCATTTGAGTTAGGCTGCTTTTCCAAAATAGGTGTATTGTTGGATAAAAAATATTTTTTTTATTATATAATTGCCCTTTGCCCTAAATTTTTGGGAAAGTTAAACTATCAGGCATGGTTCTCACAAGCCTCTCCAAGGACAGCTTCTGGGGAATTCACATGACTGAGCTCAAAGGGGAGAGTTCCCACTTTTGGCTTTCTGGTCAGGGCTTTTTTTGGCTTTCTGTCATGTAATAATTCTTTCCACAGTTACCATTCACGATCCAGTATACTCATCTCCAAACACACCTATGAAGCATTAGGCCCTGATCCCATTTTCTGAACCAAATATCTCCTAGGAGCCCTCAAAAGAAAAGCTCAATACCTTGCCCTGCCCTAATCATCACCTTGCATTGCTCCTGCTGTTCACAGGTGTTATGTAGCATCCTTCTGTCAGAGACAACTAATTCCCTTTCCTTTTACGCTAGCCTATTTCTGTCCTTGAGTCAAAAGGCAACCTTTGTCAATTCTTTTTGTATAAATACAAAAGTCTGTATTTGTCTATTCTGTTAGGACGCAGGGACACCTTGGTGCTGATGACCCTCCACGGTGCTGATGGCAAGGCTTTTCAGGAGGCATTGGTGCTATTCTAGAAATGCATGCAAGAATTCATTTAGTTGCACTGAGATTATGTTGAGGGCTATCATAAAACTGAGGCAAACAGAACCAACTTAAAGCTGGGTAGACCAATTACAACACTTCACTGTATTTACTTTTGCTCCTTTAGGCTTATTTTAACATTTTTAAAGTCTTTACAATGAAGAAATTTGATAGTTGTATTCCGAGGTCACAAATGAACATTTGGAAACACTTCAGTTTAGCCTTTTTATTAATGCAGAATTCAGAGGTTCATTCAAAATCCAGTTTCAAGAAGATCAATTGAGTTGTTAGGTTGATGAACAGGGCTGCAGCCCACGAAAGCCAATGCAACCATAAATGTGTCCATTTTTAAGGTGCCACAAGGTTCTTAGTCTATTGCGGCAAAAAATAACCAATGCAGCAACCCTTTGGAAATATACTTCTTGTCACCTTTGCATTCATGTAGCTGATAAATCACTGTAGAGTTGCGTGGCTGTGACTGGAGAACTATAGCATGTGCATGTGTGTGTCGTTTTTCAATTCTATTGTTAGTTGCCTTGGGCTTGCAGATGCAGGAAACGTAAGCTATAAATCCTTGAAATAAATACATTTTTTCCCCAGCTCTATTCTGGATAGTTGATTTTTTTCTGTTTAAGGGAATGGGCTGTAACACAGAGAGATGTTTAGCTTTTCTTAGCAAATAATCTGGCACAGCTCATCACCATATAAACACAATGGGTGACAGCCACACCTCTAGTGCAGTGCCATTGACAGAAGCCGCTTTCACAATTGGAAAGAAAACTGGGCTCGTACAAAAGCTCGAGCAAAAGGAGTCCTTGCAAGAGCAGAACTGTTTTTCCATCCATGGAAGATGTCTCTGCCAGTTGCCCACAACTGCACAGAAGGTCCGGAAGCCATCCTTTAGACCAATGTTCTCACTGTCTACTTCATTTCTTTAAATGAGACAATGATTTCACACCTTCCAGGCTCTTGTGAAACTACAGACGTAGAAAACCTCCTCCATTAATTCTTGGGCGCAATCCTTCTGTTTTTCCCCTCGAACACAAACAAACTTGCATGCAGTATGTGCAACTGCCTTTGGCATATTCAGCTAGTTATCATTTCCTCTCCTTCCTCCCTGTTGTCTCTGCCTAAATTTATACCACCAGCTCCTGGGGGCAGGAACTGTTCCCCTTTGCTTATGCTGCTCTGTTGAACACACTGTGCGTACTAACGGTGCTACACAAAATAAATCGAGAAGACAGCATACAAAGATAAAAAGCCACCTTACCGTCCATAAATCCCAGGGTAGCGTCTGAGCAGAGGGGAAAGAAGGACAGTGTTGAAAACCTCATTTGTACACCCTTTTATGTGCTGTAAAGCATAATAATACCATTATTATTCATGTGCGTGAGGCACGTTGGCTTAGCACTTTTATGGGGTGGGGAAAGTGTGATTGTGAGGGATCTCACAAATCTCATTCCATTTGCTTTGCTTTGTCCGCTGAAGTCCTCACATTAGGAAAAAAAAGAGGTTCCAATTCCATTTGTAGGGCAAAAGCCTCTGGGACATCCACCCACAAGCCCTACTAAAATGAAGAGGAGCTGCTCAAGAACCCCAAGAGGAACCTCAAGGCCACATCACACATTATATTTTAGGTGGAAAATGTGCACCTAAAATGTGACAAGTACATCTTTGCAAGAGCATCTGTTATACAGATAACCTTGTCAGGGGGAAGTGAGTAGCTACAAGTATCTCGCTAAATGATAAAGCAGTTTCTGCCTTGGTGTGGTGTGTCAATCAGCTACAAGGGCTTTCTGTCACGGACTCCAGTGGGAAACACAGATCCACAGCTTATGATTCAAGGCCAAATCACAGGACAACCTGAACACCTTGAGAAGTGTCTTGAAATGAGAGTGCCAATTGCCCATCCAGAGAGAATGGCAATCTTTCTTCACCCACTTTCTAGCAAACAGAACTCAATCTTGCCAAATGGCTACCTAATCTCTTTCACAAGTGTTTGTGAAATAACACTAAAACCTATTTTCCTACTGCTCACAGTTCTTCGGATCCAATCCTCATACATGCATTAGAGGGGAAAAAACTGTCAGTAAGGATAATTTGGCTGGATTATAATTTATATTTTACAACGTTTTCAGGACATGCTGGCATCAAAGTCATCAGTTTGATCCTGCTTCTCAGACAGCTGTCAATCTTGTGACAATTGGATATTTGTTCTGTCTGATGCCCATTCCATTACCAAAGCAACCTGCTACTGCTACCCCACCCAAGAGAAGATGAATTCTGCAACCTGGACGAATTTTGCAACCCATTTGCAACATCCCAACTCTGCACTATTTAATTTTTTATTCTAAAGCTATTTTGCATGATTGATTCTGGTTTCACTTGTCATGGTGAGCTAAAGGCTGGGAGTGATGGAAAACACGGATATCTCACCTCTAACTTTGCGGAAACTTATTCAGTCACCTATGGCTGGCACCAGGTTGCTGGAGGCAAAGCCCTGCCTTGGGCCTCCCATGGTGTGTTAAGCCCCTGCACGTCCCAAGCTTACTGAAGGGTAAAAGGTGACAGTGGCTCCTCCTCCTCCTCCTCCCATCCCCACTGCCAAAGGGTGCTGCCACATGCTCTCATTTTTACCATTTCATACCCCACAATGGATTGCCTAATTTGTCTGCCTATCCCCTTCGCCAGACTGTCAATATTGTCATCATCACAAGTATGACTTTAAAAGTTGTCAATAGCTTGGTTTACCTACTAATAGCTAGGAACAGAACATCTCAATACATATCGATGTGTTTGTTAATAATTCAATTGAACAACATTTTTTTTCATTGTTCAGAGACTGAGTCCCACACCCCCATCATTTGTTCCCATACACTCCCAAGGGGTATGGATACCCCTAGTTCAGAATCCCTGCTCTACAGCCCCACAACACACATGCAACACGAACATTAAGTGGGGTGTGTGCCCTTGTGTATATGGAGGACTGGGGCATGTCTCTTCATCAACGTCCATCATCACTGCCACTTGTACCAAGGGGTTAAGGGGTCAGCCTGGCCAAGTGAGCCCTTGACTGGCTGACCCCAATGCTGCTCCTGCAGCCATTCCTCTGACTTTGAAGACATCAGCAGGCATCAGCCGCATATGTTCAAACATAAGGACTGGAAAGAGGCTTTTAAACATTAGTTAAATTGAGTTTCTCAAGTACCTGCATTCTACACTTTTTTTTTGCATTCTCCCAGAATCACAGCATAGCCACAGGCGAGTAAAACGGCAGACATTGTTTTGTAACTGCACATCTAGGATTAGAAAGTGTCGGTAGGAAATCACCTGAGACATGGGGGAATGGGTTGCCACAGGAGCTACTGCATCAGGCTTGAAAGGATCAAAGTCAAAATCTAACAAAGTTTCTTGTTTCTTCTCTTCAGGAACCTCGTTCTGTTAGAAAAGAAACACTAAATTAACAACCTCTTTCAAAGCGTTTTTGATCAGTGTTTTTATGATCTTTGTTTTGCTCAAGGCAACCCGTATTGTATTCAGTTCAACTACTTTTCTACTAGGTGTACTCAAAGCTGCAGATACAATTAGATAATTAAAATTATGTAACACAAATTTAAGACTACAAGTCAACTCAGTGTTTTGCCACATACTGTTCCCAAATGTTTGAACTGGCAATACAGCACTCCAGACTTACACAGATCATCCTTCCTGTTTTACAGACTACGTTACCAATCCTACAACGACTCCTTTTTAAGCAATGGCAATTTTGTTCATATTCATCAAGGATTTCATCGCATTACTATATCTCAGTGGTTCCCAAATTGTGTGCTGCGGTGCCTGACAGTGCCACAGAGGACTGACGGGGTTACCACAGGATGTCTCTGGTGGCCTCCTTGGCTCTCCCAGGTGCCACCATCTTGAATTGTATTCTCATGTGATCCAAGGTGGCATCCCTTGGGAGAGCCAGGAAGAAGAACCACCATAAAAGAAGGGCACTGTGACCATGGTAGGTTTGGGAACTGGAGCTATATCCCATTATTGAATACAGTGAGATTAGCAGATAGGACGTAAGTGTCATTGTGTTTTGAACTGGGGAGACCAAAGTTTCAATTCTCATAAAGCTCAACAGGAAAAAGTCTCAGTCCTAACCTACTTCACAGGGTTGCTGTGAGGACAGACCACAATTAGGAAACTGCCTTATGCAGTGTCAGGCCATGGGGTCCAACTAGCTCAGCACTGTTGGTCCACTCAGTCCAATCAAAACTGACTGGCAGTGGCTCTCCAGGGTTTCAGACATAAATTTTCCTACTTGGAGATGCCAAGATTTGAACTTGGGACTGTCTGAATACACAGAAGATGCTCTGCCACTAAGTAATTACCCCAGTACACTACTGTAATATAGGATGTCTTTGTCAGTGATTGGAACAAGCTATTCAGTCCTTGACTCACCTGTGAAGGTGTTGTCACGTTTATTTCTGGAACAAAGTTGTCATCAAACAAGCTGATGATATTCTCCTGTTGCAGTTCTTTTGTCGGTGTGAGTTTAGGCAGCGGTGGAACGGGAGGTCCTTTCCTCAGCTAAACAAAGACCATAGAGACATGCTGTAAAGTGAAACCTTAACACAAAGCTGGATTTCTAAAAGATGCAAAAGCAACATTCGTTTCGCAATACAATCGGCCTTGCATCTTATGCATGATTCACTTGCGTGAATTCAAGTATACATGGCAGAGAAAAGTAACTGTTTAAATAGTGCAGGTGACTCCACCCGCCGTTCGACTCTGCTTGCACCCTAAAGCAGGCCTGAAATGTGAGAAGGAAGCCACTCTACCTTCAGCTGTCTCATGCACTTCAGTTGTTAAAGAGACACTTCTTTAGGGAATTTTTTTAAAGGCAGTTACAATGGGATTTTGGCTTTACACACTGGCCTTGGAACGTAACCGTCACATATGCTGCAGGCCAACTTCATTTCAAGCTCGGCGCATCATCAATTTGACTTTAAGATATTGCCAGCTCATCAACTACTTCTCAAGTATTGATCCTGCATTCCAATATCCAGGCATGTAGTCACCCTCTGGATATGCCCTATAGGGCCTATTTTATTTTATTTTTCTACATCTTGCAACTCTGAAAATTTGTAACATTTTGAACAAGGAGGTTGTCTAATAAAAGGAATCTATTTGGTTTGTGTGTCTCTGTTTTAAGAAACAAAAAAGGGGGGAAGAACCACCGATAAAACAGACCAATTACCAACAAGAAAATGTGATTATAGTTACAAAAAATAACTATTCTGCTCTCTCATGATACAACAAATGCACATGCACGCCCGCACGCACACACACCAACATCCCCCCTTCATTTTAGTACCTTATGTAGTACTTTGTGAACTAATAAATTATGGGCTATACCCTACAAGGTATAACCCATCATGCAAGGCTTGATTAGTTACAACTAAAGAAATTAGATATAACCAAGTCCCATTCAAATAAATGAAACTTAGGGCCCAATCTTATCCAACTTTCTAGCACCAATGAAGCCGCAATGCAGCCCTGATGTAAGGGAAAAAATGTTCCCTTACCTTAAGGGGGACTCTGTGTCTGAATGCACAGAATGCAGCGTACAACCTATTGACACAGCTGCATCAGCGGAAAGTTGGAAAGTATTGGGCCCTTAGACATGACTAACTAAAATTTAGGGAACAGTCTTAATCCAATATTAAGTGGCTTAGAAGTCCAAATTGTTAAATATCAGAGTTAGTGAACTGTAAAGAAGAAACACGTTAAGTTTTTTTTAATCTGACCATGAAAGATTGTATTTTTTGTAAAGTTCTATAGAATGTAATTTTGTTGTCATATTAATTGACCTATTTTGTGTTTGGGGGGGGGTAGCATGTCCTTTTCTGTGTCTGCTCATATCTTTTCTCATTATTTTTCCTTCACCTTCTGAGAAACCACAGTGGTGACAGAGCATGTAGATTTTGTACACACCATTTAGCTTCCTTATCTTGCTGGGGCTGCAACCTTACACACACTTACCTAGTAATAGTAAGTCCTATTGAACTCAACAGCGCTTACTCCTGAGTAGAAATGCCCAAGATTGATGCTGATAGAAAAATACATTGATCTCCGAAAAGAGAGCACTTGATACGCTAACTTTTTTTTTTTTGTAGAATACTAACATAATCCCAATCTTATAACATTAAGAGTATTGGAGGGCGTTTATTGGATGTTGACAAATCTTTGAACTATGAGAGAATGTCTAATCAAAGACAATAACCTAAATATTTGACAATGGACATAAAGTACCTGCATATTATGAAAACACAAGATCTGTGCAGGCCAGAGCATTGTTGCCCATTTCAGCTGGTAGTCAGCAAACCAGGATCTACCCAGCTGCAACAAGCAGGCAGCACTGACACATTTTTTTACACACTAATACGGAGCCAGTGACAAAAGAAATCAAATCACATTTACCCTGCAGGAAAGGAAATTATATTCCTTTTATATCAGGAGGATAAAAATAGCCATCGTAAATCCACTGTTCGGATTTATGCCAGATGCAGTTGGCAGCCTGTAATTCAGTCTTTAGAGATTTCAGCTGTAGTAAAAGCCCCTTTTTGTTAAGTAGTAAGGTGACAGACTATATTTTTAAATTCTCATATTAAAAACATGTGGTTTTAAAAAATTAGTATTTAAATGTATAGATTTCCTCCAAAGGTGACCAGATGTCAGCCAACACACTCAGTCAATGAATTCCACTCTCTTATCCCTTTTCCATTGTCCCATATCACTGCCAACACCCCCATAGTATGGTCACCTTGCTCCCGTTTTGTACACAAGGAAAGAGTTGCCCAAATGGTGCCAGTTAGAGCTAATGTGGTACAGTAGCTAGAGTGCTGGAGTTGGAAAAAGTCAACCTGGGTTCAAATCTTCGGTCTGCCATGTAATGGGATCTTATTGGATAATTTATGCCAGTCACAGGGCATAATCTTAACCTGGAGTTAGGCTGGCACAAGGGTCTGGCCAGCACCCAGGAGTGCCACAAACACACTGTAAAGCACGTTTGTACCACAAACAGAGTCAGGAAGGCAGGCACATGGACATAAGCCATCCTCCCTGGCTCTGAGAATGGTCCAAATGTGCTTTACGGTGTGTTTGCAACACTCCTGGGCCTGCACAAGTCCGTTGTGGTGACCAAACTCCTGGTTAGGATTGTGCCCACAATCTCTCAGCTTGATCTACCTCGAGGGTTGCTATCAGGATAAAAGAGGGAAAGAGCCCTGAATGCGGGAAGGGCTGTACATAAATGTGAAAAATACGAATAAATACATGAAGAACAGAGAAGTTTAGGGCAACAGCATCTTGCTCAAGGTGCTGCCCCAGAAAAACTACCAGGTGCACCATAGACACGGGTGAAATTTTGGAAAGTCTTTCCTGACCACCAGAGGGAGCAAGAAGTTAGCAATATGGCTACCTCTGACCAAGTGTGATATTGGAGGGACAAGTGGAGGATGAGGCAGGTAATATGGGGACAATTTTTTATCTTTTGCTTCAGGCAGAAATAAGCCTAAGAATGCTTCTGGATGCTCCTTTCCCATAGTGATATATAAAGGTAAAGGTTTCTCCATGACCGAATGGTCTAGTCGTGACTGACTGTAGGGGGCGGTGCTCATCTCCGTTTCAAAGCCTGTAGAGCCGGCGTTTTGTCCGAGGACAAGCTTCCGTGGTCATGTGGCCAGCATGACTATACGCCGTAGCGCACGGAACGCCGTTACCTTCCCACCGAAGCGGTCCCTATTTATCTACTTGCATTTAGGTGCTTTTGAACTGCTAGGTTGGCAGGAGCTGGGACAAGCAACGGGAGCTCACTCCATAGCGCAGTCTTGAACTCCCAACCTTCCAGTCGGAAAGCCCAGCAGCAGCGGTTTAACCCGCTGCGCCACCACATCCCATAGTGATATATAGTTAGGTTCTATTCAAGCTAAGGGAAAAGGCCCTAGAGCAGAGATTTTCAATGTTTTTCTTCTCTCAGCACACCAACCTCTATGGTTTTCTCTATGATCTTCATCTCTTGTGATGTCACTTCCAAAAGTGACACAAAAGACTCTTCCGGGTTCTGTGGCTCTGTTTCTAGGGCAACCATCTCTAACGAATTGTCTGTCCCTCTTCCTCCAGAGGGATAGACAATTTGTTACTAGAGGCAGCTACCCTAGAAACAGAGTTGCAGAACCTGGAAGAGCTTTCAGCGATTTTCAATGCTGCGCTCCAAACTGCAAATCTTTCGCGGCACACCAATTGAAAATTGCTGCCCTAGAGAACAGTGGTTGTAGATAAAGAGGGTCTCCTCCTGCTCCATCCATCCATTTCTCAGATCTAAGCAATTGCCTTCAGCATTGTCCTTGCAATGACATACTACATGTACTTGTATATGTTTTTATCAGAAAACTAAAACATGAATCAGGAATGAGTGCCTTAGCCAACATAAGATCCCCTGAGACTATTTGACAACGATCACATTTCACATTCAATTTAGCCATACCGATTTATGTTATCCGAGGACAAGACCCTTGATCCAAGTAATCCAGATGGACAGGAGGAAACATTGTGCAAATTTCACTACACAGATGAATGATTTAACAACAACAGTAATGGCATTTCAATTACTCTCTATACAGCAAAACGATAATGGTCTCACGCAGCTGTACCCATGTTAGTTAATTGCTGCAGTTTTCAAGCGGCTGGCATTTTTTCATTACAAGTGAATATTTATCTGATTTGCCTCTAATCAGCTACACTTAAAATGGAACCATGGTTAATTTTTACATTCATAGAGAATTGTCTCTAGTGAACTGTCAGGCTTTGGGTCTAACATCTGGTTTGCCAATTCAGGGTAGCAGGATATGTTTAAAAAATACCATAAGCGACATTGGGGAGCTCCCAATGCAGAAGGGGAAAGAGAGATATAAATATTTCAAATGAACAAACAGGGTATGTGTGTCGGTATAGCAATGCAATGATCAAGCAACAGGCAGGTGCCAAACACAGGTCCCAGGGTATGTCTGAGTGCATATGATGCAACCACTTTGCTGAAGATAAGCAGCCCTAGGTCTGGACAATGTCTTGATGGGTGACTGTCTAGGAACCTCCATGACTTCCAGGATGGAAAAAAGGTGGGATACAAATGGAACAAACTATGCTTAGGAATAGTCCAGAACTAACTTCACCATCACTTTCCTTAATATTATTACTGAATACATATGCCCTGAAACAGGATATGTTATGTGGTGGCCATACACATGAAACATCACAAATATTGCATAAGAACAGGGGTGTAGCTAATGAAAGTGTAGCCCAGTGCAGAGGGCAAAATGTTGCCCGAGAAGTGACATCACAACAGGAAGTGACATCACAGTTGTATTTTCGTTTTCTCTGGTTTTTTGGCCATAACATTTGATAGCGTATAGATATTACATTCTGGTTTGTGCATTCTGCATTCAATTACCTTTCCAATGATATATAACATGATGGTATTATTCACACATACCAACATTTTCACAATTTTGGCCACTAAGATCAAGTTCATCTTGTAGCCCCCCTAACAGAGGCAGATCTAAGGGAGGGCAAAGCTCTAAGTTCTGCAAGAAGCCTTACCTTGCAGTGGAAATCACTCCTCTCCTGCACCGTTTTAGCCAATCCTCACAGGGAAAAGCAACATCTTGGCATTGCTTACTGGCTACAGCAGCAAGGGAGAGGAGGGATTTACATGACAGGGCAAGGCTTCTTGCAACACTTAGAGCTTTGCCCTCCCTGTACATCCACCTCTGCCCCCTAAAGCTTGTTGTCCAGTGCAAATGCACCACCCTGCACTTATTTAGCTATGCCCCTGCATAAGAATTCAGATAATTACTATATTCTCAAGGCCTCTCCAGTCTAAACATAACTTCAAAAGCAAAACATGAAGTGTGCCAAAACTTCCAGTTAATTCTATTCACACTCTACCTGTGAGGGAGACTTAGGCCGTGCTGGTGCTGGAGAAGCTGGTGCCAAAGTATGATTAGGACTAGCTTCAGGACTAAGTGGAGGTGAGACTTCTTCAGGCGGTGATGGAGTTTTTGCGATGCGAAGCGGACCTGAATCACTAGATGAATGTGAAGTATGTATTATAAAACACCATCCATTACTAGACATTCAATTACTTTTTGACATCACATGTAGTAACATCACATACATTTCCTAGTCCATGGGTTTTGGTTTATAGAGAGATATTTGATCCATTATATGTAAAACTAAGAACGGATTCAGTTCTGGAAAAACGTAATACATTTGACTATATACTTAGTGCATAGGAACTCTACAGCATCAGATCCCAAACTGTGGGTCTGTGGCCTACCAGTGGGTCACAATGCAATTTTTGGTGGTTTGTGAAACTGACAGGGTAGATTAGGCTAAGTGCATCAAGGGTTAACAACCTGCTACTTGGAGGAGCACTGCCCAAACACCAATATAGCCACAACCTTTTTTGGGGTGTGTCCCAATGCTAAAGAGTTTGAGAACCAAAGTTCTAGAGTTCTCAAAATTATTTAGCAATGCTGTATGTGAATCATTTCTAATATATAAATGAAGAATGATTATTTGATATACATGATTTACACTTTCTTCCCACTATCTCATTTTTACTATTTAGGGTTGGCTTGGACAAAGCAAAACATATAGTGTGTTGGACTATGTACAACCCAAGTGGTCCCAAGGCCCAAGTGGTCCCTCCTCCCTTCTCACACTTGATTGAATAAAGTGTTTGTTAAACCAGTTTTCTAGAACATAAGAATAGGGAAAGTATGGTTTAAGTAATGTCTGCAAATTAGGGTATCAAACCAGAGTCAACTTCTCAAATCATGGTTTGATATCCTAATTTGCAGGAAAGCACTTAAACCACAGTTTCTTGGTTCAGATGTCATGGAAAACTGTGGTTTAACAAACCAGAAAGTTTTCAAATTAGCCAGATTCACAGGCATGCACTTGCTGCATCTTCATTGCTCACCCATGATCCAACACATCATAGTTTGTTTGATTCTCTGAATCAGGTCATAATCTCAGGACAACTTATGCTAGATTGAATGTCCAAGATGTGAGGAATATGACAATTCCAGATGAATTTTGTGAATGCTCATAGAGAGATACAGATTTCCTTACTTTTTAAACGTATGTGTGAATTCTGACATTTAGGTGAAAGTCAACACTTAACAATGCATTTCAGAGTTTTTTATTTTCACAATATTTATATGGGAATATTAGCACTCAGTAAAATGTGATGTTCACACTAGATCTGGACATTAATAGCAACATATACATTTATATTACATGCTATAGCTATTATATACACATCTCCATCACACAATAATTAACAAGGCAGTATATATTAGGAATACAAAGGGCCCTATCCTACCCAACTTTCCAGTACTGACGCATCTGTGCCAACGAGGCATATGCTGGATCCTGTAGAGGAGGGCAGCCTATACATGGAGGGCTCCTCAAGGTAAAGAAACATTTGCTCCTTTATCTCGGGCTGCATCAGCACTGGAATGTTGGATAGGATTGGGCCCTAAAAGTCCTTGCACCAGTTACCCTGCTGGCACAGTGACTAGAGTGTCATTGTTGAAACTAATGTTGTGTTAAAGAAATGGAGAAACCCAGTGTTTAAATGCTCTGTCGAAGAACACGTGAATCCAAAATCCATAAAGAAGAAAGTATTGCATTTTGAAGAAGCATACAACCATTGCATTCTATGAGCATCCTACTCAATAAGGTCACATGGCTTCAGCATCTTTAGTTATCCACAAAGTACAACATGATTGACTAGACTTCAATCATGCTTTCTATACTAAAGCAAAGCAAAGCTTTTCTTAAATCAGAATATATCTCAACAGTAACTCACCACCTCTTTCTGTGGAAATATTTTTTGAAAAGAAAGGAGGAGACATTAACATATTCGTCCCTTTCTATTCTGGTTCTCCATAATATATTAAAAATGTATGTGTTTTAGGGCTGTGCTGAAGGTTCTCACTTAACACTTTTGATGAAAGCGGGGGGATTCTGGAAGATGTGTATGCAACATTTGCTGAACTGCACATTTGCTGATACACAGCCCCTCTCAGCTCCTCCTTCAGCAACATTTCTTTTCTTCTTTCTCGCCACATGATCCCAGCCAATTAGGAACCATGCAGCTAACATGAGATCACAACATAATGGCACAACACACACAGGGTCCAATCCTGTGGGCTGTAGCACGGGTGGTACGAGTATATCGCTCGTGCTAGTGTCACAAAAGGTGCCATAAGGTACCTCCAGCACAGCGGTAAGCTCTTACTGCCGGTGCTGGGCGAATGCCAGGCAAACGCCGCCCCATAAGGCTTGGAGACAGAAATGCAGGCTGGTGAGTAGCACACGTACCGGGTCACTGGTGCTGCAGCCTTTTTGGGTGGGGCAGGAGGGCATTCCTAGGCAGGGGAGGGGCGGAGCAGGGGGTGGGGCCGGTGGTAAGCTTTGCCGCTGATCCCGACCCTCCACGTAGGGCCACGTGGTACTACAAGGAAGCCCTTGCTTCTATGCTGGCTAAAGAGCTGGCGCAGAGGTGAGTAGACTACTGGCCCGCCTGTGCCCTTACTGCAGGGAAAGGGGACGAACATCCCCCTCTCCTGCAGAGCCTCCTGCAGCTGCCTGATGGCCACAGGAGAAGCCATTTGGCAGCTGGGCAGCTCAGGATTGGGCTGCCTATCAGGCTGTGAAGAGTGAGGGCAGAAAGCACTATCCCCACTTGGAAAGGATGCATCTGAGGAAGCTGTACTGCAAACACTTCTGCCATTATCTGCAACTTCAAAAGAAAAATCAGTAAGGGAACACTTTTCACGGGAGGAAAGGTTTGCACCACTCCCCCCTCATGTTGATTCAGCTCTATTGCTTTCAAATATAGACTATCTGCTACATATTCTTTAATTATTTCACTGTAAACTGTCAGGTTCTGTGCAGGTACAGAAGGTACTTGTCAAGATTACACAGATTTAGTTCAGGGTTAAATGCAACTAAATCCAGAGGTGAAGAAAAAACCAAAGTACTGGGACAAAATGTGACCACACAGCCCATGGAAGATCGAAAGATCCTCCTTAAAGACAAAAAGCTGTCAAACTCTGGCTTCACTCTTAAAAGGTCACAGGCAACTTTATTGATGTGCTGAGCTTCAACTTTGAGCACTGCAGTTTGAAAGACAGTTGCTCACCTTGGTGCTCCTAGGATGGTGAAGGCCTTGTCAGCATGTTGTTCTCCCAGTTTGCTCATCACCTCATAAAGTTTGTGGCATAGCTGAGGAGACAAAACACAAAGCGATATTTTGGAAGAGAAGAGGCTTGACCAAAAACCACACATTTGTTCCACAATGGGACTCAGATTAACTACTCTTTAAAAATGGGACATTATCATATTCACATGACTCACACGCAGACTGCCAAACTTCATGTTTTACCAGTTAAGATATGCTAGAAATATTCCTGGAATGAAAGGGAGCTTTGCTTATTGATAAAAGGAAAATAGCTCAGAAAGTCCACTTCGTAATCTGCCATTAACACCAGCATAAAAGAGAAGAGGTTGCCTTAATGTTAGTTTCCCATTCTTTTTAGTACCAAGTCTAGATCAGAGTAGCTTTAACCCACCCTGAAATCATACTGCTGGGAGTGCATGCAGCGAGAAGGCAAATCGATTGTGTTTTCTATCAGAGTTGAACAAATGCTAAACATCAAAGAGAATACACATATCATTTGCAATCTCACCATGACAACTGATTGGAAAAGTATAGTGAAGATAGACATATCTTTACAGAAGTGGTATCTATTTGGAAGGATCCTTCCTGCATCTAATCCAAATGTGCCATTTCCCCTCCAGAGCCACACTCTACAAACAATGGCTATACTACATAGGCTTGGAAGTTTGGGTTGATCTATGATATTCCGATAGACAAATCTTATTAAATGAATAAGTATAGATAGAGAGTTCTTAAATTAATTAAAAGGCGGGCTTTGCTGAGGAAAGGGGGAGGAGAAACACATTGATGGCTGAACCAGCTTTCAATCCACAGGTACAGCAATATCTTGAATTTTCATCTGGTTAGGGACCAAAGCATAGCCTTATTTAGCTTGCAAATCTATTTTGGCAGACAAAACATAACTCACTGTAACACATGCAAATGTGTGCAAAACCTAAACAAACAAAAGAAAAACAAAAGTTCACCAACAAACATTGTATAAGGAATTCCAACAAAAGAGGAAAACACATTGACAAAATTTGAAATGTGGTTATAATCGAACATGGCTGAAAGAGCAAAGCGATGAAAGTCAAGTGGATGAAAGTCAAGGTATTGCTGTATGCAAATATGTCATTTGAATGCTGAAATAGGAGACCCCAGGACTCTCCCTAGAGCAATGGGACTAGTTTTATATCAGATATGTCTTTACCCTTATAAGACTCATCGTGAAGTACTACGAAAGTGGTGGGCTATCTGGGCAATGATGCAGGTCAGGTTTTCACAAAAACCTTATGTTTTCTATCTCTTTTTAAGGTGTAAGGGCATAATTTAATAGTGGATTTCAGAGCATGGTGCACTTTTCTCTTCAGGCTTATTTACAAGCTACTTTACTGAAAGCATAAATGCAAGCCATATGGGCATAGGTTCCAGTGCAGTGGCAGTGCCCAAAGTACCGCAGGTAGAAGGTGGGGTGAAGCTAACACAGAACGCTTCTTCAGGAACCCACCACCAAGATTGGTTTTATGCCCAGTTGGCAAATAAAAGTGACAGCACTGAAACCAGTGCTAGGTCAAAGGTGCCAAGAACTGGTAAGAGGAAGGATCTGTGCCAATTCTTGCAAACATAGTGATGCTACAATCTTCCAGTAGTGTTCACAATAACTTCACAGTAAAGTCCCTGAAGCAAAATGATCCACCAATAGAATACTTTGCACAATACTCATGTATCTCAGTCTTGGACCCCATTAACCCCTCTGTCAACTATTTCAACACATCAACGGCTAAAAGCTTGGTGATTTCATTGCTCAAATGAAACACACCTTGTGGCCCCCTCCTTATCATTGCAAACTTCTGCTATAGACAGTGGGGCAGTATATAATGATTGCAATACCATTTTCGTGACATTCTCGTTTTGGAAAAAGAAAGGGAATAAAGTAGTAGCACAGCAGAATATATGCTTTCTTTGCCTCTGAAGCTCTTCCAAAATCTCTAGTTGGTTTTATCCCACAGCACATTCATTTTTACTCACCAAAGCTATTTCTTTGTGAAATTTGGCTTCAAGGCTGGAGATGTTTTTGAATGTGGTCACATAAAAGCCAACTCGCCTAAGGGGAATGACAAGGCAATGATGAAAAGGTTGTAAAAAGACAGGAAAATAATGAAATATTTTTTTCTTCTAAAGTTGAAGTAATATATTATTTTACCAATGGCTTTAAAATGCTGAGTGACACAAAAGAACTATTTCACGTGATAAACAATGCCTTATTCCAGGGGCCTCCAAGTCATTACAGCCCACCAGCCAGATCCGGTGTATGGAGAAAACCTTCCCTCTCATGAGCAGCACAGATCATTCTGTTGCACTGCCACTCCATTTTTCCAGCAGATCGGCTGACAGGGACGCTCTGGGCATTTGCATCTATGCCAGGCATCCCAGCAGGCTGTGCAGTAGGAGGCCAGGCATAGGTACAACATTCCCAGAGCATCCCTGGCAGCTGATCAGCTGGAAAATGGAGCAGTAGCATGACGGAACGATCTGTGACACGCATCACAGCAATCAAGAGTTTGGAGATCACTGCTTTATTCCAATATAGAATATTAATTCAGGAAGTGTAAAAAGGACCTTACGTATATAACATGTGGCTGGTAGTGAATGCAGAGGGCAACAGACACTTCCAATTTGCCATACAATGTTCATTTAATGCCCTATTGATAGACTCCATGTCAGCCACTTTTCTATGGTATAATCCAATGCCCCTGAAGAGTAGTTGTCAATGATAGAGAAACTATATAGGTGAGGGTCGGTCACTCAGGTATTCCCCCCTCAATCATTGCCCTCCTCTTGACTGGGTAGTGATTAGGTGGAAAAGGCCCAAGTGCCAACAACCACACACCCATTTCCTACAGGTGTACAATTGTACCATCAGGAAGCAGCTCTCACAGTGCAGACATTGTGTGAACGGAGCCTTCTTTATTTAGGATACACTTCAGATTCTCATTCAAGGCCCAAGTCATTATGCTAACATAGTGGAGATTCTAATTGACTTTATCCTTGTCTAAGCCAATTATTTTTGGCAATGCTAAGTTTAGAGCCAACTCTTGTCACTCTCATTTTCTCTATTTATAGCCTTCTTGTTTGTGACCCATTGCATGTCAACAGGAACAGTCGCTTCGTGTGAGCGAGTCACTGCTTCATGTGAATAAGAACTTGTACATAGGCATTACAGCTAACCATTGTCTTAATATTACGTGTGGAAAGAATGTACAGATAAGAGGTACCTAAATACAGAATGCTTGCATACAATATTTATGCATTCCCTATAGCTAGAGTAATGCAGCACGGCAAGAAGAAGCTACCTAAAAGAGCACAACATTCTTATGATTTGTACAAGGGTAAAATGTATACAACAAGCCTAATGCTTTTGGGGCCACAATCAGCCCTCTCCAGAGGGAACAAGAGTTCAGTACTAACACAGAAGTGAGTCAAGGAGTTGCAAAGAGAGTTCTCTTAATAGAATTGCAAGCTAGATATATACCCCAGCTTTAAGAGGCACATCATAAGGTAGACTCTGTGATACTGAATCAAAATTATCCTAAGACCTTCTCCACAAATGGACATAAACCTGCAAACATCAAAGGTAAAATCAGACCTTTCACAAAGACACCTCCTTATGTCCCACTACTTGATCTTTCCCTTTCCTCTTCCTTCATCCACTGAAATTATGTCATTTTGCCAACCAGCAAAAGAATGGAATACAACCTTGAGGACCTGTCCTGTTTGACTTGTGATTGCCTGCTGAGGCTTGATGGCATTCAGCCAAAGGAGAGAACAACACTGTGAAGGCGACATCTGGATTGGCGGATCACAAGAATACTGTATATTTGTAAAAACTCCATTGAAAAAATGGTGGTTTAGACTAGCCTGCTCATGTAAGCTGCCTTGGGCATTTGCTTCGGCATGGGAAAAGTGGGATATAAATTCTTCAAAATAAAAAAATGTCCCTTCTTAAAATTGCTCAACTGAATGAAATGAAGTACACAAAGCACTTGTTATATCTACCTTGACCATAAAGTTGGCAGCTCTTCTTGCAAGTCAATGTTAAAATCTTCAAATACTTTCTGTGCTTTCTGAAACTCTTCTTCTGCCTAGAATAAGACCAAACAGACTGGCAAGCATTTAGTTGAAAACCAAAAGGGCAATGACAATACAAAGCACTGCAATTTCTTTTTGTTCTTCCCAATGCTAGTAGACTTGTGGTGCTATGGAAAGCAGGCAGGGAGTCAAGAAGATACATAGGAACAGGCAGGCAAGAAGCTCCATTTGTGCATAAGCAATATTCTGAGACATTCCATACAAACATTCCACAACCAATAAAAAGTCATCCCAGATTGTCTCCTAGTTCAGACATCCATTTCCCATCATAATGTACACAATAACTGTAGATCATTCTGGTAGATCACTAGAGTACTGTGTGCCCAGACAACATGTCTACAATGTCTCTACAAACATCACCAGAGTACTGTGTGCCCAGACCACAAAGAAGCAGTCTCCATGGGATGCTAGTTTGTTCATTCGAGACCAAAGTCATAATAAATGCAGGGTCATGCAAATGCATCCTCTTGCTGTGCACTGACAAAGGGAAAAGCCAGGCACGAAAGTCATGTAGAAAATCAGTTCTTGAGAAAGACCTGGCTCACATTAAAAACATGGCTCTGGAGGAAAGCTCTGAAAACAGCTTTGGACCTCATGCAGTCCACCTTCAATGCACTATGGTACAGCAGGAGTTTGATAAATTCCCTTCGTTTTATGGTGTATTCTTTTTCTGAATATTATGACTCAGGCACACTATTAAACACACATAGACACACACTCTCCACAAAGGATTTAGTGAGCAGTTAGGTTAAAATTTCACTCGCACATAGAAATGCCGACACCAGTTATATACTGTAGCATACCTTGATATAGCCTACCTTGGAGATTCTGCCTTCATCTTTTCTCTTTGAACTCTGCAAAGCTTCCAAATGATGTCTTGCACTATCATAGTCCACCAGTTTTCTGCTCCGCTTTGCAATACGATTCTGTACACAGTTACCCAAAATCAAAACTCACAATTCTTCTTCCACACCCAATAAATTAATGATGCTTTTTTTAACATTCTGGAATGTCCTCTTAAAAACTATTATTAAATGATAATTATTTAAAAATATTTATTGATTATTATTGAAAAATTATTTACAAGAGCATTTCATAACTCAGCTTTCTTATCGCATTGTCTAATGTAAGTGCATTGAGCAGTAAAACGTATCACTGGTAAAAGAAAATACAATTTTGAACTTCATGTAGCTTTGGCTTACAAAAGATATCAAAAGTTTAATTTCTCAATTTCATTTCAGATTTTTCAAATTTAAGATTGAGAAAACACTGTCACAGGATTCCTGTGACAAAATGAGTTCCATCATGAAACTACTCTGATTTTGTATCATGTATTTTAATCCACAAAGCAAATATTTTTTTAAGTGGGTATTATAGATGGTGCCTGCTAGAGAACCCACCATCATATTCCATTTTGATATGTTTGGTGAATTAAAAAAAAAGTCCCAAATCTGCACAGGTCTCAAGTTTAAAGGGATCTACAACCGATTTTGTTAGCAGTATCAAGAATGAGTCACAAGAAAGACTCATTTCCTCCTACAAATGAGGAACAAACTGTTTATTGTGATTTATCAGATTCTTTCTACAGAAAAAAAGTTATATAAAAAGTTAAAAACTAAAACCTCAAAGAAATTAAAAACTGCTGTAAAATAAACAAATTCAAGAACAGCACAAGCATGAAAGCAACCAAGCAGTGGGAAAGCTTGGCAGGAGAGCATTTTCTCCCTTACTCTTGCAATCTAGTGGAAAGAAGAGAGTCCATAGATAACAGAAGCAATTCAAGAAAGCAAACCATGCCCTGTGCATCAAGCAAAGGAGAAATATACCTATGCTCCCTAATCCATAAACCCAGGCACCAGGAGAATATGGTCACTCTTGGCAAAAAAAGAAAAAAGAAAAAAAAGCAATCCCAATAGGTGAATGTGTATCATTTTGGTGACAGTTTCAGTTCCCTGAAAATCCTCATAAAAAGGGTTTAAAATGCAAGGAAAATGAAAGCTGTATTAATCCAGATAGTTATAATGAAAGGTGTTATTGGGCAGACCCAAAGAACTGTTGGGGATGGGCACAATAAATGGCTATTTAGTCCATTGCCCTATCTTACAAAACTTCCATGCAAAAATGTACAAGTTTTGCTTTGGATCACAGTTATTACAGATCAAATAATAATTGACCCAGTAACCATTAAGGGGGTTGGTTCATAGGCTTGGAAGTGTAGGACACTTGTAGGAAGTGTGGGGGTGGTGGATGTATACAGTATCCACCCACCTGTTGACATAGAGAGGTCATAGGCAGTGAGCATACAGGCTTATGCCCAAATGAATATGTATATGCACAAATGTGTATATGAACATACTTGTGCAATGTACGTGTGTGCAACAGTGTGTGACCACATGGGCTCAGACCAAGCTTCTCTCTACTACAATATTTCAACATATATTGTACAATATTTCTGCCTACCATATGGAGCATCCGTATTGAGACATTAACAGTACCTTTATGTCAGGAAATTGTCCCAGGTATGTATCCAAGGTCAGCAATGATCCATCTACCAACTTTTGATGAAAATCTTCCCAAAGCACATCACATTTCTGCAGACGGGGAGAAAAATAGCAAACTGTCCAACAAAATTGGAACAACTGACATTCAAAACACATATTTGCCTATAAGGAAACACTATTTCACATACAGTGATGCAGGAAACCCAATAGGCAACAAGTGTATTCTGCACAGGAAGCCACAGTCAATCCAAACTGTCTGATTACTTTGCCTTTAGGAGCCGCCATGTTTGGAAAACGTAACCTGCAAAAATACCCTTAGTTGCTTTAGTAAACCTTTCTAGCCAAGTACTTTAGTGGTTGCTCTGGTATAATTTCCTTGCTAGCTGGACAATAGCACCTTGTATTGCAAATGGCTCTCTTCTAGATTTGAAAGCGAGCACATTGTCTCCATTCATCTCTGCAGGGTGTCCCTCCCAGTGGCAGTTGCCAGAATCTTCCTTGTGTTTCTTTTTAAACTGCGATCCCTTTGGGACAGGGAACCATCTTCTCATTTCTTTTGCTAGATCAACTACTTTGAGAAAAAAAATTGTTGTTGAAAAATGGTATCTAATTAAAAAATATGCTCACAAATAGGATGCTCAAACAATGGGATGTTTCCATGTGTTGTCATTTCTTAGGCATGAGTCAGATGTTACTTATCCTTTAAATTCAACACAATGGAAGCAAAGTTTGCATGGCTTATTCACAATCTCACCCATATACTCGTCCCTGTCCTGATTACATAGACAATATTCAAGTTTGGTTGTCTCATATATGTCCTGTACTGGGACTCTTCCTCACTTTGCCACTCTCTAAACAACCCAATACATCAGTCCCAGTCAGGGATAGCTCACGTTCAGATAAGTGCAGCATTGTCTGGCTGAAACATATAGCAAGTGGAACACTAGGGAGAGCCTGAGTGAGCCCCCCCGAGACACACTCTCGCTTTTACCACGTTAAAGTTCTTGCAGGAAAAGTCACTCTTCCAGGGCTATTCCTGCAAGGTCCGACAGAATTCATCCAGCCGGTAGAATTTTTAAAAAATCTGCTTAATCTTGTATAGAATAAAACAGAGATGGCTTCAAACTCCCTCCTGTAGTCTCCTGTATCTGTTCACATCTTCAGACGTTCACCAGAAATGGGGAACGAGCAAGATCCTAACCAGAGCTGGGCCTGGAAGCCCAGGCTTCAATTAGGGAAGAATGATGATTGGAACTAGAGCCCACTGCAAGGCTTGGGCAGGCACGTATCTTACCTGTAGCACCCCATGGCACGAGCAGTGGTGGGGTGCCATTGCGCGTGGTCCGGGAGAGACCGTGCGGTTTCTGGCCTGCCCACGCCTCCCTTACGCTCCGAAATAGAGGGTTTTCGGGGTAAGGGAGGCGTGTCTGTGTGACGCGCGGGAGTGGGGCAACTTGGGGGGGCGTGTTCAGCGCCTGCCATGGGGCACGCTCCCGGCCCGCCCCCCACTGGGCTTGGGGACATCATCAGATTGCACTAGGCTTTGCCTGCATGCTTCAAGGCCTCTAGAATGCCATTAATGATATCAACTGCTGTGCAGCAGCAGAGATCTCTGTGTCTGCAAGGAAAGACTAGTACACCTTTCAGAAGCCATGCAAGTCCCCGGCTCACATGCCTCGAGGCCAGCACAGAAAGCATAGAATCAGTGTTTAGAAACTTGCAACATAAGGGGTGTCAGAGAATGCAAAGCAAGGTCTTGTACAAACTGGGAACACTCCCAAATAAGCTTGCCAGTTTGACCAAAATAATTTTATTTCTCTGGCTTTTTGCATTTTTCTTGGGCCAACAGACAACAAAGCTGAACCTCAGGCTGTTTTCAATGCACCAATGACTGCGAGCTTTTACTGCTTTACTTTATACTGGTACCAGATCCCCTTACCCTTTTTATGGTAAGTCTTGTGACATCCATGATGGGTATGTGCAACCTCCTGGTTTTAGGTGCAAGGGAGAATGCTATAGGATGCAGGTATCTTGTTGTCTTTGTGCTCTCTGAGGCATCTAGTGGGCCACTGCGAGATATAGGAAGCTAGACTAGATGGGCCTTGGCCTAATCCAGCAGGGCTCTTCTTATGTTCATGACCTGGCCCCACCTCCTATGTCCAGTTGCACCCCATCTGGCAACCCTATTCCCAGACATGTTCAGCTTTTTCTACAATCCATTCCTAAATTTGGGTGGATCTTTTCTGACAAATGGGCACATGTGAAAGAGAAGCACAGTAGCAAAACTCTTTCCCCACTGTGTGTAGCAGATTTTTAAGTATATTCTACAAAACTGTATAGTGCACTTGATGTCCAGTATTGGTTAAAACTTTAAAGATTAATATTCTAGCTCAGAACAGCATCTTTACCCATTTGTGTTCCTTGAGGAAGTAGAAATTCCCCTCAGTCACACTGAATCTGGATTTGAGTCACCACCGCCTCAGCAGATAAACAAGACAATTCTTTACATAAGCTGCAGCTTAGTCTGGGGCTAAACCCCCAGGGGGCAATACTCAGTGGGACTTTCAGGCCCTCAAGCCTATTAGTGCTGATGGGCTGCATCCGCACTGCACTGTAGACAACAGGGTTGTGTCACGCCATGCTAAAACAGCACTTCCAATTAAATCTAAAATGCCACAGATGTGTCTGAAATAGGAGGCCATTCTTTAAATCTCTGTTAAAAATATTTCCTAAGGTGCAGCACTTTGTCTCCTCCTAGGCAGGAAATAGGGAAGAATAAAAAGAAAAAGCTGGTAATAGGAGATGAGACTATGGGGGATAGAGGCAGGGAAAGAAGTTGAATATTGTCATGCAAATCAAAGTGTGGTGTGTGAAATGATACATTTCCAGCACCTACTCCAGACGAGGATAGGATCTGAGACTGACCAGCCGCATCAGGTTATAGACTGCTTCTCTCTCTCTCTCTCTCTCTCACACACACACACATACACACACACACACACACACACACACACACACACACACACACACAGTGTCAGTGCTTTAGTGACATTAGTTCAGTAATCCTCACAACGACCCTGCAAGGCAGGTCAGTATCATTAACTCCCTATCAGTTATAACAGTTGTGAGGCCAAGAGTGAGTTTAGGTAATAAGCGTCAAGCTACATGTTATGAAAAGTATACTGTCAATGCTAATACGCTCAATTGCCAGTTGTTTTTAAATCAAACTGCACTTGGGTTGGGCCCTTGAGATTTAGGACCATTGTGCATTGGGGAGGGAGCAGAAACTCTCTCCATCTGCTATGGTTCCAATTTGCATCATCATTCCCCTCACCCATTTGATATTTACCATCGGGGGGGAAAAACTCACTGGCGCCAATGAGAATTTTTCCCCTGGAGTTAAAAAAACAGCCACAGGGATGCAGCAACATGATCCAGTTTGGGAGTCCACGCGTGGCAACAAGTTAAACATGTCGTGGCCCCAATCCGTCTGATCTGAGTGCTATTTTTTTTAAACTGTCCATTCATATGGACACTACATTTATGATCACAAGAAGACACAGCCCAAACAATACATAAGCTCTCAAGCTGTGACAACCCTGCATTTTCAAAATCATTAACTACAAGTAAGATCTTAGGACAGGAGAGAAAAATGCCACAAAACACTAAAAGATTAAGAGCCACTGAATTACAGCGTTGTTGGTTTCCCTCACACAAACATTAACCTGGAACTCTGTTATCCAGTAATGTTGTTGCTACAAGCAAGAGATGCAGTGGATCACGTATGTCACACAGTTCAGCTCATTTTGAAACTGCTCTCTTGTTTTAATTGCAGGCTATAAATAATTACTAGAACCTTGTAACCATTGCAGAGGAAATAAATTCTTTTAGTGGTGCAAAGTTTAATCACAGTAGTGCACAGAGTGGCATTGATTATTAAATTAGAGCACATTAACCTCAGGTCCCATTGTTGCCCATCAATTTACAAGGACAAGTTCTAGATAAATAAAGATCCTGGAAGTTTCCTATCAATTAACAGGACTGAATGGCCTTTCCTGAATAAACAAGTTGCAATTCAAGAGACAATTATCAAGGTCTCTTGGAAGGTAACAAGGAACACAAATTTGTCTGCAGAACCTGTTGGATAAACTGCTGTAGATAATTTATGTGGGACCAAACTGAGGGCTGCAACCTGGGCCCTTCAATCCTCCCTTACTCCAGTATAGCTCCAGACTGGAGCCATTCCTAAAGCCAAATTACTCACTGGGAGGGTGGGGAGGCCCTTCTAGGTCTAGCTGAGCCAGCAACCCACTACTGACCACTGTGGACTTCAGAATGGTCCACAGAAGCCTCAGAAAGCCTTTTCCAGTTTTTGGATGTAAACTGGCTTTCCAAAAACCAGAAATGACTTCCCGAGACTTCTGTGGACCATTCTAAGGCCCACGGAGGTTAGTAGAGTAGGTCACCAGCCCGCATGACCCAGAAGAGCCTCCCCACTCATCACCTGGAAGTCATTCCTGCGTCGCAACCCACCACAGAGGACGAGGTTGGTCACAGCACCAAGAACTGCTGGGCTGGACCACCCTTTTTCCTTAAATGCATTTCATAGAGAAATATTGGGTTATAATTAAATTAAAGCCTATAATTCCCATAATGTTGTATTTTTTCTATACTTGGCTCTTCTAAACATTTTCAGAATTATGTACACTTGTTCCCTGACTTAAGGACGGCCAACATATGGACTTCCTGAGTTATGGACAGCTGTACCTGTACTTCCGTGCAGGTGCAGTCTGTCGAGACTTGTGCTTTCACACTAACACAATAGTGC
Source organism: Lerista edwardsae (assembly GCA_029204185.1). Taxonomy (NCBI): domain Eukaryota; kingdom Metazoa; phylum Chordata; class Lepidosauria; order Squamata; family Scincidae; genus Lerista; species Lerista edwardsae. Next base: position 7,448,708 of record JAJKFI010000032.1, read on the forward strand.
TGCCCAGGCTTATGTTCATTCCAACTTCCAACCAAACATCCAGAAACCTGTACGTTAATTCGGGAACCACCTGTACATTTTCATATTGTATTATTCTTTATGTGTTTTTTTACTATTATTGCACTTTATATTTTGTATTCCAATTTAGCATACCTATATTGTACACTGCCTTGACAACTCCATTTATTTGGAGGGAAAGGAGGGATTGTAACAATTGAAATAAATAATGGAATAATGTCTATCTAAGCTAATTCTTAAGTGGCAGAAGATGATACCAACGTTCCTCTGCTCCAGAATTAGAAGAAACTATATAAGAACGGACAGGTTACAATTAGCCATTGTCATGCATGTTTTGGTAACATCCATACTAGACCATTGCAACATACTGTTCATGTGAGCTGCCTTTGAGGAGAATTCGGAAACTTCAGCCAGTCAAATGCAGCTGCCAAAACCCTAACTAGAACAGGAATATACCACTCTGATACTGTATCCATTGGTTCCCTACAGTTTCAAAGCCCCATTCTACTCATATCATTGGTTTTGACATTTAAATCAGTGGTTCTCAAACTATGGGTCAGGACCCACCAGTGGGCCATGAGCCAATTTTGGGTGTGTTGCAAAGCGCCTAGAGCAGCCATCTTGAAAATATGGGATGATGGGATGCTGGAAAGGGGTAGGGGTGTGTGGTTATTTTTTCTTGCGTGAAGGTTGTAAATAGGATTTTTTCTTTCTGATTCACCTTGCAATTGGAAAATCCAATTTATTGCTGCATTATCAGGAAAGCAGCAGTTTCTGGCATTACAATGACAGCACTTCTGGTTATGGCATCATTTCCAGTGGGTCTCAGACAGATTTTCATTCTAAAAAGTGGATGCTAAAAAGTGTAAGAATCACTGCCCTGAATGGTCAGGACTGGGGCTTCCTCCCAAACAAAAATAGTTATTTGCATACATCATCATTACAGGCCCTGTAATGAACTAAAGGGCACCAGATGACCACACAAAACTGGGCCTTTTTGGTACTAGTGTTTGTCTGACACGTTGACTACTTTTTCTGGGCTTTTAATGAAAATGACCTCCATTTCAGAGGCCATTTATGATCTATGAAAATTGAATACCATATATACTCAAGTATAAGTCGATCTCATGGATAAGTCAAAGGCAAGTTATAAGCAAAAAATAATAGAATTTGCTATGACTCATGCATAAGTTGAGGGTGAAACTTAGGGGGCGGGTATGAAATTCTTTGAAAATGACTTACCAGTAATTGCTCTGAGGCAGCAACAGAAAGCCAACCAAAAAAGGAGCTATTTCACATTCTTCTGAGGCAGCACAGAAATGGAGCTATTCTCCAAACAAGAAGGGAGAGAGATGAAGGTGCTTATTGGAGTTGTAGGTTTTGTGAGGAATACAGCACAGCACCTTCATAGCAGCAGCCTTCATAATGACTACAATTCCCAAAAGCACCTTCACCTCTCTGCCTGTTTGGAGAAGAAGGAAAATGGCTACTGGTTTTTTGCTTGCTGTCTGTTGGTGCCTGAGAACCATTACTGGTAAGTAAAATTGCTCCATTTTTTCTACACCCCCAAGCTTTCTGCTTCTTAGCCCAGCCCCTACCCAAGCTGCTGTTAAAAGTTTTATTAACTGTATTGACCCATGTATAAGTCGATCCATGTTTTCAGGGTCAATTTTCAGGCAGAAATTTTTAGACTTATACATAAGTATATACAGTATGTTTTAATGTTATTTGCCATTAGTTTCTTCTACTGTATTTTGTTCTATGCACCACCTAAATCTTTATTTGCATCCATAATCTTATTTGATTTAATCGGTGTTTTAGCATTTAATTTTACATTGTTGTTAGATGCCACAGGACTCTTTACTAGACAGAATGCAGGACCAGAAATGTTTTAAATAAATTCTTACCTCTCCAACCATTTTCACATCTTCCCGGCCATACCAGTCAGGCTCATATACTTCGTGTAAAGATTCTGTAAGCTTCTTAGAAGCATCTTGCATGCCTAGATTTGGTGAAGACAAAGAATTTCCCATTGACAACTATCTACATCACAAATGGACTACCATTTGATCTAGCATACCAAATCACTACCACCAGTGAAGTCAATAAAACAGGCGTAGTCAAGTTGGTATTTATGAAGTAAGGTTAAGGGCTAATACATGATTAGAACTCATTTGAACATTTTCAACATTTTTTAAAAAAAGAAACAAAGAAAAAGTACAGTAGTTCCCAAACTCTGGGTCGGAACCCACCAATGAGTCGCGAACCAATTTTAGGTGGATTGCAAAGCACCTAGAGCAGCCATTTTGAAAATATGGGAAGATGGAATGCTGGAAAGGGGTACAGCTGTGTGGTTGTTTTGCTTGTGTCAAGGTTGTAAACAGGCTTTTTTCTTTCTGATTCACTTATATTGGAAAATGGCCAATAAATTATTATTGCTGCGCTCTCAGAAAAGCAGCAGGTTCTGGTGTCCCAATGACAGCACTTTAAGCCATGACATCATTTCCAGTGGGTCCTGGACAGACTGTCATTGTAAAAAGTGAGTCTTGGTGCTAAAAAAGTTTGAGAACAACTGCAGTAAAAAACACCAGTATGTGGAACATAAGAACACTAATCCACCTTTCTTAAGATACAGAATTTTTATGTTACAGTGCATTCATTCTGCCTTAAAAATATGACCAGTGTAATATACATAATCAAATAAAAATTTGTTATTAATAAAATATTCATAATTTTACAGAAGTTTTAATTCTAATTTTTTTTAGGAGACACCCAAGAATGGAGACTTCTGAGAACACCAAAAGAGTTTGGAAGAGCTGAATAGTTTGGAAACCACTGCTCCAGGGTGATATAGCAAGAACAGCTGAAACAGAATGGAACAGGGTGGAACTACTGTATATAAGGGTAAACCCCGGCACTTCAATCTGGCAATTACTTCATAATACTAACAAAGAATCAATGGGTCAGAAGGGGATGCTCAGCCCTTCTGTACTTGCCAATTCTCCCCAGAAACCAATTCACCTCAAGTTTTTTTAAAGTGTCCCCCCCAACATGGGAATAAGCAAGAAAGGCAGGGGAGAACTGGTGAGGATGGGGATATTACACATTTCTATCTGCCCTTCCTCCCTCTTGTTAGATGCCTAAACATGGGCTTAGGAACATGTTTCTATACTGCAAAGAATGTTTAAGAAGATTTTTATATATGTATACAGAGAGACATCTCTCTCTCTCTCTCTCTCTCTCTCTCTCTCTCTCTCATGATCTCATGGATTAATATATATGTTAACACACAGAGAGCCCTCTTTCCTCCCCCCCCCCATGGATTTCCTCAGGTCCCCACTCTCTGCTCAACATAGGCTGGATGTTGAGCAGAGGGCCAGCTTTAAGCCAATGTGACCAATGTCATCACACCGGGCCCCGCGCTTTGCGGGGGGGGGCACACCAGTGCAGGGAGCATATTGCTTGCTGCTGCAGTCAAGATCTCTTAGGATTGTATGTAAGTCAGTGAGGCAAGCAGAGCAACTTTACTTTGGGCCCTCTCAGCTGCCCCAGCATCTGAAGTGTGCAAAATGGGCCCCCTGGAAGCAATTGGCAGTGATGTCATCCTGTCACCATCAACTATTTCCAGGTGCCACACTTTGTGTGTGGCACCACAAGTGCTCTTCTTGGTGAGTGGGGGGCCCTGTGGGGAGTATGGGGGGCCCCACAGGAACATCCCGCATCAGGCCCTGCCGCTCCTAGAGCCAGCCCTGATCACAACATAATGGCATGGTTTTAAAAGCATATGGTCTTAAACTGGGAGCTAAACTTTGGTGAGGGATGCTCGGGATATCCAAGAGAAAATTCTCAGTACCCTCACCACAGTGCAATTTTCGAGACTATTTGGGGGAAAGCAGAATTAAACAGACCAATGCAGCCTTGTGACACAGGTATGCCCTAGACCTGTGGGCACCAAGCCCCAGCCCGCAGGCTGGATCTGGGGTCCAAAAAAAAGTCTTGCCTGCATGGCATTCACTGTTCCATGTTACACTCGTGTATTTTTCCAATCAATCACCCCTTGTGCTGGTCATCCGCTTCTGCCTGGATATCCAAGAGCATAGCCTGCTAGGGAGATGAACAGCAGATGTGCCTGCTGGGAGCGAATTTCTGGAGTGATCAGTAGGAAAGATGAGTGCCTGAGGCATGGAACAGTAAGCGCTGAGCAGGAATGACTTTTTCCATGATACAGCAGTCCACAATTTGGACACCACTGCCCTAGACCAAGGACTCTAAACCAGAGGTATCTATACCACTGGGGGTATGGGAACCAAATGATGGTACTTGATCTCTGAACAATTAAAACTGTTAAATTAGATGATTAAGGGCACAATCTTAGCCTACTTTCCCACACTGGGGTAATGGCAAAGCAGCCCTGAGTAAGGGGACAAACATTTCCTTGAGGAGGCCTCCAGGACTGCCCCCAAACTGCACACATGCCCCGTTGGCACAGCTATGGCAGTCCTGGAAAGTTGGTTAAGATTGTACCCCAACTTATCAATATAAATTGAGGCACTTTGTTCCTAGCTATCTATATGGAAAGTAACACCGAGCTACTGATATCTTTTGAAGTCGTACTAGACTGGTAATGATGATGATGTTGACTGTCTGATGAGGGGAGCATGGGGACATATTAGGCAATCCATTGAGGGTCTGTAATTGTAAAAAAAAGGTAAGAACTCCTGACCTAGACAAATCACAGTTGCAGTGCTTTAAAAACATGCAAACCCTATTTGATCAGATATCACAACAGACCAGCAAAAATACAATTATAAGTATGAAAGATTTTGATGCCTCTGTCAAACTATTTGTAAGTTCCTGAAAAAATCATTGTCATGCACACATCCATAGAAAAGCTATACCAGCTAAAGACAACCTATTGCAGAACTGTACAGATATAGAGATCATTCTTCCTTTTCAAAATGAAATGCAGCAGATGACAGAAAATGAGCCTGGTTTTCATAGAGTTCTCCCCAAGGGAGGACCCATTTTTCACATTGCTGCAAATTAATCAGAGCAGATGGTAAGGGAAAAAAAAGACAAAGCATGACTGAGCAGAGATATATTAGAGTGGGACTACTCAGTCACTAAAACATGTACATATAAAAGCATCTCTTTTCACATTGACCTATTCTGTGTACGCAAACTCTAGCCCTGGAGAACACAAAATATTCAACCAGCAGTACCCTATGCATTTCTTTTGATCTCCAGCACTGTATGCATTTCCTTTGATCTCTTGCCAGAATTAACATTCAGCTCAGTCACAGACAAGAAGGAAACTGCAAAATAAAAACATGAGTGAAGCGGGCACGATGGCCAGCTCCCTTTTAAAAATTCGCTAGGTTTCAGTTCTGCATCTTAAAAAAAATAGCAAAGGAATCCTACCAAGCTTAGCTTGTGCCAGAAATATTTCGCCCACCCCACCCAGGTTGCTCCAATTTTAATTGGTTCAGAAGGCCAATTCATCCAGCCAACAATCCTCGCTGGGAATGAATGGCAGTCACAATAGGTACACAGCCTAATCAAAATTGTGTGGGGGAAACATTTATATAAGCTGATGCAGCAACTTTTAACACATAAAAGTCCACCCTTTTTATTTGTGGGTTTGGAGCTGGTAGGCTTCACTCATCACAGGTTCCTCACCTGACCTCTCAGATGTGACCAGATGCACCTTCTGGTCAGATCCAGAGATATTCCGAGGTCCCACAGAGGCTACGCATGACGCATTGGACCTGACCTGCAGATTCCATTATCTGTGGATTTTGGTATCTGTAGGGGGTTCAGGAACTGACCTCCCCACAGATACTGAGGTCCCACTGTCTCTTACATTTATTTAAATGATTCGTATCCCTTCCCTCCAAATAAAGAGAGCACTCAATTATATCCAATTCAAGCTCAGACGCAACACAGCATGCACTGCAGCAGCAACGAATGCCCCGTGCTCTTTCTCAGTACACTATTTAAAATGTGTATAAGATCAGTTTAAATTAGGGAGGATCAAACATTGTGTAATGTATTATTTAATAATCACAGGGGAGTAAAACGCACGGAGGAAAGAGGTATCTTTAACTCAGAACTGACAGACCAGTGTTTATGATCCAGAGAGCAAAAAAATGAGAGGAGCACACAGTTGGGATAGGAAAACATTTTTGGTGACTTGAGTAACAGAAAATTGTGCACGTAAACAAATCAGACCTTGTAAGGTATATGGCACTACGCCAGCACCTGTGCATGGAAGCTGTACACTCAATCATGAGGATTTGTGAAAATAGTAGCCCTTTTTTGAGGTACCATAATTTTGTATATAATAACAATCCCATGTACAACCCTCAATTCACCTTGTCGGGCTGTGTGTCTCACCTGCTCAAAAGACCATTACATGTCCATTGTCTAAACCAACCTAGGCAGTATGTAGAACCCAGACAATAGGTGCCCTAGTGCAATCCTGGATAGGATGAAGCATAAGACTAGCAACACTGACTAAAGCTGTTTCCTGGATTCCCCCCCCCCTTCACTTTGTTATTTGGAAATTCTTAGCAGCCCCGTTAAAACCTCCAGGATTGCAACATAGAAGCTGATGCTGGATCCTAGAGACTCTTTCATGGGGGGGGGGGTTGGTAAACCATTAGTGAACCTGTAAGAGGCTCAAAAGCCTGCAGCTGGAGCACAGTGGTGGATGTGGTTGTGTAGGGGTTGCTGGCTCTCAGGAAACTGACTAAATTTGTCATCATTTGTTTCATCTCCTGAATCACAACCATAAAGTGTTGGAAATTAAAGCAGCTGAACAACAGTTTATTAGAAGAGGTGAACTAAAGGGGATGAGGAGAAATGATGCCATATGCCTGAGAACTGAGGGGAGAGAGCGAGGGCTCAACTATTGAGCAGTTAGCCTCCTCTTTGTTCTCCTTTTCTTGTTCACCCCTGGAGGGAACCGTTGCGGGGCAGAAAACAGCCCCCTCTGCCCAAGAAGGTTATTTCAGAGTAACTATGGGGAAGGAGTTTCACTTATACCTGCTCCCTCCTCTGCAGTGCTAGCCCGCTGTGCTTCTTAGGGCTTGCCAACCACTTCCCCTAGACAGGCTCGGTCAGTTCCTGCTCTCTGCCTCACCTCAGGCCATTCGTTCTTGTCCTTGGCCAGGGCAAAGGCCTTTATGCCCTGTTGCTCCATAGACCTGCCTCCCCTTCCCAGTCCTGCCGTATTCACCCATGATGCACTCAGTTGTACTCTGGTTGCCAAGGCAATCAAGCCACCAATCAATCTGAGCTATGCAGCACGCCGAGACCACCTCCACCTGAAAGGTAGTGGCACTTGTGCTGTGAGCAGCCCAGCATCAGGATCAGGATCAGACAGTCCCTCCTTGCTGGGATTATAGGGATTTTATGTCCACAGTAATGGCAGTTGGATGTATTTGTCTAATATTAAAGATAGCATCATGACACTACTTAAATATACCAAATAATCCGCTATTTTTTATTTGTGTATGTAAGACAACTTAGGTGCCAGACATTCAGATGGTATTCTTCACTGGAGTGAGCAAGAAACTGTCTCAGTTAATGAGCTTACAGTATACGGAGAGCTCACTCTGGCATTTCGTACAAGAATATTTTGGGGAATAGCAAATCCAATTAGCCATATTTCATCATTAAGTTTTTTGCTCTAGTTTATTTTAATTGGTGCTCCAGAACTAGACAAATTAAATGAAACAGGTTCAGAGAGAAGGCTTCACCAAACAAGCAATTAATATTTAACATGAATTTCTGAATCCGCATCATTTGTTCCCAGTTAACCAACTCATTTCATTACAACAGCAGAAATCAGAAAATATCCATAACCAGATCTCAGGACAGCAAGAAAAAGAAAATAGGAAACTGCTTTTTCGGAATCAGATCGTTGGCTCTCAGTATGGTCTCCTATGATTGTCAGTGGCTCTCCAGGAGCTTGTCCAGGAGTCTTCTCCCATCTTGCTAACCTGGTATCTCTTAATTGGAAGTGCCAAGGATTGAAACAAGAGTGTTCAACATGCAAGTATGAACCCCCGGGACAGTGTTGGCCAAGGGCGCCCAATGCCCCAGAGTCCATATCCATCAAAGTCGGGCTGATCAATTGGACTGACCAGTGAACTCTCAGTACTGGTGCCCCAATGCCCCAGTGCACCCTGAGGGTCCAGAAGGGTGAGCCATGAGGTGGTTCACTGCAGCACTTTGCGCCTGGGATCCCAGAAATCTGGTGCCAGAATTCATTTCCTCTATCTGTGAAAAGTAACTTCTTGCTATGCGTGCAAATTGCCCTATTGAAAAACAGTGACAAGACATAATGCAATGCCTGTATTCCTTTGAAGAAATTCAAAGTCAGGGAAACACAAGGCATATGTTAAAAACAATGCTATGAAATCATCATTTTTTCAGTGCATGTCACTCTCAATCAGATCTTCAGATGTCTGAACGATTTTCTGAACTTCTACCTCACACAATTTTGTGTGGAGACCCATTGAAAAAGAAATCTGGGTAACCCCCTTTCCATTGAATAAGTTTGTCACATGTATACTGAGATATCTCTCACCAACTTTTGACTGTGTGGCTATAATGGTGATTGGCAGCATTACTTCCCCCCTCAAAGGAGAAAGGTTATTTAACCCTTGATGCCCATTGACAAGGCAGAATTGTCAACGCACACCATCAGTTCTTTTGACAATTGACAAGGCACACTGCACTGCTGAGGCTTCTTGTAGGCCAAGATCCTCTGAAAAATATTTTTCAAAGCCAGGACCTGAGCACTCCTGGTGAAACTGAAACTTCCCAACTACACCCTTGCATGGAAGACTTAAATGGTGCCTTTCAATGTGTATCCATAACCATGGTTTTCACCAACAGTTCACATTGAGGCCCCGTCCAAAAAACACCACTATGAGAATCTCTACACACATACCCCACTCCAAAGACGTTTTTAAAAGGAAAAAGCACAGGCTACATTAAGGAAGTACTTGTACAACCAAATCAAGACTAGAGCAAAACACATTTTAAATAGAAATTATTAAAAACTAATATGTGTGATTAAGAGAACTGTTGCTATCGGGATAACATTCACGTCCTTGAACACCCCACCCACACAATGGAAAGCCCATCTGCCCAAGGGGGAAGGGACCTTTTACAAAACATATGGCTTGTGTTCTAGAGGTTTGGGTGACTCTAAATGTAAATTTGCATCATGTTGATAGTAAAAGTAAAGAGAACTTTCTAATTTTGCCAAAAAATAAGAACATTGTTATTATTATTATTATTATTTATTGAATTTATACCCCGCCTATTGCCTGAAGGCACTCAAGGCGGCATTTACAACAATAAAAAATATAAAAACAACATTAAAAACAATTTAAACAATATTAAAATACAATAAAACAAAAAATTAAACAGAGTTTAAAACAAGCCATGTGGATCATAAAATATAAAAGTATAAAAGTATAACCAGCCAGCCAGCCAACCTGTCAACAGTTAAAAAGCTTTTTGAAATAAAAAGGTCTTCAGCCCCCGCCGAAAAGTTAACAAAGAGGGGGCTGTTCTCAATTCGAAGGGGAGGGTATTCCAAAGTTGGGGGGCCACCACCGAAAAGGCCCTCTTCCTGGCCGCCGCCCCTCTCACTTCTCCTGGTGGCGGCACAGTCAAAAGGGCCCCCCCAGATGATCTAAGAGTACGGGTAGGATTATATGGAAGGAGGCAGTCCCTCAAATACCCCGGACCCGAGCCGTAAAGGGCTTTAAAAGTCAAAACTAGCACCTTGAATTGGGCCCGGAATAGAACCGGCAGCCAGTGTAGTCGCCGGAGCAACGGCTCGACAGAGTCAAACCGACATGCCCCAGCAACCACCCGAGCCGCCGCGTTCTGTACTAGTTGTAATTTCCGGACCGTCTTCAAAGGCAGCCCCACGTAGAGCGCATTGCAATAATCTAATCTAGATGTCACTAGGGCATGGGTTACTGTGGCCAGGTCCGTACAGCTCAGGTACGGCCGCAGCTGGCAAATCAGCCGAAGCTGAGCAAAGGCTCCCCTGGCCACCACCGCCACCTGGGACTCCAGGTGTAGCTGTGGATCCAGGAGAACCCCCAAGCTGCGAACCTGCTCCTTCAGAGGAAGTGCAACCCCATTCAGAGCAGGACGATAGTCCAATACCCGAGCTGTGGATTTCCGAACCAAAAGCACCTCTGTCTTATCCGGATTTAATTTCAGCTTGTTCGCCCACATCCAGCCCCCAACTGCCTCCAGACAGCGATCCAGAACCTCAACCGCCTCCTCAGAATCAGGGGGAAAGGAGAGATAAAGTTGGGTGTCATCAGCATATTGATGGCACCCCACTCCAAACCCCTGGATGACCTCTCCCAGCGGTTTCATGTAGATGTTAAACAGCATGGGGGATAAGATAGAACCTTGCGGCACCCCAAACCTAAGAGGTCGGGGTGCTGAACAAGCATCCCCCAGCACCACCTTCTGGGATCTGTCAGCCAGGAAGGAGCAGAACCACTTCAAAACAGTGCCCCCAAGCCCCAACCCGGCCAGCCGACCCAGAAGGACACCATGGTCGATGGTGTCGAAAGCCGCCGAGAGGTCCAGCAGGACTAACAGGGTCGCACTTCCCCTGTCCATCCCCGGTTGCTGCTTTGTGATTTGTTGTGATTTGTTGATCAAGAGATGAACATAAGAAGAGCCCCACTGGATCAGGCCAAAGGCCCATCGAGTCCAACTTCCTGTATCTCACAGTGGCCCACCAGATGCCTCAGGTAGCACATGAGAAAACTGCATCTCGTTGCCACCCCCTGCATCTGGCATTCTGAGGTAGCCTAGTTCTGAAGAATGTAGGTTGCATTACCCATAATGGTACATAATAATTGCCATCAGTTTACAGAAACCCATGACCCCTCTGTTATAACACCTATGTTGCCTGCCTCTTTCTAAGGGCAATTCAAAGTGCTAGTAAGGCCCTTTAAATGGGCTTGGGACTAGGATAATCAAAGGGTCACCCCCTTCGTATTAATGTGCTCTCTCATTAGGATCATTTGGGGAGGGCATTCTGCACAAGCCACCTCTTTCTGTTGTTTGATTGGTTTGATTCTGTTGTTTGAAGTGCACCATGTGAGGGTCTTTGCCATTGCGGGCCCTAGGATGGAGAACACCTGGCCCAAAAGATCCACCTAGTTCCCTGCCTGCCTTTTGGCATTTGCTAAAGACATGGCTATTTCAGCTATTTAATTGTGGTTTATGACTTTTGAGGGTTCTGTAAAATAGCTCTCAACTGCCATTTTGGCCTTTTGCTGTCTTCAGTACTGTTAGTTTAATTTTGTGTGTTTGCATATACTTCATTGATTTTTTTATCTATGTAAACTGCCTTGAGCTTTGGTGGGATACAAAAAGCCAGGATGAAAATCCCATGACATTAGTTTATTTGCATGCGTAGCAACCACAAAAATTAAAGAAACAATCATTTAGCACAGTCTGCAATTATTGATATTTAGATAGTTAATTTGAGGTTCTCTCTATCATGTGGTAGAGCACACAATAAATGTGCAAGGTTTATCTACATAAAACTCATATAATCCTGCCTTTATACATCAACATGTTTCTAAACTGACTGACAAATTTAAAGTTAAAATGAAAATAAAACTGAAAAATGGAATAATTAAGACAATATATAAACTAATTTCAATAGCTCAAGAACATACATCAAAAGGGCTGAAGAAATGGTGCCAGACACTTATGGAGAGAGTGCTCTAGAATCAGGGAGCTACAGTAGAAAAGGCCCTGTTGTTGGTCATTACCTCTTCACCTTGACAAATGAGAGTACCCAGAAAAGGGCCTCCACTTAACACAGACAGCTTCACTACACAGACAGCTTCATTTGGAGAATGCAGCCCTAAATCATTGTACCCTAAAATAAATTGGAAACCAGTTTTCTTTTTTAACACTGGGATAATGTGGTCCATACACAAATTGTGCCTTTGATTCATATATTTGCTGATGTATTTTGAGCCATTGCCAAACTGTGTTAAGAGACAATCCTGCATACAACACATTGCGGTAATCCAATCTAGACATTACCATGGCATAGATTGTACACAATTAGGCATACTTAGAGCCCTGAATAGTTGCAGCTTTGGCAGACCAGACCCTGCTGGTTCATTTCAAAAGGAAGAACAGGATCAAAGGAACGCAATGCCCAGAACTGTTTCCCTTTTTGAAATGAATGGGGCAGCTCTAAGGGAGTTCTGTGTTTTCGCTGGAGCTGTCAATCTTATAAGAAATAGTCTCTAGATGGGGCAGGATGGAAATGTCCTCCACACCATTACACCAGACAAAAAAACCTCCCTGACCTTTGTGGGGCTCATACTGGTTTGCTTTTGAGGAAGGGAAATCTGAAAACAGCACGGGTATTTTGAGGTATTGTTGTGGTTTAGTAGCAATTTCCACTATACTGATCCTATATGGAGTCCACTATACTGTAGACCATATGGAGTAGCAGCATCCGGACACTTAAAGTAGAGTCCTATCTTGAAGAGGAAGCTATTTTGAGTAGTCAGACCATTGGTCCATCTAGCTATGTATTTACAATGACTTGCTGTGGCTCCCCTGGATGTCAGACAGGAACCTCTGACACTTCTAGGTAGAACTGGCAAGGACTGAATGCAGCAGGTCTCAGGCTCAAGGCATGTGCTCTACCACTGAGCTATGGCCTCTTGCACTTGTCCCTTTGGAGATTCTTTTTACCATATGCATGTGTAGGTTTGTCTTGTAGTCATCAACCACAGCACTAAGACACCTGGAAAAAGCCATCAAAATATACAGTATGTTCCAACTTTTAAAAAAAAACCTGATTCATTTGTATGTTTGTTAAAAAGGGACAACAATTAACTGCATTTTGACTTCAATTACCTTTAATTGCAGCTAAATATCCTCGGAGTTCTTTTTGGAGCCTGGAGCCTTCAGCCTGAAACACAACACAGAAGGAAAATGGTATCATGTACATGACACAGTGGAACAAACAGATCCATCAAAAAGAAGAATTTCACTCTTAAATTTTTATACTATAAGCACATGTGCAGAATTTTTATTTTTGTATGAAAGTCAAAAGGAACATGGTGGTGTCCTCTCATTACCAACAAAAACAATTTCAGAGGATAACCACTATGTGAAACACATATATGGCTGTCCTTCCTTTTCTGTTTTGCTCCCTTCTTCCATTTGAATCCTGGGAGCTGGAGCCATGGAGATGATCAAGAGGCCTGAGGCAGGAACCCTTTGCCAATCTGCCATGTGAAGTAATTGCTTCAGTTGGCATCATGAATGGGCCAGGTCTCCTGCACTCTTATTTTGGTGTTTCATACAACATTGAACACATAGAGAGCTGCCTTAGATTGAGACAGACCACTGGTTCATATACTCCACTGTCACTGGCTCCACTATCACTGGCCACTATCACAGTGACCCTCTAGGGCCTCAAGTCTTTTCCATCCCTGCTATCCAATAATCTTTACCTGGAGTTGTGGGAAACTTGGGATCTGCATGAAAAGCATCTGCTGTACCACTAAGCTGTGCCCCTCCCCAGCACGAGAAGGCAACGAATGGTGACCTACTGAACTGAAAGTGACACCGCCAGCCAGCTCTTAAATATATTAAGTCACAATCCAGAGAGCTACTGGGCATGTCAAGGGGGTTGATTTCCTTTTCTCCAAACAGTGAACCTTCCTGCCCTAGAACAAACTGTTTTCTACACAAGGTTTATCTACACACTTGATTAAACCAAGGCAGGAGGAAGGAAACACTTATTTTTTCCTGACAGTCCAGTAAATCCAGCATCAGATTCCAAGCTACTGGTTGCAGCACCTAGCAACACTAGGCTAATACATATCCTGAATGGGGGACCTAGCTGAAATGAAGCATGTTGGAAGTTTGTCTTGTGATTGACACACTATGGCCTTCATGAAGTATCTCAAACCTTGTGAAGACTTGTGGGTTTATGAGACTAAGGGCGCACTGCTAATCAACATTCCAGCGCTGACATAGTTGTGCCAAAGGGGCACATGCTGCGTCCTGCAGTTGGAGGGCAGTCACGGAGGCCTGTTCAAGGTAAGGAGCTATATCTATGAAGGTTTTGTGATGGTGCTTCCATCCGAAGAGTAGCTCTTGTCCCATGCACTTACGGAGCTACATTCAGAAAGTTTGTCATGGTATGATGAATATTCTGTGCAGTTATGAAAGACCTACACACCCAATATTGGCCATCTGATAACTTCAAAAGAATAATTTAAAGGCTGACAAACATGGAGTTAGAATTTTGCCTTACTTTAACTATGCTACTGAAGTATACATTTTAATAAGCATGTCTTCTGACAAAAAAAATCTGACATTACAAAGAGCTCCACTGGATCAGGTCACAGCCCATCTAGTTCAGCTTCCTGCATCTCACAGCTTCCTGCATCAGATATCTCAGAGCACACAAGACAATAATTTGATTTAATATTAAATCAATATCCACACCCAGAATTAATAGTGAAGGACATGTATTCAAATGGTTTCTAAGCCAACTATATTGAAATCCACAACTTGTACATCCCAATGAAATAAAGGGGCCTCTCTTTAAAGAAATGGTTAAGAGCCAAAGATTCCTTTTAGGGGAGACCAATGATAATGTCTATGTTTAATGTGCCCATATATCATATCACAGTGGGTTTCAAACTGTGTTCTGGAGAACTCTGGAATTCCTAGGGAATTTATTATGAGTTCCTCATTGAGAAGTTCAGTAATGGCTGACAAGCTTCCCCAAACATTGGTTGCCCACCATTACTGATCTTTCCCACAATGTTCAGTCACAAGTGAGTACTCGACACATCCACAGATGCTCTTCCAATTTACAAACAGCAACAATAAATCTCCACAGACCTAGCTAGTGCATGTGTGAACCAACTGCAAGCATTACAATATGCCCCAAATTTTCTGCAATGTGCAGAGGACCTGTGGCAGGCACAAGATGTAGGAAGCTTTTCTTGAAGATAGTCCGAAAATTACCATCCATCTCCTAAATCTCTCTCTCTGTTTTAAAAATGGGTACCAACTTAGCAACATATGGAGCTCCTGTTCAGAAAATACATCCAAAGTTCCTTTGGGCACATGGAACTACAGGTGAAGTTCTTTGGATTATGGCCAGCATGTTTAGGATCACATCATATTATGATATGGAACATTTTGGCAGCATTTCTGTCAAGGTTCCCTCACCTCATTAGCAACTATAGAATGCCCAGTCTCCATCTATGAACTTATATCAAGCTTCTGAAAGAGCTCAACCATGCACAAATTCATGCTGTTTTCTTGCTCATGCTCTTAGCTACTACACTGGAGAAGCATTTCTGGCTTCCTGATTGAGTAATGATTTCTATTTGGTAATGGCAAAGGCCTTGGTAGACTGCAGAACTTTACATATTCTTTGTTCAAGCTTTGTCTTGAAGGATGAAAGGACAGACAATGTCACAGTAACTTCTCCAAGGAACTTTGGAAATTACAGGGGATCATGGATGGGTGAGGGAGCAGGGGCTCAGGGGCTCTTAGAAATAAAGTCTCATCCTCACATCACATACTGAACAAAGCAACAATTCTTGGGTTTACCTGAGAGAAGTAGGGACTTTAAAGGGGACTAGCTGTGAAGTTCAGACACATTCTCTCCTGTGACTCATCATGACTCTGACAATTTGGCTAATGTAGATGTAATTTTTCAAAGGGGAAAAAAAGATTGTATGTACTTATTTGTGGCTGGTACTGTGCTAACCCATATTACATTTCAGCTATAAAACTCTGCAGAGGAGGGAACAGACTCTGAGGGCTGAAACAACTCTTTCACTCTTCACTTCAAAATTGGCCGACAGCAAAAATAGGAGGGAACAATAAAGGTGCTATCATCAGCCGGGGCAGGAAGGTCTGGCAGAGTAGAAGAGTTGTCACCTCTGAAGCCTGAAGGTCACCTCGGACAGCAGTTCAAGCCAACCGGAAGTCACCGTGAACTGCCGATGAATGCAGCTGACAGAGTTGAGTCTCTCCAGCTGGTGAGAGGAGCGGAGATGACGACCCTTCAAGTAAAGAGTAGAAAGTGCCTGTCAAGCCATGCATGGGAGTGTGAGCAGCCAGACAGATACTGAAGTATGAAGGAGACCACCTGGATTGTAGTGTTCTTGAAAGACAGAATTAGATAAAACCCCTATATGGGGTTGAGAAAAGCCTGCCCATGTAAACCGCCTCGATTCAAGTCAGAGGAGAAATCCAAAGACCAGAAAGGCAGTATATAAATACTGGTATTATTATTATCAGCCCCTTTGTGATTAAGGAGGTTGTCAAGGGATTGCACATCAGAACCCTAAACCAACACTAAGAACAGGTGCTTGAGACATCAATGTGCAAATTCAGAACAGTTTCAAGAATAGTCTTATTAGGCTACTCATTATAGACAGCAAGCCACGCCTAAAGTAGCTCTATTATAGCATTTCCTCTGTATTATGATGAGAAGGATGGTTACAGGAAACAGCCCTTTTTGTACTGGGTTTAAAATGGGATAGTAGGTTGCTGCTACCACTCACAGCCAAAGGATAGCCTTACAGAAAGAGGCTGTCTTGGGAAATTTTCCCTCTCCCCTCCAATATAATGGAGAACCCCCAAATCCCCAGAGGGATTTCTTTAAAATCTTAAAAAAATACCCTGCATATCTTATGCATCTCTTAAAATGCATCTCTTAAAAAAAATTAGGGGTGCAATCCTAGCCAACTTTCCGGCACTGCTATAGCTGTACCAATGGGGCCTATGCTGCAGATGGGGAGCAGTCACAGAGGCCTCCTCAAGGTAAGGAAATGATTGTTCTTACCCCAGGGCTGGAAAGACCTTTGAAGTCAAGCAAAGGAGGGCAACCAAGGAAAGCCTGCCCTAGGTCCCCAAAACTAAATAGCCTCAGCTGACAGGAATATGAGACTCTTGTGGTGGCAGCACCCAGATTCTGGAACTCCCTCCCCTGGGAGGCCTGAATCATTGTGTCACTGAGGGCACAATCTTAACCAACTTTCCAGCCCTGAGGTAAGAACAAACACTCCCTTACTTTGAGGAGGCCTCTGTGACTGCTCCCAACTGCAAGATGCAGCATAGGCCCCATTAGTACAGCTATAGCAGTGCCGGAAAGTTGGCTAGGACTGCACCCCTAATTTTTTTAGTAGGCAGCAAACCCAGAATATGGACACGCAACAAAAAAGCCGAACACCTGCATAGCCAGCACTGATTCATTTTGCAACGAAGATATTATGCAAAAATTGCAACAGAATATGCAAAGACTGCAACAGGATCAGAGGACGGTAACATGGGCTTAAATTATAAGACACAAGGACGTTTACCTGAACATGCAAAATGAATTTACCTCAGGCTAAATATGCTCCCAGCTAACTTTGAGGGAAAATAATTGCAAGACCCTCAGGAAAGCTACTGAAAATGTTTACACAAAAACAGAAACTTTTTATATGTTTTAAGTAGAAAATTCACCAGATTCACCGTTTTCTCTTTAACAAACCCAATGAAAACATACAGTAATTATATGAATCTGCCAATCTAGTCTTATTAACACCATCACTATCTATTAACATATCAGTTATTGCATATCTTGTTCTAAGTAATCCTGAGGCAAGAATTTCTGGTCCCATTTTGGCATCTAACATTTTTGTTCGCTAATTACAGAACCTCTGACCCTCAATGAGGCAGTTCTCTCAATGCACAGGAGTGAAGGGATACGTTCTGGAATGAGTCACCTGTATAATTCACCAGCCAGTTTCATGGGCTTAGCAGGGACCACAGTTCACAGAGCTATGTGTTAAAGCCTCTGTGACTCAAATCAGAATTAGATGGAGAACACTCCAGAAAGAAAGCGCATGAACAGAAGTATGCTGCTTTGCCAAGCTTTCCTCTAAACAGCAATTAAAACTACATGTTTCACTTCTCTTATTTAGCAAGCTGAAGCTATACTGCCCTACAGGCAGTCTTTCCTAATTTTATATACCTGTACACATTTATACATTGGGGGGGATTGTTGGGATTGATTGGGGGGGATTGTTGGGAATTCAATGTGTGTGTTGGTTTGGTCTCCGGGTGTCAACGAATTTCATTGTATTGTGTAATACAATGACAATAAATAATAATAATAATAATAATAATAATAATAATAATAATAATAATAATAATAATAATAATAA
>JAJKFI010000032.1:7467022-7481486 GCA_029204185.1 Lerista edwardsae
AATAATAATAATAATAATAATAATAATAATAATAATAATAATAATAACATTTCAGTCACAGCTATTGTATCCCCCTTTTAGAGGCCCGGGTCATGGTCTGAGGGTGCATGATACAACCACCTTGCTGAAGCTGAGATGAACTAGATAGGCTGAAAGCCTTGATGGGTGGCCACCTGAGAACTTCACATATGATGCCATGAACTCCAGTTGAAAGAAAGGCAATGTAATATAACATTAATTTCTAACAGCTTCTCACTTCTGCATACTGCTACTACCACCACCACCACCACCACCACGGTACAAGTAAATGTTGTGGCCTACAATCCCACACGCATATACTTGGAACTACCATATATACTCAAGTATATGTCAATCTTATGGATAAGTCAAGGGCAAGTTCTAAGCCAAAAATAATAGAAGTTGTTATGACTCATGCATAAGTCGAGGGTGAAACTTAGGGGGCGGGTATGAAATTCTTTGAAAATGACTTACCAGTAATTGTTCTGAGGCAGCAACAGAAAGCCAACCAAAAAAGGAGCTATTTCACATTCTTCTGAGGCAGCAGAAAAATGGAGCTATTCTCCAAACAAGAAGGGAGGGAGATGAAGATGCTAATTGGAGTTGTAGGTTTGTGAGGAATATAGCACAGCACCTCCATAGCAGCAGCCTTCATAATGACTACAATTCCCAAAAGCACCTTCACCTCTCTGCCTGTTTGGAGAAGAAGGAAAATGGCTACTGTTTTTTTGCTTGCTGTCTGTTGGTGCCTGAGAACAATTACTTGTAAGTAAAATTGCTCCTTTTTTTCTAACCCCACCAGCTTTCTTAGCCCAGACCCTACCCTACCCAAGCTGCTGTTAAAAGCTTTATTAACTGTACTGACCCATTTATAAGTCGATCCGTGTTTTCAGGGTCAATTTTCAGGCATAAATGTTTAGACTTATACATGAGTATATACAGTAAGTGTTACTGAACTCAATGAAATACACATTTAATATGTATGGGACTATCAGAAACTTTTTCTGTGGAAACAAAGTAATATGTAGTTCCACAACAGTCAAAAGGGTTTTATTTCAGAGAGAGGAGGATTTTAAAAAGCAGGAAAAAAACCTATCCAAAACACTGATTCCAGGAAACAGCTCTACCCCCCCCCCCAAAAAAAACCCTCTCATATATAAATGGCTATGATCAAAAATGTGAAAGGAGGCATAAAGCCTCAGGAGTAAAATTCAAAAGGAAATGAGTGGTCCCAGAAGATCCTTCAATCAATCACTATCAATCACTAGTATTTATATACCGCTTTTCAACACAAGTTCACAAAGCGGTTTACAGGTAAATAATAACATTAAAGTTAAATGGCTCCCTGTCCCTAAAGGGCTCACAATCTAAAATAATGGAGAACACCACCAGCAACAGCCATGAGAAAGACACTGCTGGGGTGAAGAGGGACAATTAATCCTAGGAACCGGTACTCGCATACCCCCGCGTACCCCCTGCATGACATCACTGAGTTCTTCCTACATATATGCTTACACAGAATCCAATTAAATGTTAGCAGCACAAATGTTGAAATAAGCCCTCTCTGCCTACAATGGGGATGGGCTCTCTTGCCATTTGCAAAGTACCAACACAGAATTTTGCAGTCCACCAACAAGCAGAACACCAACTGAGGTGCATTAATTACGGTATTACTGGACGACAATTTAAGGGCAGTCATTTTCAAATTGTATTCCAGATCAGTGGTATTCCAAATTTTAGACCGGGATCCACTTTTGAGAATGGCACTCATGTCAGGACCCACCGGAAATGATGACATTAACCTGGAAGTGATGTTGTGGCAGGAAGTGACATCATCAAGCAGGAAGTGCTGTCATTGTAACATGATAAAAAGACACTCCTGAAATGCAAATTGGCATTCTTGGACTGCAGCAATTGTACAACTATGAAACATCCCTGACAGAAAGCAAGTTTAGGACAAAATATTATGTAAAGCACCGAACTAAAAACAAAATTTTTAAAAAAACCCTCCCTTGAAAATTCAAACTGTTAACACTCACAAAAGGAATATAACAAGAGTAAAGGTCTGCAGCTTAAGGGATGGCTGCTCCCAGCTTTCCCACCTGACATAATGTCATGACCCACCAAGTGGATCCCGACCCACAGTTTGAATAATACTATTCCAGATAACTATTTCTTGGAAGTGTATTTAAAGCTCCAGAATAAAAAAAGACGTAATGCTAGACAACCTCCCTCGTTACTAGCATCTCCTGTAAGATGCAGGCACATCACTGCGTGTTTTCTAGAACACATCCTCAATTCACATAGGTCAGAAGTAGCCTGAAAACACTTGAACAGCACTCCATGGAAACCAAGAGTGCAGCATGGGTAGTAGTTCCCAAATTGTGTTGCAACGCCCAAGGGCACCACAGCTAATTCACAGGGGTGCCATGGAATGTCCCTGGTGCCCTCTTCTTCCTGGCTCTCCCATCTTGGATGAGATCTTTTGTGATCCTTGTGCATGGCACTACTGCAACAGGGTGCATGAAAGAATGGTGCCATGACAAGTGTAAGTTTGGGAACCACTGGCATAGGGTAGTTTCCAGAATCTTCTGCAATGTACAGGGACTTTGTAGCAAATATACAGATGATGCACAGCAGATAAATTGATGGAGGAAGGGTTCTCTGTAAGTAGAACATTGGACAACTGCAGTTCAAGTTTTTCCCCTCCCTGAGTTGGTTTCTCCTGTTGCCTTACATAGATTGAATCACTGAGTACGCGCACACATGGAGCTCCTTCCAGACATTCTCCACTTGTTCCATATGAGAGTTGCAGCATTGTAGTGAAATGCTCCACATCAATCTATGCACATTCGTTAGAACATTGGCAATGACCCTTCTGCATGCATGCAGACGTCCCTCTGCTAATATCCAAATGAACATCTGTAGGGTCAGAACAAAGCTTGCTCATGTAACAATGCCCTCCCTGCGCATTTACGAAACATATGGAGAATATCTGTCAAGGCCACCATGATTTTCAAAGCATCAACAATGTCAAAAGAAACTTACCTCTTGCCGTTTGAAGTTCTGAACGTACTCTTCAAACTGCTCATCTTTTGTTTCATCGGCTTTGCCTAGTTTCTGAAGTACCTATAAGGGAAACAGAGGAATTACATGGAGCAGAATATCCAGAGCTCAGGGGAACAATAATGGAACATTTGGTTCCTTCATTCATTATCTTGCAGTAACATTTTATTTTGATTATTGTTTAGTGGCAGCACACACCACAATGCAACACAGATCTCCAATGCACAGCCATGACGCTACGGCTTGAACATCAAAACCCCAAATGGGCATCACAGACTCAAAGCACAAAGCCATTTTATGTGCTTGTGTGGGTGGCTGGAAACATTTCTGAACCAGCAAGGGTCTTGTCCTGCTTTTATGAAGCGATAAATCTTCCTGTCAATGAACAATCCCAAAGGCTAGCAATGGAGCAATTTGGCAAAACAGTAAAGCTCAGCCAGTTTGCTGTGTAAAAAAACAACAACCATCAGGCTTTTCCTGCACGTTATGGGTCATTAGACACGACAGTTGTAAACATTATTCTAATTTGTATGCAATTCAATGTACAATAATGGAGAAATAGTGACATCTTTTGAAAATGTCTGACAGCTAATGAGTTATGAAATCATCTTAAATACCATTAGGACCGATAAATGAACGTTTGGGATTAGTAACCAATTTAGATACTAATATAGTGAGGAATCTTTCACAAGCCTCTTGTGGGACATGTATTCTGTTGACAACAAGGGAATGGACTTAGCATTTCATACGTGTGGACATGAACCAAATGAAATAAAAGCACAAGGTTGCTGGCTTGATGCATGAATCTGAAACCTACACTACCATCACATTCAAGCAGAGGGACATTTAAAGACTCTCCTTTCAAATTGGCCACTTATAAGTCATGAACACAACTTGTTCTGGCCAACAAGCTCATAGGACACTACAATATACTGAATCAATCCACTGGTCCATCTCAACAGGGCTGGTCTTGGAAACCATGGGGCCCAAACGGACACATTTTTTTTTTGGCAGGGACCCAGATTCACAGTCAAGGTCTATAGAATTTTAGAGATAGAAATGAAATTTATTATACACTTTTTTCCTCTACGGTAGACTGGAAAGCAATCAAAATGTGCACTTAAAACCTGCTTGTGAGTTAATGGACCAAATGTGATCCATTTTAATATAAAATTGCATGCATGCAAGCCTATAAGTAAACAAAATGTGTAGATTACCTTTGAAAAGTAAATAGTTACAAAAACCCTTGTTTTAGTGACAGTGAAATGATTTTAAAAAAAGAATTAATTTTATGTTTACCTTAGCATGGAGCCCAATTGGGAGCAATTGGTCCAATTGGCTTAAAGCTGGCCCTGCATCTACCAGTATTGACTACACTGGCTGGCAGCAGCAAGCCCAGGTGTCAAGCAGGAATCTTTCCTAAGCCCTTCCTGGAGAGTCTCTGGCAGGTCTAGCCAATGGTACTAGCAGCACTCCTTTTTTAAATTTTGGTTTGGGTTAACTCTCTAAAGCAGGGTTCTTAACATGTGGGTCCAGGGGTCTGTGAGGTACTCACACAATTTAAAAAAATTGCATTCAAGTAGGCTAGGACATTTTTTAAAATTGGGTTTGAATTTGGACCCAACTACTATGGACCATGTGGACATGGTGGCGCAGCAGGTTAATCCGCTGCTGCTGGGCTTTCCGACCGGAAGGTTGGGAGTTCAAGACTGTGCGACAGAGTGTAGTGAGCTCCCATTGCTTGCCCCAGCTCCTGCCAGCCTAGCAGTTCAAAAGCACTTAAATGCAAGTAGATAAATAGGGACCACTTCGGTGGGAATGTAACAGCATTCCATGCACCTCGGCGTAGAGTCATGCCGGCCACATGACCACGGAAGCTTGTCCTTGGACAAAACGCCGGCTCTACAGGCTTTGAAACGGAGATGAGCACCGCCCCCTACAGTTGGTCACGACTAGACCATCCAGTCATGGGGAAACCTTTACCTTTTTACTGATGGACCAACGAAGCCAATAACATGTTTTAATCAGTTACAATAAGGTCAAAAAGTGGGTCCCAGATTCCAGGCTAGGGTAAAACACAGCTCCCATGTTCTGAGTTGGACAAATCCACCTACTTCAGGATCACCAACTCTGACAGTTCCCCAGAGTTTCAGACAAGGGTTGTCCTCAGTGACTGAACCTGGGACCTTCTGCATTCTAGGCTTATCTCTAGCACTGGACTATGGCCCCTCCCCAAGGGGGGAGTCATGAATGAAGGGAGGGTTGAAGACCACAGGTTTAAAGAAGGCCTTCAAAAGTCACTGGAAGCTGTTCAATATTAAATTACAGTAGCCGAAATATAGGAAATTTATTTCTATACTAAACAAAATGTAAAACATGTTTCTTTAAAAATGCGTTTGTGGGCACATGCACTCTCAAGTTGTGTCATTTTTTTGCCTAAAACTGTACTCTCACAGTTGTGCTGAATTCACTGAATTACAATCCCTTGCAAACTATGACTCGATCACTGGTGCTTTCCAGAATCTTCTGCAATATAAAGGGACTTTGTAGCATGGGTAAAACAGATGCCCTTGAGAAGTCTAATGGGATTAAGAGAAGGGCAGCAGAAATTGCTAATGTGGTTGGGAAGCGGCTTGGAAACAAGGTCCTGCTTCTTTAGCAACTGATACAATACAAGGGGAAGAGCAAAAGAGAATACCTTTTACATTCCAGTATATTTTTCACAGGTGAGAGCTAAAACTAGCTTTGCTATATATAGGCGGCAGCAAATGCCGCAACAAAACAACATAATGCAATTTGTATTACTAAACATGACAGGTGTTTGTATGTATCCACATCCCAGTATCCACGGATTTGGTATCCACGGTTTCAGTTATCCACAAATACCATGGAAACTAGGGTGCCTATTATAAAGATAGGGGAACATTAAACAAATCTCTTTTTTAACCATGTAAAACCACTGAAGTTCCCCTATCATTAAAAATGCATCCCTAGTATCCATGGTTTCAGGTATCCACAACGGGGTGGTGGTGTCTGGAATGGAACCACAGGGGATAGGATTCCTGTATAAAGAAGGCTATGATGATGCTGTTTTGTGTAGCAGCTATGCATGGGCCAAATCATCTTTTTATGGGTTTTGTTTTTCCAAAGTTGTGAAATAAGTCATCATCATATGATCTCATACTGGATGGCTGAACACATCACCATGGAGAGCAGTGATTTTCAGTTGTTTTCTTTTCACAGCACACTGACCACTGGTCTTCGCTTCTTGTGATATCACTTCCGGCTTTCAGGACTCTACTGGGTTATGTGACTCTGTTTCTAAGGCAACAGTCATAACAAATTGTCTGGTCTTCTTCTTCTGCAGGCAGAGTGGTGACTGCAGACAGTTGCCCTAGCCTAGAAAGAGAGCTACAAAATCTGGAAGAGTTTTTTTCCCAGTGATTTTCAACCTCTGTGCTCCAAACTCCAGTGCACACCTGCAGCACTTTCACGGCACAAAGATGTGCCATGGCACACTAGTTGAAAAATCACTAATGTAGGATGAAATGCACTCTCACGTTTTATGCACCACAAGTACATAGGTGATGCCAGGGAGGCAAGAAGGGGCAAATGCCCCCAGTGGTTCAGTCCCCATCCCTAAGCCCCTATCTTTGCCTGAAAATCACTTTTCACACACCAGTAGAGCGTTTCTGGTAAAGGGAAATGTGCACATTCCCCCCCCCCAGTGAGATGTACATTACGTTGGAAGCACAAAAAGAGAAGGCACACAATTTATCCTTCCTGCTCAGCACTTCCCTCGTGTTAAATTCAAAGCTTTTCTTATTTGCCAACTTGGATGTCTCTGAGAGACATGGATGCTCTCCAGCCTGAAAGTGAGCTGAAGAAAGGGAATATTCAAAACCAAGCAGAGGCAGAAGACACATGTTCAAAACTAAGATGGGGGCTGAGAGGAAAAGAACTTGAAGTGAAAGTACATTTCAATGGAGAAAGTACGATTTTGAAGAGAAAAGGCCAGGGTGGATCCTCCTACATAGAAAGCACCACAAGAGAAATCCTCCTACATAGAAAGCCTGTCATCAAAGAGCCAAGCTTGGAGTAATGGTGACAGTTCCATGTGTTTAAAGCCTTAACTGCCTTATCATACAAAAAGAGGAGTTCATTTTTCAGATTGAAAGGGGCGGGTTGGGGAGGAGACTGGAACCCTCACCCTCACGGTTCCACTTCCCACAGCCAGCCAGCCCCTTCTCCCCATCCTTCCTAGTCAGGAGTCTGAAACCAGAAGTTATTTTGGCTGAGGGAATGCTCTTTGGGGTTGGAGCTGCAGAGAAATAACCCAAGGGAGAGAGAAGGTTCTGACCTCCTCATTCATATGCCCTTTCTGTTTGCAAAATCATATTCCTTATCCACTCTCCTACATGACGGGGCCAGTTCTGTGTTTAGATGAGGCAACAGCTGTTCCACGTCTTTTAAATTGGCTTAAAAAGTCCCATCTTTGCCTCAATTTTTCCAACACCTGCTCTCCACTTATCACCCAGCAGAACTGTACACCCAAACCAGCTACCTTTCCAGTACAAAAGCCAGGGACTGATTAACTGCTTCAGGTAATCAGTAGTTGTATAACATGGAAGGAAGAACATTCATAGATGGAGGATGGAGAAGGAAAGCAGCCGCCCCTGGAAGTCCCTCCTTGCCATGAGTCAAGGAGGGGGCAAAGTAAAGGTTACACAGGACCTGAACTCCCATCACTGCAACCTGAACTGGTCACAGCTCAAAGAGAGTTTGTTCCCTCCTCTTACAAACACAGGTAGAGAAGAACCGGATTCAATGCATGTCCTCATTAAGAGTTTAAGCAATACGTTGCTCGAGGCCTGTCTTTTCCCTTCTACAATTGTAACCAATCTGATTGTCCTGGGAACAAACCACATCACATAACTATACAGAAAGAAATCCTGAATGAGGGCAACCTGATACATCCATGTGCTCCGGGACCTCAGATCCCTGTGTCAGAAGCGACTCAGCAAGGTGGCTTGGGATTGCTGTAGGTGCTTTCTGCATTGTTCATTCAACATCACCACACAAAGCCCTGATACACAGGCTAAAGATCCCCATGGCAACCAAACCATCCAATCTTGCCCTGTGTTAATTCCCCGGCCCCCCCCCCCCGCCGCCACCGCT
Organism: Lerista edwardsae; assembly: GCA_029204185.1. Classification (NCBI taxonomy): domain Eukaryota; kingdom Metazoa; phylum Chordata; class Lepidosauria; order Squamata; family Scincidae; genus Lerista; species Lerista edwardsae. The sequence continues at coordinate 7,475,285 of JAJKFI010000032.1, forward strand.
TTAAAAGTAGCTTTGCTTTCAAATCTGAACACATTCAGCAGCACCTCTTCCAACTGTCTAGGCGCACCAAATCATGCTTTCAGCCTTTGCTGAACAGAAGTATAATTCAGAATGATAAACACGAACAGTGCAAGAGAGCCTGACCTAGGAAGCTGTCAAAGTCAGGCTGCCACTGAAAAATCAATAGAAATAACCATACATAAATGCAAGTGTGAGCATTACAGAAGCCAGGATATGAGCAAGTTAAGAGGGCTTGGTTCCCCTGTATATACAGAGCTGGAAGCAGCGCACAAGACTAAGGGCTAAGGCTTGAGGCTGAGCAGTTCTCAATTCTAACTCTATATGCCATTTCATTTTGGGGAATCCACCCCAACTCAGTCCTGGCAAGCTCCGGCTGGAGCCATTAAGGCAGTGGAGGCTGCATTCAGATAAAGAAGGCAGACCTAAAATCTATAGACTGTGAGTTCTGCAGGTGCAGGGAACCACATTTGTTTTGCTATGTAAACCAGTTTGTGAATGACTTGTAGAAAAGCTATATATAAGTATTCTTCATAATAATACATACTAACAACAATAATGCAAACAAGCCTGGAAAACTGGGGACAAAAGTGTTCCTCTTCTCATATGCATCTCATAACCAGCTCTCATGGTCATGGTGGAGCATATGCGAAAGGTTGCCATATTAAGACTTTATGTGGCATGATTTTTGGCATAGATTTTTGGCATTAAAGCGGGGCCGCTTTAATGATAAAGCGGATGTGTTCAAAGAAGACGAGGTATGGCTTGTTGCTCTGAATACTGAACTCACGTCAGTTTCAGTTTGTGCTTAATTCTACAGCTTGGGGTGTTTATTTTTTGTCAAAAACACATAAAAACACAGCCTTTTTGGTGGGAAAGTATCTGAATAAAAACACAAAACACCACATTTTGATGTTTAAGGTATTTTCCAAAAATTAAAATAGTTTACTCTTCCAGTTAGAAATAATATTATGGATGTATCTGCTGACACTGTATCACCTAGTTAATCTACCTAGTACACTTTTAAAGCATTTACAATTACTAAAAATGAAAACTTGGAATGAGAATAAAAACACATGATAACCACTTTCTGCCTTTCAAATAATAAAACCTGTAACACCATTTTCAAACATCCCTATCTGTAGCTTTTAAGATGTGATGGACTTCCACAAAACACCTTTCATAATTCTACCACACAGAAATGCAGACATTGCATAATATTTTTATTTATCCATTCCAGAAATTTTAACAGGATGAGAAACTCTTCTATTATATTACTGATAATACACCATCATAAATTTTACACACATGCAAGCACAAAAATCATTTACGCAGTCTGCACTTTGAGGTTAAAGGAGAAAACTATGTTTTTGAGGAGTTTACAAAGAACTAAAAGGTGGCAACCAAAAGGCTTCTTGGACAAGCCACACAGCTGCCTACAACACCATGAGAGTGTGCAGAAAGTGTCACTTGTTCCAGAAAGTGACAGCAAGTTCATAAGGCTTTCTTAATATAGCTCAAGAAGCTGAAGTAGGAATCAGAAACTCCATTTACACATAAACACAATTAAATCCAGTAAATAATGTGGAAGAACTACTTTTTCCACAATGAATTTTTTGAAGATTTACATTTCTCAAATGAGTTAACCACAAGGTGGCTTACAACATATATATTTCTTTAAACCACTTTTACCAAAATGGAAAAAAAATTATCATAAATATATAGGTATTCACTGTGAAACCTACTGTGTTGCGATACCTACTGTGTTTCCATTCTGGACCACCACCACCTCATCTCCAAAAAGTTACTGGCAGGAGCAATCCTTTAGTCCACCCAAGATTTTGTCCTTTCACGTAATTTTGCCATAATGGTATAGAAGCCCTCAGAATTGTCATTGTTCTCCAAACTCAGATGAGTCGTTACACATGTGTTTATTTTAGTTTGCCACTAGCATTGTGTTTCAACACACCATGGGATGTTGTTACAAAAACTAGAGGGATCCACCAATTACAAAGTGAATCAGGTTGCCCACTCTGAATGCATTCACATCCTCTCTAAATTCATGCTCTCCAGGCCTCCTTCCCACACCCACAGGTTCTGTCAATCTCAATCAAAACCACTGACAATGTAACTTTTTTTAAGGAGACTTTGAGATGTGCTGAATTCAACTGCACATTTTTATAGGCACAGTCCTCCCACTCAAGTCTGTTTGGAATATAAATTTGGTACCTCAAGGCACCAACATGACATGCCCTCCTGTGTTATACTAAGGGGGAAAAAGGCATTTGGAGTTAAAGGTGCTGAAATTAGATAGTTACCACTGCTTCGGTATTAAGTGGGAAAATCAACAGCAAATCAGATGTTAAAATGGACGTGGGGGGGAATGGACCTATCAGTAGGTGGTTCATATAATTCTGTGATGGGTAGCTAATGAGATGTATAACACACATTCTATGGTGTTATATGTTGTGCTAATGGAGAAAAAGTTAAATGAAAAACATGACAGGATGAAAGATTAGGGTGATTTAATGTGTCAAGCATCTTAATGAGCCTTAGAAAAGTTAAGGATTGAGTCAAGTGTTATGTGTATTATTAGAATCAATTCACACACAGCTCAAATGTGCAGGCTACACAAACAGAAGAGCAAAGATACTAGTTTTTTTGGCTTGCACTCCTCCCAAACTGCATACTTATCAGCCTTTATTAATCTGCTAACAGAATCCATGTCAAACGATTGGCAGAAACCTATTCATTTCGAAGTAGTTGATCGTATCAAATAAACAATTGCAAATTAGTTCTGTTCAACATTGCACTGGAAGACAAGAAAACCATGTCAACAGCGACACTGACCCATTTCCAGATCCGTAGGCAGCCATCTGTTCGATTGGGCACTCCATACAACTGTGAATGCTGCCAGCATTTCGTTAACAAACTAATTACCCATGAGCTCAGACTAAGGCGATCAACAATTCACATCACATCCGGTATCAGGAGAGGATGGGGAAAGAATCAGTGGGGAAAAAGGAAACCTTGAGGATAAAGCCAGTGTCATCAAGGTCCTCTGTGTGTGTGTGTGTGTGTGTGTGTGTGTGTGTGTGTGTGTGAGTGAGTGAGTGAGTGAGTGAGTGAGTGAGTGAGTGAGTGAGAGAGAGAGAGAGAGAGAGAGAGAGAGAACAAATTTACCTAAAGTTTAAGTGCACAGATCCCAAACCCAAAGGCTTACTTTGATAATGGAGAAAGATGCTTCCACAAAGCCACATGAATTAAATGCTATTCTGCTGCATGAATTGACTCTGTAGGATCTCAAAAATTTCACAATCTTATAGTTCTCTCCTTATATAAATTTATATAAGAAGGAGGTTCCAATAGATACACAGACATTGTGGTTTGGTGATTTTCCATATTGCATACTCAAGCACCTGTCAGTCCAATCCATCCACTCAAACTTCCCTACCGGGGAATACCAGAAGCTATATGCATTGCAAATTTCCATGCAATGAGGGCGGGGCCAAGTTTAGAGCTTGGTGCCATGATTCTCTCACTCGCTGAGGAGATCTGACACAAAGCCTTCTTTTTCGGGGGTCTACTCTTGAGTAGCACCCCCCCAGAACGGGTCTGGGGTATAAGCGTCCCTTGAACCTGAAAGGCTCCAGATCCGTAGGAATCCATCTGCTAAAAGTTGCTAAAAGGCTAAAAGTTGCTGTTTTGAAAAAGAATGCTGGATCCAGACGCCATGCCTGGAATAGCTCTTTTCTCCTGCTTCCCACACACTGAGAGCAGCTATAGAAGTTTTGGAAAGAAATCGTAACTTAAATTCAAGATCTACAGTTTAAGAACTACAATTCAACAACACCAAACTGAAGCAAGACGTATAGGATTCTACTATCCGAAACTGAAGAATAAAGACACCAAATGGAGCAGTTTCAAAGCAACGAGACGAGAGGGAGAAGCCCTCCTCCCTCTACATCAAGAGCCCTCCTCCCTCTACATCAAGACCAGCAACATAAATCTTGGAAGAACTTGAGAAATTGTACTTGGAATTACATATTAATGACAATTAATTCTTTCTAAAATACTTTGTGACTTTTTTATCTAAAATAGATGAAGATTAAAAATCAAAGACTTTGAACCACGACAGAGAAACAAAAGATAAACCGGGAGTATAAACAGCGGATTCCCCCCCACCCTTTTCTCTTCTGAACAGAAAGACTTACATGATTTAAAGACAACTTGATGGGGACTTTTTCCTTATATGGCTGATGAAGGATTCCTGAAGGGCTTGTAAGATATTAGACTGTTTAGTTTGGGCTGTGACAGACCCTGGATTGATATTCGTTTTTCGAACTATTTTGGACATATTTGGGTGAGTTGGTCTGTTTGCCTGCTTGGTTTAGTGGATTACGATGGGGACGGAAGACAAATGTGGTAGATTTATGGCTGAGGTGCTTTGGAAATGCCCTGCTTCAACTGAGGAACGTATGAGAGGGAGAGATTGCTGGCAATAATCGAACTTACAATGAGACTCTAATTTCGTAACTATATCTAAATTGTAAATTAAGTGAAATTGACTGAATTTATAACGTGATTGAATCATAGCTGGGAAGTTTGAAAAAGAACAGAGTGGGCAGAAAGAACAAAGACTGAATTACTTTCACTTTTACTGGCTGAACTGGTTATAGATAAAAAGCCGTGCTGTGTCTAGACATTTAAAGAGATGTATGTATGTGAAACAGAATATATAAGCACAGATGTTTAATTGAAGAGATTGTGATTTATAAATATTGATGGCCATTGCATAATTCTCTTAATAAGTATACAACTGTGGGATAGAGAAGCAAGGAAAAATATTTTTATTCATAAACGTATGTTGGTGTAGTTTCCTACACATTGAGGCCAAAAGATGTCAAGACAAGAAAGAACACAAGAATTTTTAAGACAGGATAATAACAGCCAATCTGCACAGATTTTATTATTCAAACTACTCTCAGAAATTTGAGAGGTATGGCAGGAAGTGGTAATTATTAAGAATATTAGAGAGAAAGTCTTACAAGATTTAGAGAGTCTATCAGAAGAAGTTAGCTATCTTGATAAATCTATGAATGTAACTAAAAAGGCAGACAAGATAACAGACTGAATAGAGATAAATTCTTTGGAGCTGGAACTAGATCAGTCAGGTTCTGTGACTAGAATACAGAGCCTCCATGGGCTCAAGCCTCCAAAAATAGAGCCTACTTGTAGGCAAACTGCAGGCTGGCTAGCTCCAGGAAGGGAAGTAGTTTTAATGGAGGAACAAATAACGCTTACACGGGAGACATATAGAGTGCTGAAGATACAGTTGGACCAGTCAGGGTTTATGACTAAAATGCAGGGCCTCTTGGAGACAAAAACAGAGGTTATTGAAGAATTTTACAGAGCGTTAGAGATAAATGCCAGGAAAAAATGACTGGATCTATTAATGTTTAAGATTGAGATGCAGAATCTTTCTCAGGAATATTCAAGGAGGAAGAGATATGGTAATAATGCAAAGGACGCAAATAGGGGAAATTGGTACAATAAACTGAGACTGAAGAATAAAAAAATGCAAGAAGAAGGGAAGAATCTTTGAGTGAAAGACACCCAGAATTTGATGACTGAATCAGCGAAGATATAGTAAATGAGAAAAAGATAATATTTAAATAAGGGAGACATTGATGAAACTATAAATTAAGATACTTTTATTAAATGTGATCTTCCCCTCAAAGCTAAAAACAATTCAAAATAATTTATTTTTATTTGTATTTTCAATATCCTTATGTACTAATTAGAGAAATTCAAAGTAGTAATTGTATGTCTGTTTCAGAGATACTTAAGAAGATGATTGAACAATGTTCATGTTAAATGTTTAATGTTTTTAAATATTGTTCTCAATGTCTTTTACTTATTGTGGTGACATTGTGGTAAATTTATGGAGGGATAGTAGAATAAACATCACAAGTTAATGTATTATGATATAGAAATGTTAGGTTAGAGTTAATCAGATAATTATAAATGGAAAAATAAGAGATAGTAAGTTTTGTATACAGGACAATTATACAGGACAATGTTAAAGTTATGATATAGGTTGTATGCAAACATTAATATAGGTAAGATGACCAAGCTGTAATCAGTGTGGACCTTTTGTGTGAACCTTTGTACCCCTTTCCTA
>JAJKFI010000032.1:7486486-7498168 GCA_029204185.1 Lerista edwardsae
TGTAAATAGAATTAGACCGACAACTAGAGAGGTAAAGGTGTGGCCTGATGGTGCATCTGAGCAACTTCAAGATTGTTTCAGGATTGTTTCAAGATTGTAGTCAGAAAAGCATTAGATTCCACCCAAACTAAGCATATACCCACTGCAGCAAATCTTGGCAAATTTTACCAATACAATTAATTCACTCTATCACACTGAAATTTTATTGTATTACTATTTCCGCCTTTTCCTTGCCCACAACGGTTCTCTTCGTAAAGTGATAGACTGGGGATCAGTTCACATAAGTCCATTGCTTGGTTTCTCGATGCCCTTCAGCTGAATCTTCACATAAAAGCACCTTGCTTGAGTTGGTATGAAAATCCTCTATGGGGTATTTGTTCTCCGATGGCTCATGCATGCATGCATAAAACCTGCAACTTGATCCTGCAGTCATCAACTGCTGTTATGCAATCTTGTCAACCAGTAGTTTTGCATATGCCAATTCAAAATCCCATGTACTAAATCTAGCCAACTGTACCTCTTGTCTGTACTGTACACCACTAGGGGACTCAGGATCCAATGCAGACTGGTGCATTTAATGACAGTCTCACCAGAATAAGGCAAGTTCAAATAAGAATGACAGAATAATTTGATGCACATATTAACAATAAACTAAAAGTGTCAAACATACAGTATAACAGCAAGGACATGTACTCTGAAAGGATAGAAAAAGCTCCCTGCAATCAACCCAGCCAGATGTTGATTGTTCAGAAGTTCAGACAGACACTATTAGTGAAGCATTTTGGAAGCACTCACTGTCTCTAGATCAGCTATTTTCAACTGGTGTGTTGAGGCACATTGGTTTGCCACAAAAGGTCCACAGGTGTGCCACAGAAGTTTGGAGTTCACTGGTTGAAAGCAGCTGAAAACTCTTCTGGGTTATGTGGCTGTTTTTAGGGCAACTGGCAACAGAGATGGTAAAGAAAGAGTATCAGACCATTTGTTACTACAGACCGCTGCCCTAAAAAGAGCTGTGGAATCTGGAAGAGTCTCCTGGAATCCAGAAGTGACATCACAAGAGGCAAAGACCATAGAGGGCAAAGATCACGAAGGTTTAGTGAGAAGAAAAATGTTGAAAATTGCTGCTCTACATCCAAGGAGAAAGCTGTTGTCAGATTCTATGATAACACAACTCCACACTCAAAGCCTCTGCTTAGACCCTGCACTGCTTGTGTGCAAAAGCTGGATTAATTAATTTGATGGCTAGAGACAAGACTGTTCCATTGGGACTTCCTTCCTTCATATCTCACCTCTGCCATCGATTCTTACTCAGTGGCCTTGGGTAAGCCATCCCCTTGAAGCCTCTATCCCGCAACTGCATTATGAAGATAATTGTGCTTATGTTCCAGGATTATTGTAAGGATTACATCAAGACAATACGTGTGAAGTACTCTGAACACTCAAAAAGCACTGTACAAATCCTATGTATGATGAAGATGCCAGGCTCTTAACAACACAGATATCAACATGTATTTTGTTGGTGGTACTTGTTACTGTAATCTGCTTGGGCTTTCTGCCAAAGAGATGATGACATACATTTAAAAAAATACAAACCAGACACCAGACACAAGTACAAAAACAACAACCAAGGGACTCCTTGTCATGGCTGGGGAAACTCCAGAAAGCACGTGTGCATCTTTAGTTCTTCAGCAAAATGGTACCCAAAAGATAATATTTACCTGTGGATTTTCTCTATAAACCTTATCAAGGTCAAAACAGAAATTGATAAGCTCAAGACTTTGTGCATTAAATTCCATAGTCAAGTGTCAAATTCCACTTACGCCAAGCACTTACAGTTGTTCACATGAGCCAAGTTAACTTCGCTTGCCATTTTTACTCTCTCTTTTTTCTCTCTGATGAGCATCAAGAAAAACAGCTCAAGGCAGCTAAGCCACAACTCAAGAAATCATACTGACTTGCCTGCACTTCAGATATCAAGAACTGGGTAGCACCTTTTGCTGAAAAAGATAAATATTTGCTGCTTTACCATTATATTTTGTTTTTTATTAAATTATAACACTTGCGAAATGCAGACTTGCAACATCTGGTATTGACACTAGTGGTATATAGCACTGCCTGCATAAATACTACGTCCAGTTTGGAAGTATATGGATTGGGAGTCAAAGATTGTGTGGTTCATTCCATGCACCCAAGGAGACTTTAGGAAGGAGCCAAACCCCATCCACACAGAAAAAAATTTTTTGAAGCAGAGGGGACCCTCAAGAGCACATGATGAAAAAGAATGAGTTAGGTGGGAATCATATCTATTTTTCAAGGGAGGGAAAACAAGTAAAAATGTGCGAACTCCCTGAGCACATCAAATGAGCTCTTTGTATCCAACAGTACATAGTTTCCTAGACTATTCACTCCTCCCTTTTTGCATAATGCTGTGTCATCTGGAATACAAAATCTTTACATGGAATGGGGGCAAAGAAAATAGGAAATACATAAATTCACCAACAAAACTACTGCAAGCAAACATGCAGCAAGAATGCAGAATTCCGGACAGTTGTCTTCAGTGTTGCACTTCATGAACAGTATAGTGCATCTCTTGTGAATGTATGACAACTCAGCACTGTCTGTGCGTATCTTCTGCATGGGGAAAGCATAAGATTTTTCTGCTTAGCAAAACCTTCATCCTGGCCCATGAGCTCTTTTTGCCTTCTTTGCGGTTGGCTTTGATGTCTATCTTGGAAAAGTGGTACCAGATCCATAAAATTTTGATGAATTCCTCAGTTTTGATCTTGGATGCAAGCCTGGAAGAGAATATGCACAGTCGCTCCTCTAATTTTTTGTTCTTTTATAGCACAGCCAAGAGGAGCTTCACAGATTTCTATGAAACATAAACAGTGCGAACCTACAGTTTCAGAAGTATGTTTAAGGACCCCTCTGTTCAATGGGCAATGCTCAATTGTTTCCACTCCCCAGCAGCTGTTGGCTGGTGTCTATTTTTCAATTGTAAGCTCTTTTGAAGACAGGGAACCATATTTTCATACTTCTACTATGCTTCTGCTGTGGTGCACTTCTTGCTGAAAAGTGGTACTGTATACAATTGTTTTTAAACAACAACACTTACTTGCAGATCCATAGGATTGCAGACTGAATCACTCAAGACTATGACTTGTGCCTTTCATTACTAGTGAACTTTACTACTGGTTGTGCTGCATTTTCTTTACTAGGAAAGCACTTCAAAGTTTGTCCTTGTGAAGAGATTACCATGGTAAGGGCACATCAAAACCTCTCATTTCTCTTTTTAAGAATCTTCACAATCTGACCCCAGGGAAGGCAAATTGTGGAAGATGAAATGGCAGCATTAAAGATAATCTCCCCCAGGTTATATTTTGATTCACCCGAAACAGGGATGCTGGTCATTTTACTTCAATTGTTTGATTTCTGGGTACTGATCATTTATACAAGAAATTATGTGATGTTTGCATGTTTTACAACATTTAAGTAGTAATCAAGAGTTCACAGGCTGCTCTGTCTCAAGAACTCACTGAGATTACCACAACCACATAAACTCAAGTGTTGCCAAGGTTTATAGCCTACTGATTACCTTTTAAAGTGACTGTGTTCTTCCCAAACTCGTATAAGAGCTGGCCTGTTGAACTTGCTTTGGCTTCTAGGGCAGGCCCTTCCTCCTTTACTGATGGAAAACACCTTCATTAGCCTCTAAAGGACCATGCGAGACAGTGTAAGTATGGGTGCATGGGCCACTTTATTGCATAAGGTACAGAGGAAGAGAAATCAGAGACTGGCAGCCATTAAGCTAAGGCATGGAAACACTGACAAGGCATGTGCTGAAGGAGGGGGCCATCCCCAACTTATATTACTATAGCCAAGATTCACCCTAAAAGACCATTTCTAATGTCTCCAAGACATACTTGCTCTCTAAATCCAGTAGTTGGATGCCCAAACATCCATCTACTCCTCAACACACACAAAATATTCAGTGGGCATTCCCAGTATATATGTGCCAATTGAAACTCATGGATCCTGACTTCACAACACTTAAGCAAGCATTCCAGGTGTAGTTTTTATATACCCAGTTAGTTTCTCCAAACTGAAGACCACAGATCTAGAGTTCGACTGCAATTTGGAAAGGGTAAGCTTACTGAAACAGAACTAGAAGATAATTTCCCAAAGGCATTTCAGGGCAGCAACATTACTTCTGGTACTATGGTTCGATTAGCTAATTTGACTCTGGTTGACTGATTTCTACAAGGTCTTCTTCCCTGGAGAAGAAGAACAGCCATCCAATGCTGTTGTATGATCCTACAAAAAAAGGAATAAAGGAATCGCTCAGTTGTTCCTTACCCTGTATTGGATTCTCCTTCATTCACTGTTTCACCACATATATTGAACCATATTTCCATTCTAAATAGGAATTGTGCAAAATGTGGTTATCACAGGGGAGGAGGGTTTTGTGTTTCTGTGGCTCTGCCAATTTGTTGCATATTGCCTTGGATATTTTCAATGAAAAATGTAGTTTTGGACTTTTCATAATAGGGAAAACTATGTAAAATACAAAGTTTTTATCTTGCACAGCTACTTATCTGGGAGGTTGTGAGTTTCCCAAGCAGCTACTGCCTCTAACAGCAACTTGATGAGCTATTTGCTATTAAGAACATAAGAACATAAGAAGCGCCCTGCTGGATCAGGCCAAAGGCCCATCTAGTCCAGCTTCCTGTATCTCACAGCGGCCCACCAGGTGCCCCAGGGAGGCATGAGACAACAAGATGCTTGCATCCTGTTGCCACTCCCTTGCACCCAGTACTCTGAAGTAGCCTACTACTAATCTAAGGAGGTTACAACCCATCATTGCCTATAGCCCACAATGGACTTTTCTTCCAGAAATCCGTCCAATCCCCTCTTAAAGGCATCTAGACCAGATGCCATCACCACCTCCTGTGGCAAAGAGTTACACAGATTAACTACCCGGTGGGTAAAAAAGTACTTCCTTTTATCTGTTTTAACTCTCCCAACCCTCAGTTTTAGCGGATGCCCCCTGGTTCTGGTGTTTTGAGAGAGGGAAAAGAACATCCCTCTAGCGACTCTATCCCTTCCATGTATTATTTTGTATGTCTCAATCATGTCCCCCCTCAGGCGCCTTTTTTCTAGGCTGAAGAGCCCCAAACACTGCAGTCTTTCTTCATAAGGGAGGTGCCCCAGCCCCATAATCATTTTCGTCGCTCTCTTCTGCACCTTTTCCAACTCCACTATGTCCTTTTCGAGGTGCGGCGACCAGAACTGGACACAATATTCCAGGTGCGGCCTTACCATCAATTTGTACAATGGCATGATAATATTGGCTGTTTTATTCTCAACCCCTTTTTTAATGACCCCAAGCATGGAATTGGCCTTCTTAATTGCTGCCACACACTGGGTCGATACCTTCATTGAATTGTCCACCAGCACCTAAAGATCTCTCTCTTGAGCTGTCACAGACAGCTCAGAACCCATAAGCCTATAGGTGAAGTTTTGGTTTTTTGTCCCAATGTGCATCACTTTACACTTGTCCACGTTGAAACACATCTACCATTTGGCTGCCTATTCCCCCAACTTGGAGAGATCCTTCTGCAGCTCTTCACAATTAAAACATAGGGGCTCCCTTTTATTCTCATTCAGTAAAAATGCACAAAAATAAAGCTAACCAAGGAAGAAGAATGCCAAGAGCAGGATAAAATGAACAGCAGAGATCACAACAAATAAACAGCAGCCTCTTCCCTACAGAACACCTTTGCAAACAGGGTTGTTTTTAGTCTGCCAGAAGGATAGTGGAGGTGATGATGCTTATCACTAAACCATGAAAAATTTCACCAGCCAATGTCTGCAAATCAAACCACTGTCAAAGAGACAAGAGCAGGCCAGGGCGTTGTTATAATCAGCTAGAAACCTTCAACAACTTCCCAGTATGAATTACTGCCCAATCCTATACCCTGCTGTAACAACAGCAGCACGCGATTTTGCTGTAATTTACAAAACTCTCCAATCCCCAACTATATGTTGTCTAGAACAAAAGTTAGACATGGATGAAACTGGCCCCACTGAGCTAGACCAAAGACCGATTTCATCCAACATCTTGTTTCCCATAGTGATCAAACAGATTTTCTTGCTTTTACCCACTGCAGCAGTCTCCAGTTTGGGGACCGTTGGCCTAGAGAGTTCCCACATCAGCCTGGGGTGAATAGATCCATCAGGCATAAAAGAATGCCTTCATTCTGCCTAAAAGAATGAAGGGACAGAGAAGTTTCCGCCAGAGTCTCAGGGGCTCTCTTTCCACATCTGGGGCTCTCTTTCCACGTCTATGAGACGGAAGCGAGAGACTGAATCATCCATCTAGATTCTCAAGAGAGCATTATTATTTTTTCCTCATTCAAAATACAGTGCTTTGCTCAAATTAAGCCCCATAACAGTGCCGCTGTTAGAAGCTCCTGCAGGCGGTGAAATCAGCTTTAAGTGAAGTAGGACTGGTGTAAACTGTTTTAATTTCTACATGATTTAAACATCAAAATATTGACTCTATTTTTTCAGGTCACAGCATCCACTTGTGCTGGAAACAGGTTTTATGGTATTATCTGGACAATCCGGGTACAGAGATCCGAAGACCTGCTCTTGAACACTGCTATATTGCATCTGCAATGATTAGTCCAGAATTCAATAAACATATTAATGAGCAGCATCACATTAAAAACAGAATATCAGAACTAGGCCATTGCCAGTGGCACCAGAAAAGCAGTTCAGCAACACTACTCAAAATATTATCATCATCATCATAATATGGAATACAGACATGTCCCAGTATCTTCAGGGGTTCTGTTCTGGACTTCCCCATACCTAAAAACAAGGATATTGGAGACACCTTTTTTTGCTGCAACAAAAAAGAGAGATCTGTTTAATGCTCTCCTATCTTTTCAAGGGACGTGGTGGCCCTGCAGGTTAAACCGCTGAGCTTGTTGACCAGAAGGTTGGCAGTTCGAGACCACGCAACAGAGTGAGCTCCCTTTACTTGTCCCAGCTCCTGCCAACCCAGCAGTTGGAAAGCATGTAAAAATGCGAATAAATATTTACCACTTCAGTGGGAAGGTTCTGTGTGCTACGGCATATAGTCATGCCAGCCACATGACAACGGAAGCTTGTCCTTGGACTGGACAAATGCCGGCTCTTCAGCTTAGAAACAGAGGTTAGCACCGCCCCCTAGAGTCGGTCACGACTAGACCAACCGGTCATGGGGAAACCTTTTTTAATCTTTTCAATAGGCGTCCCAGTAGCCATGGTATCCATAGTAACAGAAACTGTGGATATCGAATCAGTGGATACGGGGGCATGCCTGTATTTATATGGCACTTGTCCCCAGGGCACAATGCATTGCAATAATTCTTAAGACAGTGTAAGGGAAAACCAGTACTATTACTGTGGAGGGAACAGGGCAGGGAGGAGCTATAAAACAGCGCACTGCTGCCTAAAGCTACCCAGCGAGTCATCAGCTCAGCAGACATTTGAATGGACTTTTAATGGGGAGCACACAGCATCACTGTACAAGCAAAGAAGCTGGATTTGTTTAGTTAGTCTAATTAGCCTCCTTCGGAAGAGAGAAATGTGCTTGAGCTTCCCCACAGCCAGCTAAAGATTAACGTATTCTTACAATGTAAGAGGCTGGACACTATGCAAAGGCACACAACTTCTGCAGGGTCAAGGATAAACTTTCTGATCGCATCTGAAAAGGTGGCAAGGAGGAGTCTGGTACTACTCAAGTAAAAGTTATGGAAAGAACTGGTGTCTGTTGTACTGGTTGAGATGGAAACAAATGGAGTGTCACTTGTTGGCCAATATCAGCTGCACAAGTGTGACCTCATGCAACTTCAGTCTGTGCCTCAAGTGCTCAGGGATGCAACTTCCTGAGATAGGTACAGCTTGACGAAAAGCAGAGAGCTTGCTCTCCCCCCAAATCAAAGGGATGGGGTTTTGGGGGAGGGGTATGTTTAACTGTTGGAAATTATTCCAGTTTCGTATGCCTGTTCAGAATCATCATGATCTATAAAGCACTTTTTGAGTGTGCAAAATGCTTCATGTGAATATCTTGGTGCAACAATTCTGTAAGGTAAGTACTCTTTATTATGCTGGTATTACAGTCGGGGAGCTGAGGCAGAGAGGAAGTGGCTTGCCTAAGGCCACCAATAACCCAATCCTATTCAGGTCTATTCAAACATAAGTCCCACTATAGTCAATGGGCTACTCCCAGGTAAGCATGGATAGGATTGCAGCCCTAGTGAGTCCATGGCAGAGGTGACATTTAAACCAGGGAAGCCGTGATGCACAGCCTAGTGACTATACACACTTACCTGGGAGTAAGTTCCATTAAACTAAATAGATTTCACTTCTGTTTGTAAACCGCTTTGTGAACTTTTGTTGAAAAGCGGTATATAAATACGATTGATTGATTGAATGACTCTCTCTCTCTCTCTCTCTCTCTCTCTCTCTCTCTCTCTCTCTCTCACACACACACACACACACACACACACACACACACACACACACACACGTACGTTTGCACTGTTAGCCACTATGAAAACAACAGCTCTATAATCGGGCAGAAATTCTGGCATCACCATCAGTGCTTAATCTTTCAAGGAGCATTTTTTGGAGAAGTATTTTGAGACAAAATGCTCAGAAAGAAAAACCAGCCATAGTATAAAAAATAGAAAGGATCAAATGCTATTCATCAGATCAAATACTCGTGCACATACACTGTACTAGGATATTTGTTCCTAAAAAGCTTTCTTAAGAAGGAAATCTACTTCCCATGAAAGCATTTTTATTCCAGATCACCACAAATAAAAAAAGATACTGGTTTAAATAGAACTTTTAATTTGGTATGATTTTTTTTCTAGTGTAGATCATTCTGTTCAGTACCCTCATACAGCATAAACTGGATATTCCTTTAAACCTATGTTCAAAAACTGCTCTGAATATACAGTTGATATTCTTTTTCCAATTCTTGAAGTAATTATTGCCAGTTATATAAAACCAGTTACAAAAAGCCTGACAAGTGAAGCACACGTGTGCCTGTGTATGGCTGGGGAGGCTGGGCTCTGCATCTTGGCTGTCCTCACTGCCCTCAGTTTGCTTGGGGAGTACTAGTCAACAAGTGCTACCATGGACAGCTCACACTGGAGTACATCTCAAAACCTTCTACACAAGAGAATTAGGCAGAGGAGCTGATGCACCTACTTGGACTTCCCAGGGAGCCAGCTAAGGCAGAATGGGCCAGATAGTTACTCAAGCAAACAGAACTGAGAATAAGGTGAACGGATGAAGCTGCCTTGTAATGAGTCAGACCATTGGTCTATCCAGGTCAGTATCTTCTGCAGTGGCTCTCCAGGGGTTCAGACAGGGGGCTTTCCCAGTCAAAGTGAAAGACTGGGATCTGTAGGCAAAGCAGACTCTTTACCACTGAGCCATGGCCCTCCCCAAAAAACTAATCAGAACACACTTATTTAGAAGATTTCTATACTGCCCTCCTCCAGCTTACAAGCTTCCATGGCTGTCTCAGGGAGGAAGATGGCCATGCTTTACCAAGTTCAACCCAGAATATGTCACGCGACCTCCTCATGACTCAGAAGACCTTGCAGATGTGACCTCCAGTAGCATCTGGAGGTCCTCTGTGGGCTTTCCTGACACATGTTCGGAACCCACATTGAGTAAAATCCGGGGCGGGGAGAGCTGGGGATGAGGAGGGCCTACTGTACTGCTCTGACTGGTGAATGTACGGGGAGGAAAACAATGCCTTGACAGGGCACAACTGTTTACCCTTCGCTGCTCTGGGTGGAGCGCAAGTGAGGAAAGGGCTGTACTACAGTGGGAGAGGATCTGCTTTGCATGCACAAGGTCCTAGGTCCAAATCCTAGCAGCTCCAGGTTGGGCTAGACGGTCATCTGTAAGAACCCTGGAAAGGTGAAGCCAAATCAATGAACACCATCCTGAGCTAGACAGAACTAAAGTCTGACTCTGAGGCCACTTCAGGCGGTCCTGTTCAAAGCTGCCTTTCCTGGGGGTACAGCCCCTGGGAATTTTCTGATTTTGCCCTCACTGCAACACTGCCCCAAAAGGGAATGCATAACTTGATTCCAGAGAAATGAAGGCAGACAGAAGATACAAGATGGAAGTTTGGAATGGCAACATTAAAGGGATGGTGTGCTTTTGCACATTAGAGTTGCAATAAGCTTCACCACTTGATTTTTAAAAATAGCCTCTTGACATTTAGCCTTTGTTCAGACCTTGAATGCTTTTAATGGCACAATCAGATACAACGCTTTTTTGACAGCACATCAGACCTTAACCTAAACGTGTAGCTTAATCATGGGGCTTGGTGGTAGTTGTTTTAGCAATTAGCATGGAGGGGTGTGACAAAATGGGGTGAAGTTTTCAGTAGTTTATCTGCCCACAGTTCCATTTCTAAGCTCTCTCTCTCTCCCTCTCTCTCTCTCTCCCTCTCTCGCTCTCTCTCACACACACAGTTTTAATGGGAAAACACCATTAAAACCACACTTAAATTGGTTTTAATACACTTTCAGAGAGAAAAAAAAGCACATGGGGCGGCATGATCAGGATTGGAACCACAGTATGGACAAAGTACTATAGCCATCCTAATCCCCCACCATGAGTTTTGACTTGTTTTTCCCCTCCCTTAGATTAAGAATATTTATATACCACCATTCCACAAGAGTAGTTAACAAAGCGGTTTACATAGTAAAATAAATCAAATGGCTTATTTTACATAGTAAAATGATTCAGATATACCAATTAAAACAAGGGCAAAATGCAAAGTCTCACAGTGAAATTGCATCTTTAGGTTAACATCTAACGTGATCCTAGGAAGTAAAAATGACATAAGAACTCCCCAAGTCAAAAAAAGAGCAGTCCAACATCATGGGAAGAAAAATTAGCAAGATTAACCGCAGCAGCATGCGGTCTAAAGTGGATGCATTAAGCTCTTTGGACGTGTGCGTGGGTGTTTGCCTGGGGAAGAGCCAGCCCTGGGTTGCGACGAATGGATCTGCAAGCAGCTCTTGTAAATATTTTAACAGAAAGCTCAATTTGGGCATTTCCCTGCAACAGCCTCAGCAAAGGGATAGGCTCTCTCTCACTCTGCTGACACAGACAAAATCAGCTGAGCGCCTGGTGGCATCAGCAAAATAAATGTCCTCTGGAGAACAAAATGTGCAGCTCCTGCCTCACTGTCATGCGGAAATCAATCGGAAAAGAAAAGACAAGTGTTGTAGTGGTTAGAGCAGGGCATCAAAGCATAAGGCCCATGGAAGCTTTTTACCTGGCCCTCAGGCTCTCCCAGCACCACCACTAGCTGTTCTCAGCTGCTGAGCTCTGCTAAGGTGTCACTGCTGAAAGGGAAGCCCTCATGATAATGCACAGTGTCTTTCTTGTGGCTGTTGCTGGTGGTGTTCTCCATTCTTTTAGATTGTGAGCCCTTTTGGGACAGGGAGCCATTTAACTTTAATGTTATTATTTGCCTGTAAACTGCTTTGTGAACTTTGTGTTGAGAAGCGGTATATAAATACGATTGATTGATTGATTGATTGATTGATTGATTGATTGATTGATTGATTGATTGATTGATTGATTGAT
>JAJKFI010000032.1:7498178-7517154 GCA_029204185.1 Lerista edwardsae
GATTGATTGATTGATTGATTGATTGATTGATTGATTGATTGATTGATGATAATTGGGCTTTCCCATATCTTGAACGCATGATCAAGATTTGCATATTTTCTCTTGTCATTTGCAGCTAATGAGTTCCTAAGGGAGAAAAAGGTGCTTATTTGGGGTCATGATCTGCTTATAGATGATGACATCACTTTCAGCGCTCAACAGGCATCATGAATGCTATTTGGCCCATGTATGAAATGAGTTTGATACCCCTGGGTTACAGCACTGGGACAGGGGAACCGCAAAGTCAAATCTCTAGCCAGCCTGTCAGTGTCTTACAGCCTTGCCTACCTCACAGGTTTCCTGAGATGGTCAAATGGAAAAAGGGTTTTGCATGCTGCCCTGATGCTCCTTGGAGGTAGGGGAAATCATACATGTAAGCATAAATAAATGGATCTATACTACCAACAATATTAGAACAATATTAGAAACCTGGGTAGCAACAAAATAAACTTCAAGGAGGTGGGAGCAACACTGGAAGTCAAATGGCAACACCTACCTTGAAAGCAATAATCGTTACCCCAGGGAACCAATTATCCTGTGGGGTAATTAGTGACCTCACAGTATTGATAAGGACCTATGGATATGTACTGCCATCCACTGGTTTTGGCACTTACATATGGGCAGCCATACAATCACAGGACCTGTCCTATCTCAACAAGCAGTCTCTACACATGCAAACTTTGACAAGGGACACCTAGCTGGTATCCCAGCTTTTAAGAGTACCTAAGCCACCACTGACTTCAATGGCAATGTTGACTCACAGCCTAGGCATACAACAGAACCCTCCACAAACTTCAGATCATTCTGAAGATCAAACCCATAGAACACATTTTGCTGTAAGAGCAATTTATATATAATTCACAGTACGAAAAAAATAATCAATATGTACCAATTATGATAGGAAACAAATATGCACAGATAGGGGAGACTTATTCATTCCACCCTTGGCAGTAGAATCCAGCTCATTTAGTTTAAATGTGTTATTTCAAGTATTTTATTTAATTCGTGCGACATCGTATTTTACATAAAAGGGAGCAAGCCATCTGGTTTCTTTCCACGTGCATCAATATGCATATTCCCCTCCCCTCCCCCATACAGTATCTAAAAACAGTATGAATCAGCATTAGACACTTGATAAATTGCTATTCATATTTTCTATTTCAACTTAGTTTAAATGTGTTTACAGTTTTGCTGATTTGGATCCGAGTTGTAGTGCCAAGATATTATCCTCTGGTCAAGGTAAGAATGGAATATCCCTCCCCTTGGCTGTCAACCAGTCCGTGGGCTTTGTAACAATATCCACAGCTCTTGGGTCAGGCCCAAGAGACATCTAGATTGCACTCTGAGAGTAAGGAGTGCATGCCTAATACCTCCTTTGATCCTCTTCTTTCAATTACTTGGTTTCCTTTACGAATAGCTTACAAATAGCTTAAGTTCACAGGCTCTTTCTACAGTCTGCTCCCGGCATCCACAGATCTAGCACCTGTGGATTTGACTCACCACAGATGCTGTGCATTCCAGAGAAGCCACGTTTGGTTTGCTAGTCAAACTGCAAGTGGCTTTCTTAGGCCTCCAGCATGCTTCTGAGGCCCAAAAAGGCTCATGGAGGCTTCCATAGACCTCAGAAAGCCACTTACAGTTTGCTCATCAATGATGTCTCCCAAAGCACTGTTTTATACATAGCATCTTTTCTAGTGGCTATTTCCAGATGCTTCTTTTGCACTTTTTCCTATTGAGTCTTTAGGAAATAGGGAACCATTTATTTAGTTTGTTATGTCAAGTATGAACTTTTTTCGCTGAAAAGAATATATAAACAATACTGTACAATACTGTACTCTTAATTTGTTGTCCTGCTAGTTTTCTTTGACTTCAAAGACTTCAACACAAAATCAGATGATAAAGACCATCTTTTTTTGGACTTTCTCTTTTGCTTATTTTGCCCTTGGCAGGAATCTTCCTCCATTGGCTCAAAGGCAGCTCAATGCACCAGATACAACACTGGCCTGGCTCAATCGTAACAAGCCAGGGTGTCAACCTCAGGCTCACATGCAAGGAGAGATCAGAATCCTCTGGTCATGGTTTGAAATGAAACAGAGTCCCATGTCTTTGCGATAAAAGAAACTGTGGTTTGCTCAAGCCACAAGCTTGTTCCCAACCAGGATATCATATCATAAGACTCTTTTGCTTTGTCTGCAAAGACTATGTCTGCAAAGACTATACACAGCTAGAATTTGAACTGGAGTGGTGGGATGGAGCTGTGGTTTGGGTATTAGACCTAGAAGATCCAAGTTCAAATCCCCACTCAGCCATGAAGCTTCCTGGGTGACCTTGGGATAGTCTCTCAAGCAAACCTAGCTCACAGGGTTATTGGGAGGACCAAAGGAGGGAAGGAGCTATGTACACTGCCTTGAGCTTGTAGGAGGAAGGGCAGTACAGAAATGGGAAACAATAATAATAAATACACTGGACATGCAAGTATATGCAGCTTTTCATATGGAACGCAGCAAGCTTGCCAACCTCATAGTTCCTTCACAAACCCTTGTGGTTCACAAGTACATTCCTTCACAAGCATATCCTTGTGAATATGCTCCCCAAGCGGTGGTGTCATACTACTTCACTGGCAGGCTAGACCTTGGAATAATGCAGGGTACACAGTAGAGTGATAGAACAAAGGCTTATTTAGAGAGAGAAGAATAAATACAAAGTATGACATATGAAGCACAAGATACTCAAAACTCTGCCTTGATTGGAAATAGAAAACTCTATAATAAGGACAGATTCTGTTGTCAGGGTTCTTTAAATTCCACCAATCCATCTGGAAGGAGACATGTCATTCTCCGTCAAAGGGAAAACAAGTCCTCCCCCTCACCACATTTGACAAGCTGGAGTCCAAGCAGGGGTCAGCCAAGCCTTACCTAGCAACGGCCTTTTGCGACCAGATATTCTCCGCAATGCCTTCAAGACTGAACGCTATCGTTGCTGGCATGGAAGTAATTAAACTTCCAAACAAGTCAGACGACAGTTTAGTTGCTCAATTTCCACACTGAATTACATAAACCAAAAAGGGGGTGGATGTTGCTGTTTGATTGTGGTGGTAGTTTCAATTGCCTCCCTGGTTCACTACAGAGTATGCATCTGGCATAGATGTAAGGATACTGTCACATTTGAAAGGTTAGCTAATTAAGTTTATAATGCCCTTTATCAACCCCATTTATGATGCTAACATTAATCATCCAACATTCCCATCTATACTAATCAACTCTGTGCTCGCTATTTATTTCAATCAAAATAGTAATTTAAACCACTTGAATGTTGCAGAACAGCTAGAGGAAATTTTTGGATGGTTTGCAAGAGCAACCTGGTGATCTGCTGCGTTCCACCGATGATACATAAAGAACCCGCTCATTTAATACACACTTAATATGGCTGAACTAAAAGGGAATTGGCAACAGCAAAAAGCACACAGGGGTTGCTGGGGGATGTTTCAGAGACTACAATAGAAGAGGCAGAAGTGTTTGCCCAGGCAATGTGATGCAGTGGTTCTCAAACTTACTTTGCCACCCAAGCCGTACTCCCATCCAAGCTCCATTTCCCACTAATGTCTTCACAACAACCCTGTGAGATAGCAGCCTGAGCAGGGCTGGCCTTAGGAGCTGCAGGGCAAGACAGGGAGAAGAATTTTTATAAGGCAGCACCATTATTGGACTGGATCCAAGTCTTCCCTTGCATAGGCTTAGAAAGGTTGTTGCAACCCCCCAAGTGAGGCTTTGCAACCCCATCAGGGTCATGACCCACAGGTTGAAGAACACTGTACTAGTCTAATCCAACATTGCCAATGATGGGCAGCAGCTGTTTGGTGTCACCAATGGAGGCCTTTCCCAATCTGGCAAGCCAAGTTTCACTTCAAACGTACCTCATTCCTTCCCCGATTAGGTCCTGCTTTTTGGATCAAATCTTGCTGAGTAGCATGAACGAGCTTCAAAGTACAATGTGCAATGTTTAAAATGCTTTAAAGTCTTTTTAAAATTTTCCTATACATGTTCATACATTGCAGAAGCACTATTTTTGGCGAGAGGGTTGAGTCACCAGACCCCCCAGCACTATAAGTCACAGGCTTACAGCTATGCAGATGATACAGGATGCGAGACTTGATTACAGCTT
Organism: Lerista edwardsae; assembly: GCA_029204185.1. Lineage (NCBI taxonomy): Eukaryota > Metazoa > Chordata > Lepidosauria > Squamata > Scincidae > Lerista > Lerista edwardsae. The sequence goes on from JAJKFI010000032.1 coordinate 7,502,379, forward strand.
GGTAGCTGCTGCATAACTGGGGTCAATGCTGCAAAAGGACGGACAGGCATTCCTCGATATGTGAACAAACAGAGCATCCAGCTCTGTAGCAGAGGATGGAAAGAGCGAAAAGACCAAGCAGGAGGAAAGACAAAGTCCTAACTAATCAGGCTCATTCACCCAACTTTTTGAGATAATTATGTCACTTATTTACAGGCACCATTCAGCAGTCCAATCACCTCCATGAGATCCTGATCCTGTATCAAGGAAACTTGCCGACCCATAAATCAATCCAATACAACACACTGGCCTTTTTAAAAAGCATATTAAAAACAAGTTATTCAGCAAAAGCATTCAGGTGGAGGCAAGCACTATGCCTGTCCATCCATGCCCATTCACACAACCAAACTGATACAAAGTGAATGCAGCCCATTGTTCACATTTGGAACCCACCCTTTCTCTAAAGGCCTAGATCTGTTGAACTTCAGACAAAAACAGACAGAATGGATCCGTAGCTATTTCAATTTAATGACACAGCAATTGCATTAATTACTTCACCAAGTGTCTGCGGTTGAGCCTTTTCCCACTAAAAAGCTAATGAAAGCTGATCCAGTGGATTGAGAAATGCAGTATATTATTAATAAGATCGATATTTATATATCGCCTTCCTTGGTCATTGGATTACTCCTCTGACTTTAAATCAAGGCAGTTCACAATAGGCAGTTATTCCAGATCTCCAAGAAAAAAAGGTCCATTGGAAAAAGGAAGAAATCAAAACAAATTCCTTACCAACATTTCAGCCTTCGTAGATCAAAGAATTTGTTTATTTGTAATTGACCTCATCCAAGATCTTGAGGCAGTTACTAAAACCAAATCAACAACATGTTTGGGTTTTCAAAAAATCTGTTAAAATACTGAGTGAAAATGCCACATTTTCAACCACTATGCTACAAATGGTCTGCAGGTGTGCCATGGGAATTTGAGGGAGGGTCATTTGTTAGTAGACCATTGGGGGATGTGAGCCCCCACCAGCAGTGCAATGTGCCTTGTCAATTGTCAAAAAGCTGATAGTAGGCCTTCACAATTTTAGCAACTTGCTGATGTGCCACGAGATGAAAAAGGTTGAAGATCTCTGGAACAGAGTATTGAATTTGGAAGCCCTCACCTCGTCCTCAAACCTTACTGACTGGACTCAAAGTCACCATCTCTCAGGCTCACCCAATTCACAGGATTGTAGCAATGAAAATAGCACTTTCTCAGGTACACTACCCTGAACTTCTTCAGGGGTGGGAAACCAATATGATCAATAAATATTGTAACATAAAAATCTTTCACTATCATGTACAAGTTAGAGATAATACACATATTGATCTATCATATTATCACACACCTCAAAGTCATTACATGCAATTATCCAACTGCTTTTCAAACATGCTCATTCGTTATTTGTCAAAACTACTATGAACTTATCTTTGGGTGTTTATCTTGTGGATATTACTATTAACTGTAGTAATACCTTTGTTTAACATCAAGGATGCATTCCTGAAAAGCAAGCGCTGTATAAAACAATGATATAGGAGACATCATTGAAGAAACTAACGCTATACGCTTTTCCATGGGCATCAAAGCTGCCAATCAAGCCAGGTGAAGAATGCCATAGCAAAACAGTGCTAAAGTAAACAGTCATTACAGTATAACTGTATAAGGTTATTTCTTTATACTAAACATGGGGGATTCTTCTCTTTCAGATTGGTGCAATTTGACTTGAAGTAACGAATCTGCTTTTCAAGGATCATTATGGGATAACATTTTAACATTCACTGAGAACACAACTGGTTACTACTGTAAAAATATGAGGCCTCTAGCAAGATCATTCATGACCAAAAAATAAGCTCCCACGGGGTGGACAAGATGGCTTACAGAAATGTAATCACAGTGAATATCTGGAAGTGTACAATGCCACAAGTTCTTCTTGCATCAGAATATGAAATAACCTGGGTTCAATATTACTCCGTAACATCAACACAGTAACATGGGGCAGAGTCAGGTGCAAAACTTTTGAACCATGGACAACCCAAGCTTCCCCCTGGCAAGCTGCTTCAGAGGCTCTGAGCCCTTGCGGAAACTTCTGGAATATTGTCTCATTAGGCTGGCATAAACTAAGCCACCAACATTTGGCCAGCACAAGGGCCAGCACTTGAAGTGTGTTTGGACTACTCTCAGAGGCAGGGAGGATGGCTCACGTCTGTGTGCTGGCCTCTCTGATTCCAAGAGTGGTCCAAACATACTTTACGGTGTCCCTTGTGCTGGCCAAACTTTGCTGGTTTAGCTTATGCCAGCCTAACTCAGTTTAGGATTGAGCCCACAATATCACAATACAGGATTGGAAACTGAGATAGGAGTTGGAGACTGCCAGTTGGTTACTGCTTGCTTAGAGGTACGTTTTAAGTTTAGAAAATAATTGTTATTGCTTTTTGATGAAGAGAACTCTCTGTGTCATTTTTATTACCCTCTTGGGGTTGTAGAGAAACAAAAGAAATGCAGACTAAGAACCACTGACATAAATGAGACAAGTTAGTCACAACTAACTGAAGTCCCATTCCATTCAATGTGATTGATTTTTTTTTTAAACAAATATACAAAACGAAAGGACAACATTCTATTCCGTCTCGACCACAAATTGTCTCCTGGCTTGTCTCCTGGCTAAATTCCTAACAATCATCTTATCTTCCATGAATGGAAAACTCATAAAACTGACTACTGAATTAAAGTGGACAATGCTAAAAATCACATTTTATACAGCACCTGACATTTTTCAGACTGAAATGGTGGTAACTTTACGCTGAGCTCAGAAATCAAAGGAAGGATGAGCCCACTGAACATTAAAGATAAGATGTCCTTGGGGAAATCTTGTCCAATAAAAATGAGTGCTTGTAATTAAGCAAACACATTACCCTATGAGTGAGCCAGTTCTGTAACAAAGTGGTCTTGGACTGCCCTTGGTGTCAGTGTTTCAGGAGTGCATAAAACTGGAATACGGTGTGGTTTGGAAATGTGCAAAGATAGGACATGCAATTTTGACATTTTTTGTTTGTTTTTAAAGCCCTTTTATATGGACCCTGATATCTGCGGGGGTTCTGAAATGGAAACGCTGTGGATACCAAGGTGCCACTTGAACTTAAATAAGACTGTATACAAACTATGTCTTCCTAAATTCCTTGCCACAAAATGTGGTGATGGTGTCTGGCCTGGACGCCTTTAAAAGGGGATTGGACAGATTTATGCAGGAAACCTCCATCACAGGTTACAAGTTATGATGAGTACGTGCAGTCTGACATTATCTGGTTGCTCATCATGAGGGCCAGGTAGGAATTTTTCTCTGTCACCCAAATTGGCCATGGATGGCAGTTGTTGTTTTTTTGCCTACCCCAGACTGGTGAGGGAGGGATGGTGTGTTCAGTAGATTTCATGATTTAAAAACTGGTCATTCGTGTTTAATAAAGTTAAATCCCAAACACAGTCTGGTGTGAATGCTTAAATCATTCTGCCCCTTGAATGTTGTGTACTTAGAAAAGGCATCGTGTTCTCCAATTTACTCTCTCTCATATCTAAACACAGAAATTTACACAGAAAGATGTTAAAGATGTTTATATCTGCTTGAAAGTCAATACACAGCTATTGCTATATGAACTTTGATCTCCTGTGTTTATGGGTGAACCAACACATGTACATTCACATACAAATGTGAAGTAGAAATTATTGCAAAGTGATACAGTTAATGAACAGTAGTTCATTACAGCTCTAATCAATGAACAGATGGATTTTAAAAAAATACTCCTTATGGAGTACTACTGAGCATGAGAAACCATTTTCTTTCTTTCCCAAATTCTTACAAAGAAACCATTTTGGATTCATGTTCCATGTAATCACAGTTTGGTTAGAAGTCCATATCTGAAGTTAATATTATGATTTTAGTTTTTATAAACCAGAGACATGATCTACTACATTGACTAAAACTGAGTGTTGGGAGAGTGAGAACTGATAAAAGGAAATACTTTTTTACTCAGCGAGCAATTAATCTGTGGAACTCCTTGTCACAGGAAGTGGACAATATGTGGAATATATTGGAATATGTGGGGGATCCGTTCACAGATACTGAAACCCACAAATGGAATCCACAGGTGCAGGCCGTTAGACCAGAAGATGGCAGATTCTACCATCTCACTTTGCTACACATAACCAACCAGGCTGGTATCTTTTCTATTTGCTCAAGTGTTACCCACTCTGAGACACAGCAGGCTACAAATCCAAACATACCATTCCATATTGTATCCAGTTCCATATTTTTCATAAAGTCAGCTAATAAGTAGCTTTAGGACACAATAGGGTGGGATCGTCTCAGGATCTGGAGTGTGCACAAACCATTTTTTTAAAAATAAAATAAAATAGGGATTTGCCCAGGAGACATTGCAGAGAACAGGTACCACTATGAACTATGCCGCCACACATGGCTACATAATTGCCAAGTACTTGTCTAGAAAATAGATAGCCAAGATTGTGCCACTTTGAGTCAGTCCATCTCCCCACCCCATTCCTGCAGTTACTTCCTTGAACATTTTTTTTAAAATTAAGAACTGTCCGATTCACTCCAAGTCACCAGGAAGCACGACATTAGGGGCCTTCAGTGTTCTACTGAACATGTTTAATTGATTGGGACTGCAAGTGCGCTTCCTAATACTTAGCTGCCTCTCATGAAAGAGCTGGCACAACGAAGCATTCTAAGGGGTGACAAGGTGGCCATTATGGATTACTGACAGAAGCGATTTAGAGACAGTGGCGGGAAAGGACCCTTCCTATCAGTCGACTGCTCAGCTCTCCCAGCCAACACAGCGAGCAAGATCACATTAGTCCACGACGAGCTTGGGTGCTTATTAAAAGAACTGCAATCCTCTTACAGTATGGAAAGTGTGCAAGTCGCGAGGTGGGGCAGAGGGAGAACCAAAGCTTTCTTTCTGCTAATAGATCCAGGCTGCAGAAGCAATCCTCCTTTGGCATTGCAGGCTCCCAAGGAGCTTAAGTTCCCTTGATGGCTGCTTTCATGTCATCAAGGCTGCAGATGGGCGAGGAGGAGGAACTCCAGTACAGTGCGAGTGAACCTGCTGCAGGCAGCTCCGAGTGGCTCTCGTGGGGCCTTCGATGCACCCTGAGCATTTGCCCCTCCTTACTGAATAGTGTGCACCAAGGCTCCGAAAATCCTGGGAGAGGCCCTGCGTGTTCACACAGGCAGATGGGGGAGGGGGCACAACCAATGCAAGCTGATTTCATGGGAGCTTTTCCAAACCCACTACAGACACCTGCAAGGTGACATCTTTCCCTCTACCCGCAGGACCAGCGCCAGAGGATGGTAAAATCAGGCATCGGCCAAGGCCCTGAGAACAGCCAAGGAGCCACTGCCACGGAGCCACTGCCACTCTCACTGGGCAAGCAGCACCCAAGCTAGTCAGAGGCCCTCCAAGAGGATACCCAGTTGGTAGCTCCGAGTTTCAGGATCCACTGCTGAAGGTCCCCAAAATCCACCGGTCATCACCGCCTGTCCACGCCATGACCATTGATGCCAAGTGCTTCGTTTTTCCCTGTCAAGGATCCAACCCCGATGCTCAATCCCAGCATGAGAGCCAGGCCCAGGGCCAGTCCGTTGCCAAGCCCCACACTGCAGCACTAGCCCTTGCGTACAGCTCCGGGCAGGGGTGCCAAGCGCACAGCACAATGAGCGACGGCAGGGGCGAAAATGAGTTGGGCTGCTGCATGGCTCCCTCCAAAAGCACTTCTATTCATTCAGGATAACCATTAAATGGGACAAGGGATATTACATAACCTCCACGGGCGGCGGCAGCTGCTTGCCAACAGAGGAAGGGGGGAAAAACACACTGAAACACACGCACGCGCCGCGATGATGGGTAATTACTAGCCAAGCGGTCCTTGGAGAGGCCCCCTCGCTTCAGGGCCAAGCACTCCGCTCTGCAGGAGTTATTTATGCCTCCATCAGGAATAAAAGCGCACGGCAAGCCCACCAGCCAGGCCGCCACGGGGAACTCGGAGGATTTCGGCAGGGCGTTCGGATGAGTCCGCCCCCGCTCCCGCCCCGCAAATCCGTCCACCAAAATTCAGCCCTCTTCCGCCAGCCGTCCGATTCCCCTGACCTTCTGGGGAAGGACAGCCACTCCCGCCGCTGAACAGCCCACCCAGGCATGAACAGCAGCCCGGGGGGGGGGGGCTCGGGGCATATGTGGAAGTCCCTCTGGGGTCTGTTGGGGGTCCTCCTCTCCCCCCCCCCCGAATCTCGCCCTGGCGTTTGGTTGTGCTGTTTTAACGCCTCCGCAAGACAGGTGCGCCCCCTCCTCGGAGCTCCAGATCCCTTTCTGCAAGTCAGTCTGCCGGAGACGAAGAACGAGGGCCCGGGAAAGGACTTGGCGGCTTCCCACTGCAGGCCGCTCGCCCAGGCTGCAGAGGGGAGAAAGGACTGCGGGGGGGGGGGGGGAGAGTGGAGCAGCAGCGACGCCGCCACCTCGCCAGGGGGCCAGGGCAGAAGCGCTTGGAGCCGGCTTGGCACCCTCGTCGTGCTGCCTCTTTCGCCCGCTGATTGGTCGCGGCCGCCTTTGCACCGCTCCCATCGCCTGCCTCCGCGCTCAGGAGCCGCGGGCCGCTTCCCCCAATTCCCGCCTGACCCTCCATTCCCGGCGAGGAGCTCCTCCGCGCGCCGCGGCAAGATGCTGCTGCTACACGCAGCCCCCCCACCCCATGCCCTTGGCCGGTCCTCCCGGCGCCCCCGCTCCGGAGGTCCCCAAGGCTCGTGGGGGTCTCCCCCGGCAGCCCCCGCCGCTCCTGGCCTCACCTTCTCCTGCGCCCTGCTCAGCCTCTTCTGGACGTTTTTCGCAAAGATGCCTGTTTTCATGTCGGCCATGGCGGCTGGTCCAGGGATCCTGCCGAGGAGGCGAATCAAACGGAGCCCAGCTGTAAAGAGAGGGAGAAAGCGAGAGCCGAACTCGGAGAGAAAAAGGGGAGGGGCGAAGCAAAGGAGGGGGGGGGCCTTAAAGATACAGCGGGAGAGAACCGGATGCGTCGGTGGCCCAACGCAAGGCGAGATCGGAGGAGGGGGCTTGAGGCGTGTTCACACATGATGCTAACCTTTACTCCTGTGCACGCTGATTTGGGATTAAGTCCTTAATGTGAACCAACATGCATAGGATCAAGTTGCAAGCCTACCACCCTAAGCACGCTGACTAGGGAAGCAGCCTCATTACATACTGACATTTGTGGCACTTAAGGAACACATAGTTAGGCTGTACACGTGTTTCTCAATGTCCCAGGCAGGTAAAAGAAAATTGGTATTGTTACCTGGTTAATGTTTTTTTTCCCTTATGTCATATATTTTTCCCAAATATTTTCAAATATTTTATTTCCTTGTGGAAGAAACATGCATGTATACACCTGCACTTGGTACTGCACGCCAAGTAACCTTGTTAGTTGCTGGACAGTTGACAAAAGACCTCCGATCTATGGGCCAGGAAGGCCACACTTTAAATTCAAGCCAGATAGTAACAACAACAACAACAACAACAACAACAACAACAATTGATGCAATGTAATTTAGCCTGTTCCAGACGCTTGGGGAGACTTGTCTGCACCTTATATTCAAACAGTGTTTTCACAGCTCCAAAATTCAAATGGAACTTACTGGCTCCAAAATCCTGCTGGAATAGCAGATGTCATGCCTTGTGACCACAACTACTTCCTAAGAGTGCCTAACATTGGGGGGAAACAAGTGCTACAAAACAAAAGAATCCCTGACTCCAACCCCATGTTTCAAGTCCAGTCAAGGAGGCTTGTGAAGGACCAGACAGACTTCCAAACCTGCCACCACACCCTCAATGCATGGACCACCGTGGCCAGGTCAGAACAGCTCAAGTATGATAGCTTTCCCCTGTCTAGATTAACATGTCAGTGAGCCAGTTCAGCTAGGCCCCAGCTCTGAATTTCTTTTTTGGTTGTCACTGCAATAAATCCTCTCATTGCACCTTTCACTATCACCCCCACTGTCCTTTCCCTGTCAAATTATACAGTTGGCCACTACACAGGATCCCTGCCCACAATTGTCCCCCCATGTGCACCTGCTACAAGTATTTCAAAAAGCACTGCTGGAACAATTGCCTAAAATGAGCATTTTAATGGCTCCTTTTAAAATTACAGTCTGTACTGACAACCGTCATGTGTGTGTACACGCACAATATTTGGTCATATAGACCCATCCTGAGATTACCTGTTAAAAAGGCCAAGACTATCTTGAATTTTACTTGAAGGATGAAAGGAAACATTCTGAAATCTCAGTAGCAGAGAGTTCCAAATCCAGAGAGCTACCACAGAGAAAGCCCTATTCCACGTGCATGTTCACTAAGCCTCAGCCAGTTACTGCATAGAAGGTAGAGTTTGAGATTCCTAACACAGGGCTTTAAAGCCAACAGTTCCTTGAATTCAGCCCAGAAAATGCAGTGGTTAATGCATGATTTTTATATATTTTTGTTTTTGTTTAAAAATTATATCCTGCTTTTGTCCACATCAGACCCCAAGCAGCAAAGACTGAAATTACATATTCTAATCTGGAAATAAGATAAAGGCTTCCCCACTCCCAAATGATCTAGTCGTGACCGATTGTAGGGGTGGTGCTTATCTCTGTTTCTAAGCCGGTATTTGTCCTAGGAAAAGCTTCCGTCATTATGTGGCCGGCATGACTATATGCCAAGGTGCACAAATGCCGTTACCTTCCCACCAAAGTGGTACCTATTTATCTATTTGCATTTTTAGGTGCTTTCAAACTGCTAGGTTGGCAAGAGCTGGGACAAGCAATGGGAGCTCACTCAGTTGTGTGGTCTCGAACTGCCAACCTTCTGGTCAACAGCTCAGCAGTTTATCCCACAACACCACCATGTCCAATCTGGAAATACTTATCCACAATTCGAGTGCTGAATTTTGTGCCAGTTGTAGCGTCCAAAAGCTTCTATAGGGCAAGCCTATGTAAAGCTTATTACAATATTCCCCAAAAGATCTAGCTAGCATGGAGGAACTCTCTGCACATCTTTTTCATGCATGCCAGACATCAGTTGCCTGGGAGTGTGCCTGCTGGGTGCATGGCAAGTGAGCACATTTTTATTTCTTGTTCCTCTATGCATTCACTAATGGGGGGGGGGTTGAACACCAACTCTTATTCCACAGTTAAGAAATGTTCTTTCCATATAGACTCAGAGCCAAAGCATCAGGCAGAAGCAGATGGCTTTGATGGTTGGTTTTAAGCCAAAAGGAAGATAGACTAGATGTCTGAAATTTGAAGTTTATTTTCAATGTAAACTATTGATTCGTTTCCAAAATCATCAGAAAGATGCAGACCACACTTCTGAAGTAGTCTGGCAGAAGGATCACTAGGGTTGCATCAGCTGGTGCGAGAGCTCATTGCATCACCTCTGTGATGAACCTCCTCCCGTACCAGACCATATATATATATATATATATATATATAAACGGACGTGGGTGTGTGGGTATGTATGTATGTTCCTTATACACGTCTCCGTCCCTTGACCCACGGCCACGAAACTTGGCACACACGTACCTTGCAGCCTGGAAGGAATCACTGCGGGGGTCAGACCCCCCTACAGCCCCCCGTTTTTCAGGGAGGGGGCCCAGATCGTCAGGAACCAAGGGGATTGCATTGGGCTACAGGTCTGCTGCCACCCTGTGGTCACAGACGATTCTGCAGCAGCTCAGGTACCAGACAGAGGCAGAACAGAAAGTGAAACTAAACTGCTTGGCCTGCGTGGGCCAGGGTGGAAAGAGCAGGATCCAGAGAGTTCCAGCAGCCAGTCGGATCTGAGAGGGGCCTATGTCCAGGGAGCTAACAGGCCACCTCTGCCTGTTTCTCATACGTCAGGGCTATCCTGCCACAGGACCTGCAGACAGTAAGTGGGACCTTCATATTGCTCTCTTAGTTGATGGTGTCCCTGTTTCCTCATTCAATTCACAGTGATAGTGTGCATTGTGGGTTCCAGGTCATCAATACTGTTTTATTTCAGGGACGGGTTCTATATGTCTATATATGGATCTCACTATGTCATGCTTTTGAGGGAGGTTTGCATATTTGTGTGTATGTTCCACCATTACTCTGGAACGCCTGGAACGATGTGCACCACACGTGGTACACTCCTTCCTTACGATCTGGACAGATATACTGTGGGGGTAGGGCCCCCCATACGCCCCCAGAGGTGGGGGTGCACTGCAGAACAAACTCATTCCTCCTCCTAATAGAGCCTGGGGATAATTTCTGCCCCCAAGCAATGCCGGGTCACAAACAGCTAGTATAGAATAAGGGCTCAAGCCTAACCAACTCGCCAGCACCAGGATAAGGGCAATGCAGCTCTGAGGTAAAGGAAGAAACATTCCCTTACCATGAGGAGACCTCCATGACTGCCCCCCCAACTGCAGAATGCAGCGCATGCCCCATTGGCACTTGCTCGTCAGTGCTAGAAAGTTGGTTAGGGCTGCTCCCTAAAATACTGTATCATATGCCCAGCCTAAATGCAGTGTCACCACTAGGGTTGGTGTAAACTCCATTACATTATTTATTTTAATATATAACAGCACAGGTCACCCAACAAATCAGTAGCCAACTTGATGACACTCACACACAACTGGATAAGAGTTCTAGTATTAGCTAGAAATACATAGAAATGAGACCTGACTCATACTCACACCTTACTGGTTTCCTGCCGTGTCATAACAAAACCTCATTAGCTCACAGAACAATCAGCTTCATTGGTCATTTTTAAGTTAAGGAAATCCACTAGTTGTTATATAAGGCAGTTGTGTTTTCCTTTTCTGGTTATTTGGCTACATCTTTTGCTAGAATACAGATATTTCAACATGGTTTGTTTCATTGTATTCTGCATTACATTACCCATCAAATGATATGTAATATGAAGGTATTTGAAAATACCAATTTTTCACAATTTTTGCTAAAATTGTCACCACCACCCCGATGTCAACTGGTAAGGTTCATACCTCCGTGCCCCCTAGCAACACAACTGCCAGCAGATGGACAAAAAAGAGGTCCTTTTCATGTGTGTTAAGAAGAAATATTTGCACAGTCCCAAAAGCAATTGCTCAAAACAAACTACAGTATATTCTTCCTACTGTATTTTAAAGATATTTTAAGTAAGCTTAAGAAACCATTCCTGTAAATGTCACTATAGAAACCAACATTCACAGTTATCTTTTGTAACTTTTTTTTCTTCTCACTCTCTCCAGAAAAAAAAATCTGTTTAATCTAATAATGATGTTTTAGTCCTATTTTAGAAGGAGATTTGCACATTTCCTATCAGCAGCAATCTTGGGTAAACTTAAGTCAACACTATCTAAACATTGTGTTCCTCTTTTTTCCTACAAAAAGGTTTTGATATTAAGAAAGTCAAATAACATTGCTATTTGCACAAATTATTTGCACAAATATGCAAATATCGATGCTATTTGCACAAATGTGTGGGTTTGTGTTTTTTTTACAAAACTCTTTCTTTGACTAATGATGAATGTGACTGACACCCTCCACAACCACTGAGGGAGGGGCTGGTTCTGAGAGGGCAAAGTATCCAATCAGGAGGCAATACCAAGGAGATCTGAGTTCAAATTCACTCAACCACAAATCCAGAATAACCATGAGCTAGACATCCCCACTCAAACTAATGTCCCTGTTGTGAGGAAAAAATAAAATAGAACAGGTGGAGAATTATACAGATGCCCTGACATCTTGGAGGAAGATCTCATAGATTAAAAAAAAATCTGCTACAAAGCAAGAGGTTCCAAGCAATCCTTTCTTTCCCAGCTTCAATCTCCATCCTGTCCCTCACCTCCCAACCTGCAATATGAGAATCAGACTACAAACCTTTTTGTTTAAGTTTTTGAAAAATTTTATCCCACTGTTCCTCCATGGAGCTGTTTTGTCTTCACAACAACCCTGTGAGGTAGATGAAGCTGAAAGACAATGACTGGCCTGAGTTTACCCAGGAAGCTTTGTGGCTGAGCGGAGATTTGAACCTAACTCCTGAATCACTACACCATTTTAACATTAACAAAATGCTCTGTGTGAATGCCAAGCATGATTTAAAAGGTATTACATGACTACAAGGGGCCAGCCTAATTGTACATGGAACTGTTTCAAACCTAGTGCCTTTGCAGAATGAATGTCAAAGTGTATTGCTCCTAGACCTTGGCCCATTAATTCTCTCTCTCTCTCTCTCTCTCTCTCTCTCTCTCTCTCTCTCTCTCTCACACACACACACACACACACACACACACACAGAGAGAGAGAGAGAGAGAGAGAGAGAGAGAGAGAGAGAGAGAGAGAGCGCACAATCCTAAACTGGAGTTTAGGATAAACTAAGCCAGCAAAACTAAGCCAGCAAAGTTTGGCCAGCACAAGGGCCACCATAAAGCATGTTTGGACTACTCTCGGAGTCAGGGAGGATGGCTCATATCTGTGTGCTGGTCTCTCTGACTCCAAGAGTGGTCCAAACATACTTTATGGTGTCCCTTGTGCCAGCCCAACTTTGCTGGCTTAGCTTATGCTGGCCTAACTCATTTTAGGATTGCGCTCACACGCACACGTTTTTACACAACATGGCCAAGGCATGTTTTCTTTTTCCTGAAATAGTGAGTTTATTTTGTAGCCAGTCTGAATGTGGATTACATTTGTCCTTCTTTACTATTAGAAAGGAAAACATGAATGATGCTCGCAGGTGACACGAGTAAGTAGAAACGTAATGTATAAACAGCAACAGGAATGTAGGAGCTGTCCAAGGTGCTGTTGGGGGAAGCTTCCAACAAACGAGGCTAAATATTATTCGGTACCTGGGAATGTGAGCCAGAGGCCAGGAGGCGGGGGAAGGAGAAGAGGTTAGAATGTGTATCAAATGGTGCAAGGGGATCCAATTAACATGGTACAGCATGAACAGATGGCTGGGATGAATTTTTAAAGAGTTGATGCAAACAAACTGCGGTCCGAAGGGTGTTGAATGAGGCGGGTGTCTCACATCCCAAGTGGCTCATGCAAAATGATAATTTTGAGACGTTTTATTTCTGTGCTTTACAATTAGGCATGCATTATATTTTATCTAATGAGGTCGTGCTACTTTGTGTTCACCACAACAGCTAGCCCAGTTGCACCAGATGAGAGCTGTTTATCATATCTTTAGGCTCATACAGCCTGATAAGTATCCCTCTTGGGGTGAGTCACTGCTGTAAGCAGCCGGATATTTTACCATAATATGTAAGGGTATTAGATTATAGTTTTTTTTATAGCTGTGCTACAACATTAATCATGTGCAGATTCTGATGTGATGAACCATTTATTAGCCCTGAGAGAGGCTCTGCATAATACTGAATTGAGTGAAACAACTCATCACGTTCTATAGAAGACAACATGTTAGAAATGTATGAGAGGGTAGAACAAAATGAAACTCATATCCTCCAAGAGTCCAAAACTCATCCTCCAAAACTCATATCCGCCAAGACTCATATTCTCCAATCCTAAAAAATCTGAGATTGTGAAGCAGTATACCATTCCAAATGGCCCAATCCAGCACAAATTCCCCTGCCCTGATACAGCAGTGCTAGCATGGATTGCATTGCATCCTGCAGGGGAATTTTGCTTGCTAGAAGGTAAGGAGACAGTCATCCCCTTGACACGAGGTAAGCACCTGCTAAATTGCTGGTGCAAGTCCAAGTTGCCCCGTGTCAGGGGATTGGGCCTGGGAAAGGGGATAGGATATGGTGCACACCACTGCCGCTGATCTTGCCCCCTCCCAGGCCGGATCCACTTAGCCCCTGCTCTTCTCGCCACCCTCCCTCTGCCACATTACACCCCTTCCCAATCCAATTCCAGCAGTGTGCATCCTGAAGTGGAGGACCAGTCATGGAGTCTCCTGTTCTGGGGATAGGAAGGTGGGGCATTCATCACCACATGGGTATGCCCTCTCCCTGGTAGAGGCAGGACCGGACTTCGTAGATGTCTCCTCCTCTTCCTGAGGAAGGGTGTCCCCACTGCCCCAATCTGGTCCACAGCTGGACTCTGGAACCCTTCACAACAATGTGCTCTATCAGGCACCCATCCAGAACAAACTGGAACATTTCCTCTCACCAAAGAACAGTTAGGAAAGAGAAAGGCAATTAGCAAAGATGGGACAAGGGTTAGGATTCCTTAACTCTAACTTCTAAGGGGCAGAAGATTTAGCCGAGAGGGTTAATGCCTCCGTTTGCTCCGTTTGCCTCCGTTTGCCCGAAGATAACAACTGAAGATCTCAAGGTCGTGAGCTCGAGACTCCCGGAAGTCTGTGTGAGCGGCAGACCTTGCAAACTGCAGCTGATTAAAAGCTGAGTTTCAGCTGCCTCGTGGGAGGAGGAGTGTGCTGAACGCAGCTGCGTCTCTGGTGAGAGCAGGGAAGCCTCATCAGCCAGCAGACGACAGACGGGTGGCTAAAGAAAGAAGGCTAAATCCAGAAAGAAAGATCTGTTTGAGTGTGGTTCTTGAAAGATAGAACATTCTGTAAATTGTAAAAACCTTCGGGTTTGTGAAAAGCCTGCCTATGTAAACCGCCTTGAGTTGTAATCATTAGAGAAATCTAGTGACCTTAAGAAAGGCGGTATATAAATACATGTATTATTATTATTATTATTATTATTATTATTATTATTATTATTATTA
>JAJKFI010000032.1:7533953-7550452 GCA_029204185.1 Lerista edwardsae
AGAGAGAGAGAGAGAGAGAGAGAGAGAGAGAGAGAGAGAGAGAGAGAATATTGATTCAAAAGGTTCAGGATTTCATTTTGAGAACTCCTGGCTGTTATATCTCTTTTCCAATAAGAGAAGGTTCATACAATGTCTAAACACAATGAGATTAACTGTAACATAAAAGAGTAAGTTCAAGTGCAACACAGAAGATATTTCTACAAACAATTGAAAGGAGTATTAGGCAGAAGGAATGACTAGCAGTACTTTTTAAATAATATGGTCTATTACAGCTAATATTTTATTTTTTAATCATTCCAGAAATTTTGAACTCAACATCTACAGAAAAACGACGAGTTTCTTTCTATGTGTAATAATGGCACCAGATTATTGACAGATTGGAGTGGCCAGAGGACCTTTGACTGGAAGGTGGATAAAAAGACTTTGTTGGTCAACAAGGCCACCCATTTTAAGGTATTTCCAGGTTTTTCACCTTGTTACAAAGTCCTGTCTCCCATACTTCTAGATTTCCTAACCTTAATGACTGTGGCATATCTTAGAAATTGAACTTAAACATTAACAGGAAAAACACACACAAATACAACCAAGCAATAGCGGTCATGAATCAGTTTCTACTTCCACAGTGCAAAATATTTGCATTTGTATGGCTATGCAAGAAGGCGTGTATTAGAAGACAACATGAAAGCTATTGAGCAAAATATGCTAATTATACAGAAACTGAATGGAAACAGGCAACAGCAAAGAAATATCCAATTGGCAATTTTTACATATACATTAAAAAGCAACTTGTTGTACCACAAGCTTTTGTAAGTATATAATTAAAAAATCACTGAAACAGTGCACTTGTAACAAGAGCAAGGCAAAACTAAAGGTCTGCTCCAGAGCCTACAGTTCCCACCCAGGGATTAATTGGATAACTGAATATGTATGTACACAGACAAAACCAGTGGGAAAATCACAGCATGCATATGAATGAATGAATGAAATTGTTCAGGCTAATGAAGGCAACATTTTACAAGATCTACCTAAAAGCAACATATAACATGGAATTAGACAGGATGCCAATTACGGAGTTGATCCCAACCATGCAGAGTTCCTCCCTTACTCCCCTGTGTTATGAAACCAGCCCCTGCAGTTGCCATTGCGTTTAGGTCTAACCATACAGAACAGAAAACATTGTAATGTAAAGCCAAACAGCAGGGTTCTAATTTTTTCTGATCGAACAGAACTGTAAAAGAATCACCAAGCACTTGTTCAAGGGCAAAGTTCAAGGGCTAGCATCCACTGAAAGTTTGTCATGACAATATTTTGGGATAAGTGTACAATGCGGTCCATTGGGGTTTTAGCTTTATTTATAAATAGTGTAGGAAGGAGGGAAATGTGAAACCACAGAGTGGTGCCTGGGGTGGGTGGGCTTTAGAATTTGCCCCCACAATTGGGATCAAAACTGCAGTTGGGACAAAGTACGAACCCCCCCGACTCCCCAAAACACACACACACACACACACACACACACTAAAAACACCACCCCATGGTTTCATCACATTTTGTGTGCCACTTCCACTATGTACAAAAAAACTAAAACCCCATGAGGACATGTTACACATTTATTTTAATGTGTGATTTGGCCCTAACCACTACTGAAATCAATGAAACAAAGTCAGCCATGAATAGCAAGTCCTAGGAATTTCTATGGGACTTAGTCACGACTAATGTCTTTGGATATTACCCACTAAGTTTGTGTTTTATGCTTTGTATTGCATTTATTTTTTCCAACACCGCTAGACATCAGGCATAGGTGATATCATGTGAGCTGAGCTCCTGAAGTTTGCAAGCTTGTGTAAATAGAGGGAGATAAATGTTTTTCCAAGCCTGTCAATGTCAGGTAGTGAGGACAGATGAAGTCTGGGTCACATAACTAAGCCCCTCCAGCCTTGCAGCTATCAGTTTGGGCTGCCTCATTTTGAAAAATGGATCGATTTTTTTTGTAAAACAATAGATTAAAATATTACTTGAAATTAAATAATATTATTTCTTTCTAGATAACCTTTTTTTGAAGTCTTGTAAAGCTAGGTGGGTCCTGATAGAATGTCATTTTATTAAAAACACGATGAAAAAAGGTTGGGAACCACTGAGGTAAAGGAATCCTGTCATCAGAAGGTAATGGTCATAAAAGCCTCCTCAGTCACCTGAACAGATATTGCCATCAGTAGAGGAGTTTTTGGTGATCACTAAATAAAAACACAAAACCACCTCTGTCCATAGGTAATGAGTAAGGCACACTGGAATCATGTATTCAGTTGTGATTAAAAACGCAAAACACTATTTTACATTTTAATTCAATAATGCTTTTTTTAAAATGCCACCATTTCCAAACATGATAGGCATAGGCAGCGGTGTTATGCTGCCGGAATGCTGGGTGGGACATCTGGGTGATAGACAGCCTGCCCGTTGCGTTCCGGAGTGTTACGCTGTTTGCGTAACGTACGCAAGTGGCGTAATTGGTTACGCAAACGGCGTAACGCTCCGGAACGCAACGGGCTGTCGATCACCTGGATGTCCCGCCCAGCATTCCGGCAGCATAACACCGCTAGGCATAGGTGATATGTGTGCAAAGCAGGGTAGAACATGCCTCCTAGTGGTCACTTGGCAAACTTTTATATCGGTATTTTTAAACAGAACGTAGCAATTTGTAAGTTGCAGGTCCGTTCAGGTCCTAATAAAGATCTTCCTTTTGGACAGTGTTAAAAAGGTAAGGGCCCAATCTTATTCAATTTTCCAGTGCTGATGCAGCTGCAATGCAGCTTTGAGGTAGGGGAACAAATACTCCCCTACCTTCAGGGGACCTCCATGACTGCCCCCCAGATGTAGTGTATATCCGATCAGCAGAGCTGCATTGGCACTAGAAAACTGGATAGGATTGGACCCTTCTACTATATACATGCCATGTCAATTGTGATAAATTCTTTATCACATAACCCTTTAGAATGCATTGACTTGGAAAGAACTGGCCTCCTACTTGTGCAAGAACTGTAGTAAATAATGCAGTGTGTGTGTGTATTTTGTACTTGGATATCTGTCGCAAAGCCCGTGCAGCACAAAACCTGCATGCTCTGGCTTTGAAAAAAGCAGGCTCCTACTGGATCATGGCCAAACATCCTCTTCCCTGGCTGAAGACACAAAAGGGGACTTCTGGACCCCTTGCCAACTAGGAGTTTTCCTATCCCAATGTGATCTACAGGGTTTAATCTAAAGAGACTCCACTTCACACTTACATACTTTTTAGTAGGCAGGTTTAATTTCCTTATGTCTTGAAAAATGGGTGATTCTCCAGCTAAGTGTTTATCTGAGAGGTTGGCTGGTTTCAATCCTCACTATCCAGACATGTGACACTATCGACGCAAGGGGCTGGCACCAACTGGCACCCCCGCATCAGCGCTCGAGCAACAGGACCAATGCTGCAGGCAGCGCCGGTTCCATTCCGCCTGCGCTGAGCCTCTCTTGCGTCAGCTGAAGCCAGCTGGCGTGAGAGTTGGCTCTGCGCGGAGGTGGCAGTGGGATTGGTGGTGGGAGGGAGACTGTTGGTGGGATGAAGGCGGGCCTGGGAGCTGGCCATACAGCCGCATCCTACGCCCGTCTGGGAGGCAACGCAGCCCCAATTCAGGTTGCGCAGTCTGCTATTTAGCAGGCACAGATCTGGGGAGCGCATAAGGGAGGCTGGAACCTCCCCGCGGAAAGGGAATGTGTGCTCCCTTACCGTAGGGGAAGCTCCAGCCTCCACTCTACTGCGTTAGGATATGGCGTTGGCTAGCCATTCCAGTGCAGGATAGGATTGCGTTGTAAGTGTCCAATATTGAGGAAAAATGTTCTTAGGACACTGGGCAATGGTGCATTCCAAAGCCTAACCCTATAATCTAGATGAGGCTTTAAAATGACATGTTGAGGAGGACCTATGGCTTAGCTCCTCACATTTTCTTCTTCCACCAGAGATCATCCAAAGTGTTGAACAGAGAGCAGAGCAGCTGAGAAGGAACTCATTGTGGAGAAGGAATTCAATGAATGCCATTCATTGTGAGCAGAGGCGTTTCTACAGGGATGGCAAAGCTCTAAGTTTTGCAAGAAGCCTTACCCTGTCATGTAAATTCCTCCTCTCCCTTGCTGCTGTAGCCAATAAGCAACACCAAGATTGGCTAAAACGGTGCAGGAGAAGAGTGATTTCCACTGCAAGGTAAGGCTTCTTGCAAAACTTAGAGCTTTGCCATCCCTGTAGAAACGCCTCTGATTGTGAGCACATGGAACACTAGCTGTGAGGACTTTCAGAGCATCTAAAAGCATGTACTCTGAATCATTGGGATTCAGCATGTACAAAAGAATCATTGGGATTTCCAGGTTCCTTGGAGGTCTGAAGTCACTAGATACTGTAAACATGACAAAGCATTTGTATGTGCTGCTCAAGAGTCTTGTGCGCATCTCCAAAACTAGACATCATAGGGCAAGCCTGATACCATTTCTGGAATCAGCACCCCAAGTATACCAAGAAACTGGTCTGATTTCTAAGTCAGCAAAATGTTTGTTGGCCAATGTTATTATTAGGAATACTTTTATACTGCTTTTCAACAAAAAGTAATTGACAAAGCGGTTGGGATAAATGTGAGTGGTCTCAGAGGCAAGTGGGACAGTCACTGTCAGTATTGGTCCTAAAAGGATGCCAAACCCACTGCTGAAATTTCCCAGCCCTACTGAGGACTCGTGCTAGAAGGAGGAAAGGGGGAAATAAGCATCTTATCTTGAAATTGGCTGGCAACCACAAGAGGCTTATTTCCTCTCCCTGTCTCCTGTTTCCAATCCAGTCTTCTGTCTAGGGTATGGGTAGGCAGCAGAGCCATGGTCAGAGCAGAAGGGAGAGGCAATTGATGACACCAATTGGTTTTGGGAGCAGAGCCAAGAATGGGACAGATAAACTCAGCCTGAAAATCATAGGACTGGACCCATGATAAACCATCAGTAGTTTTTATGTACAGTATATTCAGAAGCAAAATATTGATTTTGTCCATAAGGTTTGCAAAGCCTGGCTGCTCAAAATACAGGATACTTCAAATATATTATGTCAGGAGGCGAAATTGGGAAATTACTATTTTATTGCCTAAATTTCAGTGTAATCTTGCTCATTCTGGCAGGCTTGTCAGGGTTCCAATTATGATTTAATTATAATAAGAAAACACTGCCAGTGGAACCGCAATTTATTCTCTGCTAGCTAAACACTGCTCCCAGGCATGTGTCACTTTTGATGCATGAGTGGCTCCACTTTAAGAGAATGCACAATTTTATGGCGATATAAATTAACCTGCAACTGTCAGCAGTCTACTTTATTTATGATTTAATATTCATCTCATTGAAGAGCAAGATATAAAATACAAGCACTTTTAGAATGCAGCTTTAACTTACTTCCTATTTAATTCCAGACAGACAACTCTGTCTTGCCCTACCATGAATACTGGAACACCTTCATCTCATAGCACTGCCATCATTATTAGACAGGCTTAAATCATTCCCACCAATGATGACAACGGCATTACTAAATTTAGTGATCCTCGTGCTACTCTTGTAAACACAGTGGCAGACCCCTGAGGCATAGTGTTTAAAGCAAAACACGTCTGGGTAACAATATTACCTGGGCCACATAATTCCATTTGGAATTATCTTAATCATCTCTACATTGATCTTTTTCTTTCCAGGACATTTTTGGGATGAGATGGGTAGAAGGCTACAAGTGCACAGAACACATATCGATCACTGCTGAAAGCTCTGCGAGGAAGTTTAGTCTCTGCCCTTAGCAGTGATGGGCATTCTCTGTACAAAGAGGAGATATACCAGCGTATCTCCATGTATGCTGAGAGCCCTACCAGGGTAGAAGCCCACCTGCCAACAGATGCACCACAGACACCAGAGGAATGTTAGAAAAAGCAATGTTAGAGATGCAATGTTAGAGATGCCAAAACAGGGAGGAGACTGGGGAATGACGTGGAAGGGATGCAAAGGAGTTGGCATAACCCTCTCCCCCTTCAGACAATGGACATGCCCCTGATGCCAGGAAAACACTATGCCAACAACAAACCTTGGAATAAGGGGAAGCACAAAACAGAAGAAAAGTGCAGCTCCCATCAACCCTCTGACCCACCCACTCCCCCTTTATGAAGCTGAGGACACCGGCTGCATTTGGCAACCAATCACAGCACAGCAATCCCAGTACTAAAGCCCCTGCCAGGAGACTACAGCTCAGATGATGAGATATGCAGCACAGAGCTATCCCTCTCTGGTCTCTCACAGGGGGGCTATGGTGATGGGAAACATGGTACTTGACACCCAAAGGGAGCACTTTGCGCAAACAACCTCTCATCCCTTACAACATGTACACCAAGGTAGTTTGCTAACACTTGCCTTTTCGGAATTCAGATACCCAACTGGAATCTTACAGCTGGGAGATGCTCCCATTGAAATTTAAACCCCTGACATGGAGGAGCTTGTTTCACACAGCTGCCCTTTTCCAAGGGAGCTATTTTTCTACCTGTACTCTACTCTGCTCAAAAGGTATTCCTTGTATCTATGTGTTAATATGGGGGGGGGGGATCTGCACTCACGGTGCAGGTGTCCCTATCAATCCTCTGCTTTTGCCCCCCTTGCTGTCAATGCCACTGTGACTCCTGTGGGCCAGAAAGGGTGTTGTGGCATCTGTGTGTCATGTTGTTTGCATGTGGGTGTGGTATCCCTGAGTATCTCCCCATGGTGGCTTCTGTGGCTGTGTTATACATTCCAAGGTACTGCGAAGGGTAGTGTCTCCCCAGCATTGGCCCCTCATTGGATCTGCCCCTGCCCCCCTGCACAGTTCACTCTGGCAGAGCTTCTCTGGCTGCCAGTGTTGAGGCTCATCGGAAGCAGTGACTGGCTCCTTGGACATCGCATCCAAGGATGCACAGATGTCACAGTGATGATGTGCTGCTATCAGGACACCACTCCATTCTGAACAGGCTGTACTGGTGTTTCCATAAACCCTGGGGTGTTACTGGGAAGGGCTGTACCAGTATTGCTTTGCCAGAACAGGCTTGGCATTTTTCCCATGTTCTGCTAGCATCAATGTGCTGTCAGTGTGGCATTGCCAGGACAGATTTAGAATATGATGGACAATGCTCGGACGCCCTTTTACAGTGTCCAAATAGGATTGTAGCATAGGACCTGAGAACTAAATGTTGCTGTTTTCCAACCAATTACTGCAGGGATTGTTCATGGCTCTGATGATGCTGCAGTAGATGACATGTTGTAACACAGAAGCGGTAAACAATATTTTTGTACCATTATACAGAATATATTAAATCACTGTAAATTCAGCACTACCGCAAACCCATGAAGTCAACTTTGTATGCTTATTCCACAACTGTTGCTGACTCCCTGAGCTCTAATTATTAAAGAAGACACATGTGGCCAACGGAGGAGTGAAAACAGGAATGGGCAAAGTGAGACAATCAATCAATCAAATTTTTATACCGCTTTTCAACAAAAAGTTCACAAAGCGGTTTACAGGCAAATAATATAGAGTTAAATGGTTCCCTGCCCCAAAAGGGCTCACAATTTTAAAAAAAAATACAGAACACTACCAGCAACAGCCACTAGAAAAAATACTGCGCAGGGGTGAATAGGGACAATTACTCTCTCCTGCTAAATATAAGAGGAACTCCACTTGAAAAATCACTAAATGTTACCTGCAAATTGTAATCCTGCAGTATTTTTACCAGCGAATCTCTCAGATTTGGAATCTCCATGCCTTCCTTAATGCGGTGGATGAGGAGGATAGGGTCAACGTGAGTCCCAATATTATTTAACAAGCCAGTAATAAAAGCTGCAGAAACACAGAAAGACTTTTTAGTTTAGTAGTTCAAAAGCATTTCCAAAACCAGAATGCAATGGAAAGATTTTTAAGGCAGAATTAACCTTGAACGCAGGCCTACTCTTGGGAATGGTTGTTCCACTAGTAGCACAAATTACTTCTTTTGAAAAAAAAATGGGATTGTATGCCAACATACACATTTAAAGCTACTCTGGCTGAGTGGTCCCACCAAGGGTTGGGTTTTCCAATTTAAGTGCATTTTAATCCTGAAGCTGGCTCACGGGACACTATATTGCAGAATTTGACTGCCCTATTTCATCAGAATTTGACTGCACTATTTCTTGATTCTGCAAGCATTTTGAGCATTCTCTCATGTAGCTCACATGTTCTCTTTTGACTGTGGCAGGCAGTGAATGATCTTGAAGATGCTTTGTGGAAAATAATCTTCTCTGCTCTTTCTGTCTTGCATCCATAAATTCATATTTCCTTTTCACTCACTGCTTAATCTTCCCTGTTTCTTTCAGCCATCCTTTTCATGCGGAACCCCAGGCCTCATTTCCCAACATGTCCACACTGCCACGTCTTCTTTCTTATGTTTTTAGGATTTTAAGGCTTTTCCCTAGATCCCTTTTCCTGCTGGTTTCTTTCCCAACTAATTCTCCATCTTCTTTGCCTCAGGCCTTGCATCAAATCTTCCTTCAGGTCACAGTTTGCCCCACTCCCTTGACCTAGTCTTCCTCTGATTTCTCTCTGTTTCCTTAACTAATGGGTCCTTTTTTCATTTGGCCGCTTACTCTCAGCCTTCCTATTGCCTTCACACAACTCCTCTTGCCCTACCCTCTGCTCTGTGCAAAGGGTGCTTCTTTCAGCCACAATGACTTTCCACTTTCTTCATTAATCCTGAATGTGTCTGTAAACACTATCACTGAGTTTACACATCATGTTAGAAAGCTGATGAAAATTCCAAGACATCACAGCTCAGCCAATAGTTAAGGAAGGATGAATGTAGACAGACAGGCAAGCCGACAGAACAAAGCATGGTTGTTTTTAGCCTGTTACATGTAAAACCATCTTGAAGTTTCGGAAGGCTGGAAAGGGGATGTATAAGTCTTTCAAACGAATACATAAATACCATTTCCTTTCCCTCTCATGAAAGGGCACACATTTCCACAGTCTTATTTTCAGAAATATAAATATGTGCAATAGTCACACTTTCTACCAGTGAAACCTGAAAAACACTGCAGAGAAGATGCAGAGAAGCAAAAAACAGGCTATGATTTCATCTCATTTGCCTGGCAACACCATATGTCCCCGCAGCTGTGGGATAATGCCATCACTTATGCTTATCAATGCCAGGATGCTGCAGTATTTCCCCTTAGCATGTCATAGTGGTACATTGATTACACTGCAGTTTAGCCTCCTGCACTATGCAAACAGACATTACTCCCAAAGCAATCTGACTACATTGTTTTTGTATGCCAAGAGGCCTAAATTATACTCCCACCCTCCTCACATTTGATTAGAAGTGCACACACAGAGTTTGCAAATTGAGCACAGGCCACTCTGCTTACGCGGTTTGTCAATGGAATATAAAATGAGGTCTTCCCAAAGTTCTGCATCGTCTTGCTCCTTGGCAAATTCAATGGCTTTATCGACATCATTTAACTCCTCCATGATCATCTTCAGGGCGCTTCGACTGTTGCCCATTCTGCCTAGGAAGACAGACAGGAATTGTAAAAAGAACAGGCCACAAATTAGAAAAAACAAGGTTAAGCCTTGGCCTCAGACTTAAAAACACACCTCATCATCTGTTTCACAGTCTAAGTTAAAACCTTTTCTCAAGTCTTTACCTTTTTAGAAATACAAATGAGTAACAGTCCAATTAAAGCAATAGTAATAATAAAAGCAAAGGAAAGCTGTGCTATTCAGTGCTTAGCTGGGCAGCAACCTTGGTTAACCACCACCTCAACAGCAGGCGGAGTAGGTTGCGCAATGCAGCGTCAGTTCAGCAAGCTGCCGCCAGTCTCTGAGTCCCCTCCAAGCCCTCCCTCTCACTCCCCTGACAGGGCTTCCTCAGGATGCCCCTCCCACCCTCCTTCCTTCCTTCCTGCGGGTCCCTAAGAATGGAATCAATCCACTTCCTTCCACCCTAGGACCTCAGAAGTAAGTGAAGCCTCTGTTCTTAGAGGGCCCTCCACACCGTGCTGCAGTAAGCAGGTAAGGGTTAGGTTTCCCTGCCTTGAATAGTTGATTATTCAGTTTTATGAACTTAAACTCCTTAGTTCCTTGTCAGGTTAATTTGGCTTGTTTGATCCCTGCAGGATTCATCTCATTTGTGTCACCCAATGGCATTTTCTTTTGCATTGCATGATGGGGGATGATTTCCCTGCCTCTTGAGTTGCATGAAAGGATATGAGCATTAATGACCTTCTGGTTTCTTTTGTGTGAAGGATGGTGGAGAAGCATAGCAGAGGGAGCCCTGGGGGTGGTGAAAACTTTGCTACTGGCACACTTGGATAACCTGTTTCCAAAGCTTGCAGGATAACATGGCCTTTACTGTTCTTCCTTTGTACTGAAATCAGTGGGGCCTTGGTATGATCACAAGGATTTCCTGTGAGCTGAGCAACATTTTGGACTATGTGTAAAGAGTCACATAGGCTTCTGGAAAGGCATGTGCACAGGAGAATACCATCTGAGTAACAACGTCATGAAGTGAGACAAGGCTGTCATATTCCCCCAGAGGTTTGCCATAATCTGCAGCATTTTCCTAAATTACAGTAGCGTCTGGGATGATGCTCAGTAGCTGATTATAAGGGATTATAATTATTGCTTCACATTTTCCTCTCTAGTTACAAATGTTTTGTGAAGACCTGAGGATTGGATTGGAGGCCTTCAGGATTGGGCAGCATTCAGTTAACAAAACTCATTCTAGACTGAGAATTAGTCTTTTAGGTCCCAAGACTTGAACTGAGGGCACATGATACAGCCACCTTGCTGATGATAAACAGGTTTGGGTCTGATCGGTCTGGGCAAACCTTTTGTATGCGACCCTGAGTTCCAGCATGGCAGAACAGCAGGCGGTACATTTAAAGCACAAACATTTCTATGATACTAACAGATGTTAGAAGTCATAAAAATGTCACTTACTCAAAAGATAAACTGTCTCTTCTACAAATTTTCTCTGTTGGCAGATTTCGAGAGCCTTGAAATATCAAAAGTAGGAAGTTAATATGATGATGACATAATATAATAAGACCAATACTTTTCCCCCATAAAAATTAATTAAGAAGTACACAAAAAAGTCATTATGTTTATACCCAGAACTGTTGGTACTTTAAGGCACCTGGAAGTAAACAAAAAAGTGTTTATAGGTACTGATAATAATTATATCACAGGTTGATTATCCCTTATTTGGACTGCTTGGGATGGGAAGGTGTCAGGATTTTGAATTTTTCTGGATTTCAGAATAATTGCATAAATATAATGAAAAATGCTTCCTTTTGCTCTTTTCACTGTTACCCATCTGGGTGTCTGCTGACCTCTGACATTTTTCAACCATGCTTCTACAGGCACACACTACAGAGCAGAGAACAAGACTTACAGCCTGTATATGGGAATGAGCACAAGACCATCTTTCTAGAGAAAGTTTTTTTTTAAAAATGTCTGGATTTCAGAATAGTCTGGATTTCAGGATAAGGGGTCATCTACCTGTATTTATAATTATAAAATTTAATTATATAGTTAATTCACGTTTCTTAATTTGGGAGTAGAAGGATTTTGTATCAGTGCTAGGTTGGTACAGAGTCTCTCAAGCATTTTCTTAGGACCGAATTATATTTTTAGATGCACATCAAACATGTTTTAGGTGTACATTGTAAAATGAAAGTTGTGGATGTGGCGAACACGAATGATGCATGTCTTGGCAAACACAGGCTCACACCTCAGGCAGGATAGCTGACAACCCCAGTCAATATGCAAGCCTGGGTTTGCCCCCTCTTTCATTCTGATCTGCTGTACCCAATGTCGTTTGGGAACAAAGTTGTTTTCCCCACCACACACCATCCCAAGTCCAACAACTATTATTCCTACATATTTGCCCATGAACTCCCCATTAAACATGTGAGACAGTGATATGGATGAACAGGCCACTTTTCTTTTAAGCAGTTCTTACGTCAGAGAGAAGCCTGGACTAGAGCCAGTCTACCTGGTGTGCCAGCTTTCCATATGGGGAGTTTAAAAATACATATGCAATTTTTGTCACCTACACTCTGAAGGAGTACAAGTGCAGAAAAACAAAACAATGTGCGTTTCCCCCCCCCCCTTGTATGTTCAAACAGCAGCTCTGGGTTATACATCACACCAGACAGATTTTCATTTCCCGTGTTCTCAGAAGACTGAAGAATAAAGATCTTAAAAGGAGCCCTGAGAACAATATATAAGGCCCAGTGCTTTTAAGGTCATAAGAATGTTTTTCAGGGGCACCAGCCCCAACAGCAGGTTCAGATGTAATACTAAAACATAATTAATTTTTCACATCTTTCTACCACCCTTCCTCCAGAAGCTGACAGTGGTGTACATGGTTCCTTCCCTACTTTTGTCCTCACAACAACCTTGTGAGGTAGGTGAGGCTGAGAAATAGTGACTGGACCAGGGTGACCCAGGAAGCTTCATAGCTGAGCAGGGATTTGAACCTGGATCTTGCAGGTCTAAGTCCAACACCAGGACCACTACACCATACTGGCTCTTAAATTAAATCATGTCTTAGTGTTACTAGCATGAGCTTTGGGAGCATGCACAAAGAAAATGTTTTGCTTCCATTCCTCTTTTAAAACAAATCGGAATTTGCTGTTGTATTCAAACCCAACCAATCTTCCTTTGTTCTAATTGCAGTGTGACAACAATCCAAAACATCGCACCAGGTCTAGCCACCTGACTCCTACATTCCTGGGCTGGTGTCTTCTCTTCTTTTTTTAATGTCCATAGAAGAAATAACCTCTGCTGAAACTAACAACGGTTGCTTATTTCTTTTTTGTTGAACTGCTGTTAATGGCTATTATAAAAAATGGTCAAAGCTTTCCAAAGACAGAACTGCAAGCCTGTAAATAAATATAGGCTATGGAAGTCCTCAGAGAAAAGTCCCTCACAATTTGCATCCTCCTGTCATCTAGTCAGACTGAATGGCGATGCATGGGGTGTCCACACTCCTCAATAAGGCAGCTATCTCCAAGTCCCTGAAGAATACGGACTCGAGAATTCAAGCATCACTGTGGCATGATAATCCTCCCCACTCCAGTATCAATGTCCTATAGACAGTTGGCCAAACCTGAAATGTCCATTCAGAATAAAACATGCATGTAAGATGTAATTTTTGCCCCAATAAACCCTAAGAAAGTATATTTCATGTCTCTGAATCAAAACAAAGATCATACTACAGTTCTTGACATGTTTGATTTCTGGTTCTCAGCAGCATAACAAGCCGTCTCAGAACCTGGGGCACTCATGTAGTGAAATCATGTGATGTTGTCATGTCACTATGCTGCTCTTCTACAACAATCAAACTGCCTCCCCGCTCTCTCCACAGCTGTCTTTCCTATATATGAAAAGGACATCTGGGACCACACCATGCAATGATAACATGGTGCAACTGGTCGGAGTGTTGGACTCTGATGACTGGGGACACGCTTTCAGTTGATTACTCAGCCATCAAACTCACTGAGTAATCTTGGGTCATTCTCTCAGGCTAACTCACCTCACAAGGCTGCTGTAAAGATAAAATAATTCCATGTATGCTACTCTGAGCTCCTTGAATGAAGAACTGGATATGAGACAAGCAATATGAAATGACCTCTGTCTATCTAGGCAAGGACTTTGGGGTTAGGGTTGCAAAGCCCCCCAGGAGTCTCTGAGAATCAGCATAAATTTCTAGATGACTGAAAACAATCCTGCAGATTTTAAGAGGGTCTTCTGGCTAAATGATATGACAACATCCAGGATGAAGGAAGGAATCACCCAATCCTACTTAGGAGCTCTGTATTTCACAGCAATAGTGTCAGCAGTTGCATCACCTATATATATACTTTTGGATATTGGAAGGCTAGGCAAAACAACACAACTTTCCATACAATGCACAAAACAGACCAAATTCTTGCCATAGTCCCAACAAAAGCATTTGGCACTATAAGAATAAGAAAAATAACCTTATTCCCCAGCAACATAAAATAGAGCCACCATGCATGTACACCTAAAAATGCTATGTATATATGAATGAAACATGTATGTGGCTACTTTGAAGCCCAAGTGGCCTCTGTGGCACAGTGTATGCTTCATCAACTGAGGTTTGATTCCCCAGTTGTGGCCACCACATAGGTGGGCATACTCTCACCTATGAAAACAGTGTAACACTCAAAATTAGACCACTGTTGTGTACTGCACATGGAACAAGGGAGGCTGGTTAGAAATTTGCCTTTGCATCATGCACCACATGGGAGCTTTTTTTAAAGATTTCAGGGGCACAGTTTGGAGCAGGAGGAGAAGGAGCAAGCCTTTGGCAAATACAGTTCATGGTCCATGCAGACCTTCTGGTCCTAAGGGATAACATTCTCTCTCTCTCCCATTCCACCTCCCTCTCAGACTTGTGGCATTTCTCCCATTCAGGGGTAGCCTGCCACACTTCCTGTTTTGCTTCTGGTTATTTCTCCTCTATCTTAGGGCACTTCAGCTCAAACTGGAATTTCAGTTGTTTTGCTATCATTGGCCCCTCCTGCCACTGATGGAGCTTGACCCTGGTAAGGGGGATCCCTCTGAGTGACTAGGTTTGCTCAGTATGGGATCAGGAGGGACGACTGTCTGGATCTGCTGAAGCTTTTAATGCATTCTTGATGCCTCTGTCAAGAAGCAGAGCCCCACCTTATCACACCATGTAACCTATTTAGTTTGTTGACCCTTTGAGAGAGAAAATGAACAATAAACTGCTTGCTTGTAAATCAGCTGATCATGTACAAAATTGCACCACTTGGGTCTTTGGAAAGAAGCAGCTTTCCTCAAAGCCAAAAATGCACAATGCTCAAAAGGCAAAAGACAACAAACAAACAAAAAACAACAACACCTTGTCATAGTTCATTTGAGAGTATCCCACTATAACCATCATGAGGAAGGCCAGAGGGCTGACTGGGACATAGTGCCTTGTGGTTAATATACAGCACTTGTCCCCATGCTTTCTGCTTCCCTCGCTTTTCTGGGCAAACTGGTAGTTGTGTCGCTGCCATCACCCAAAGCCTGAGGTCCTTGAAAGAGCCCCTGCCCCACATGAACAGAGAGCTCCCCCCCCCCAAAAAATATTGGGGATTCCCCTTGAAAGCCCAACAGTAAAGAGTAGTAAAACAGTAAATAGTAAGGATAATTCCATTCCCTCTTGAGTGTACTTGGATCAGGCAAGAAAAGCAGCAAAAATATAAGAAGTTTATTAAAATACCCCTGCTAACTGGACAAGAGGCATTTTTTTCAAGTGGTGTTCCTCTTATATTTAGCAGGGGCAGAGTAATTGTCCCTCTTCACCCCTGCGCAGTGTCTTTCTAGTGGCTGTTGCTGGTGGTATTTGCATTTTTTAAGATTGTGAGCCCTTTGGGACAGGGAACCATTAACTTTATTATTATTACTATTTGCCTGTAAACCGCTTTGTGAACTTTGTGTTGAAAAGCGGTATATAAGTACCTGTTGATTATGATGGTTGATGAAAAGAGGTTAAAAGGATTTGGAGCTACAAAGGAGATTATCATAGGCGATAAGAAGAAAGAATGGATCTTTAGGCAAAGCAAAAAGAGGAAGAAGGGAGGATACAAAGGCTGGCAAGTAGATTACAGAGTGAGCTGAAAATAAGCAAATCCTCCACCTGCCCCCACAAATTGCTCTCTCATTCATCTTGCTCTCCTTCCCACAAGAGAAGGGAAATGAGCTGGACAGAGATCGCAGCAATCCTGAATAGAAGGAGGAACCAACAGAGCAAGCTCTCTCCTCCTCACTTACCTTCCCCTGTGGGAAGGAGGGCAAAGCCAGTGAGAGAACTGTCATGGTGGCAATGCCCCACTTTGTCCTCCACCCACCAACCTGCTTCTGAGCTCTCTTTGCTTCAAAACAAGCTGGGTGGGCAGCGCCTGGGGAAAGGAGGAAGAGGAAAATTCTTTCTTCTGCTTTCTCCTCAAGCGCTCCATTTGAATAGCCTGTGCAGAAGCAAAGGGAGTTGGGAAAAGAATTGGTATGGCTGAAGGATGAGGAGGTGGACGTAAGGAAGACAAGCAGTGCAGTTCTACCTCCCTGCCACTGATCCTGCAAGGGCAGTGCAGAGATGTGTACTGGCCTAATAGTGCCGGATCTGCCCCCCCACAAGAAGGCAGGTTTTTGCCAGCATAGGCAGGGCAAGGGCATTTTTGGGCAGGGTGGTGGTGGCCCAGGAGGCAGATCGGGCTTGGGAGAGGGGCGGGACCAACCACGGCAATGAAGGCTGGATTCTAACCCTTCGCCCTGGCCTGATTGGTGTTAGAAGGGCTGCTCACATGTGCACCTGTGCAACACGGGCTAAGGGGAATAAAATCCCGACTTGTGCCTCCAGCCCAGCCCTACCTTG
>JAJKFI010000032.1:7550462-7638284 GCA_029204185.1 Lerista edwardsae
AGAGAGAGAGAGAGAGAGAGAGAGAGAGAGAGAGAGAGAGACCTAAGATCACCAATGATTCTTAGCCAAGTGGAGATCTGAACCTGGGTTTTCCCAGGCCTCATCTGGATCCCTGACCACTACAGCACAATGGCAATCAATCCAACAAGCAAGAGGACCAAGACTGCTGCAGTTTTCTATCAAGTGTATGAAATGTGCTGAATGAAGAAAAATTAATTGGACCACTGTACCCGTTTAAAGAGCTGAAGGAAAAACATCTCTGGGTCACCATTATGCTTCCAGGGAGAAAATCAAGCCAATGTAGTTCTCATGTTTTCCAGTAGAGGGTAGCATAATATACAGAGTAGGCAGAACAAGCTGAGACACAACTACAAATTGTCAGCCCAAAAAGCTACATAACTAACCAACGGATACTGACCTATACCAAGTGAGAAAAGGACACTTTAGAAGATATTTTCCTTACCTTTTCAAGTGGGCAATGGGTGCTATCTCTGAGAAATGGAAGTAAATTTGGCCGGTCATATTCCGCATACAGGCTGATTTGTTTCTCGTGGAACTTTTGCCCTTTGTGATGGTCTCTTTTGAAAAGTTTATGCAAATACTACAAAAAATCAAACAAAAGGAAGAAAAAAACCTAATAAGCATGCTTATTATGTCCAAAGTGGCAAGCCTGCACTCCAGACCATCCTGAACCATTGTCCCAGTTCTGCCACGATATAATACTGCTTTTTTCAGCTTGCTGAGGCTGATTGTATGGCTCAATGGCAATCCAGACTCATTCACACGACAAAAGTCTAGCTTTGGGCCAAAACTGTTTAGGACTTTACAAATCTAACATCTGTTGTGCATGGCTACATACTATAGAGAGGAATAGCACAATCAGGGACTTAAATGTGTAGGAGCCTGGATGGTTTACCGTTCATAATGTTCATAATGACCCTTCCAAGTAGCAGCAAATGGAACATCTTCCCCCAACAATGCTGGGTTTGAACGCCAAAACTACTGTACAGTGGGCTCTCGGTATCTGAAGGGAATCTATTCCCAAACCCCTTGCGGATATCTATTTCCACAGATAATCAAATTCCCTCCCAAAAAAACCCGAACTGGAAGTGCCTATCGGAAAGCTCCAACAGGCTTTTTGAGGCATGGGGAGGCCACCTGCAGCCTTCCAGAGCCTTCTGACATGCTGTTCCAGTTTTTTGCAAAACCAGAAGTGCCCGTCAGAAGGCTCCAGTAGGCCACCTAATGAATGGGAGGATCGCATGAACCCTCCCTATGCCTCAGAAGGCCTGATGGAGCCTTCTAAAAGGCCCTTCTGGTTGGGTGGAAAACCAGAAATTCCTTCTGCATGCCTCTAGTATGCTTTCTGAGGTCCAGGGACACTCCTCGCGCCTCAGAATACTTCCCAGATATGACCAGAAGGCGCTTCTGGTCATGTCTGGGAGGCCATGTGAGGCCCTCCTCTGTGAGTTGGCACCTGTGTTGGGTCAAATCCATGGGTGCCGAACCCACTGTATTCTAATGCCCCATCAAATTTCAGAGGCTAGGTTCATCAGAGACTAGGATAAGTCACCCTCAAGGGGGAAAATTTGTCTATTATTCCGCAGCCTGGACCAAAAAATACTTGTGGAGAGCCCCACAGAAACCATAAAACTGTCATATTTACCATATGCTGCAATTCAGGCCTGTCGTTTAGTTCCTCCACAACTTTGTCAATCTAAAAGCAAAAATAGTTAATATATCAGAGTTAGCGGTTTCTGGGAAGACGCCACATGATTCTGAAAGGGTGATTGAGGGCAGCCAGCCAACATAACATCATGAAATGGCCATACTCACAGAGATCCGATCTTCATTATCCAAAAGCATGTCGACCGCTTTCTAAAAGAAACACAACATCCATGACAGAGAACAGACTGTAAACAATCACAAGTCAACACAGTTACGTGCAGTTATAGACTTCTACCTGACCTATCTCTGTTTGCAGACAAACAATAATTGCTATGCAGTTTGTGGGGCAAGATGGGAAAGAAAAGGGGATGATTAAAGCAACTAGTGTTGGTGGGAAAAAGTGATGCCACAAGTCTGATTATACAGGTGGAGCCTTTTTATCTGCGAGGATTCAATTCCTGGAACTCTCGTGGATAAAAAAATCTGCAGATAATTAAACTCGTGGATTTTACCCCCACCCCTCCAAACCCAACCAGAGTTTTGCCCAGAGGGCTTTCTGACTGCACACCTCTGGAGCATCCCCAGGCCTCGTAATGCCTTAAAAGGATTTAAAACATCACTTCCAGTTTTTGCTGAAAACCAGAAGTAGCTTTTTTTTTTTTTTTTGCTAAAATAGCCATTCTGAGGCCTGCCAAGGCCACACTCAGGTCCAGAGGCTTAAAAGAGCCTCTGGAGGCTACTGGAGCACAGCTCCAATAGCCTTCAGAGGCTTCATGTTGACCCTAATCTGGGGGCCCATGTTAAGCCAAATTCGTGGATAATTAGGCTCAACCTGTATTGCTCATGGATCCAATCCACAACACATGTGGTGTACCTATTGCCAGGAAAGAATGCTTTCCTTGCCTTGGCCAATAATGAAAGAGTCCCAGTTGTATGTTTGATCAAAGTCCAAATCTACTGGAATGTATTGATAGATGTGTACTACAACACTTATTAAGCAGTGCTGGATCAGAACTGGGATACAGTTGTGCTAGCCTGGGCAGGCTGGCGCAGGGTATTGGAGAGGGTGGCAGAATGGAGCTGGGTAGGGGGCATTTTTTGGTATAGGGAGGGTGGACTGGGCCCAAGAGGGGATGGGAATGATGCGCCAGCACAGGCTGGATCCTAACTCCCAGCCCTGGCCTGACCAGAGTTACACTGGCTGCTTGGATTTGCACCTGTGAAATCGCGGGTGCAGATTTGAGTAACCCCACAGGGCTGGCTGGCGCATGACAAAATCCCTTTACTCCAAGTTGCGCTCCAGCTCACACTTACCTTGCAGTAGATACAGCACAGGCAACCTGGCCTGCCTCTTCCAGCGCAAGTTAGGATTGTATCTAAGTGTTAGAATTCTGCCTCGAGGCACAACCACTGAGTGGCACAAGTGAAGCAGATTTAAATGTTTCATTCACTTTAATACAGCCAAGAGTCTCCAAAACTTCCCCCTGTGCTATGAGTTTGTGACCAGCTAAATGAAAGGTAAGGGGATTTTGCCTATGCAGTACATCTTTATTTTTTGCATGGACAGTACAGCATGTGATGCTCCACAAGTCTGATAGACAACAACAAAGAAGGAATGTGCTGAGAATGTCAACTCTGTATGTGTGATGTGTGCTAAGCTAAAATGGTTCCTGCAAACACTTAGCACGTTGGCTCATTAAGCATCATGTTTGTTTGGAAAAGCTACAGGGCTGTTGTAGCAAATACCATTTTCAAACGTTTTATGGTTTGGTTCTCCATTGTTCATATTCTGTGTCTGATGAGGGTTAATACAGGGAGATTTATAGATGCAAATAGCACAAAATATTACTGCCATGTTATGGGGCTTTTTCTCCCATAATTCCCATAACTAGTAATAATACTAAAATAGTATTATTAGTATCTTAGTAATAATACTAGGATAGTATTATTTGGCTTAAGCATAAAGTTACTGTAAAAAAATGTGGAAATAAATTCAGCTACTTGGCTAGCAGAATGTATGCACAACAGATCTACCAAACAAATTATTTCTCCTTTGGTTAAAATTTTTACGGACAAAAAAAAGGGTTAAAAAAATCACATGAAAGTCATCATACCTCTGAATCAAACTCCATTAGCAGAACAATTTTGTCCCTGATGGAGCTGAAAAGATTGTGTTTGTGGATCAGTTGGAAAACATCTTTATGTCTCAGTGTGAGGTAAATTTCCAGGGCCTTTCCATAGCGTTGGTCATAGGTGTACCTGTTAAGGAGGATCATATGTTACAGACAGATCTACAGGCAAGGCCTATTGTGAAAGCAATCCACCAGTATGAAAACTGTTTTGCTGAAAAGTGGACACAAATGACTGAAGCATCCTGGCGTCATTTCAAGTAATGGGAAACGCTCTTCATCTTTATATGTATTAGAAAGGTAATTGGGTTCCATTTTTTTTCTTTGATGTTTTTCCAAACAGGCCACCAATGGCCCATGACCCATGTCCCATCTTGATTAAACAGCAGTGCTCCAGGCTAGTAAAAAACTGCATAATGAAGAATTGAGGTCAATGTAGGGATGTTTTCTGAACTTCAGAGGTCGCTGATTTATTCCTGTAGAAAATGCTGAATGCATATGCTGATGCAATAAAGCACTGTGTTCCAGACTCTGGCCCATAGGCAGGATCTGGCACCTTCACTTCCTTCCCCTGGGTGAATGGCACTTACCATTTCATCTGGGAGCTGCAGGAAAGTCCGTCCGATTGCCCCTAGTGCTCATGCCGACCACCCACTTCCAGATTCTGCCGCGTTAGCAGACTTTGTGCCTGAATTTATGGGCAGACGCAGCTGGCCAGTGCGATTATCAGCGGTGATTGGAGGGATTTTTCTGTGGCTCCCCAGCATATCAGTAAGTGCTGTTGGCACAGGGGAAGCTTTGGCCAGTGGCAGAAGTCTCCAGTTTGGAGACCGCTGCTATAAAGCATTTACATATACTTTCGTTTGGGCTTAAAGATAAAAGCATGTGCTTTGAAGCAAGACTATAAATGCAGACCCAAAGACTAGGGTTAGCTTGTAAAAGTTCAGGCATCCTACATTTTCCATCTAGAAGTCTATCAAAGTTCTGCTACTGCTCCTATCTAATCCAGATGCCCTAGTCTGGTCTGCAAAGCTTTCTAGGATCTGGTGGACTCCAGAAGTTTCCCCAGTGTTTCAGCCTGTGCTATGCATGCAGAGAAGCCTCCTATTTTGGGAAACACAAGCAAAAAATAGTGGGATGGACATCACCACGCCAGTGTCATGGAGGTGATTCTGAACTTGTCCAGCACTGTTCTTACTGGAGAAGCCTTCTTAACATGGAGTGGAGTCTGCTGGAGTCCAGTGAATCTAGGCTCCCTTCCAGTTTGGATCTGTGGCAGAACTGTAAAACAGCTACTAAATTCTATACTGAAGATTATTTGGTGGTTTTCCTACCCAAGTCTCAGGCCATGTCCATACTACAACTACAATGCCTCCTTCCCATAAGGAACTCTAGCAACTCGAGTTTTTGTGAGGGACGTTGGGAGGGATGTTTCTAATGGACAACATGCCAAAGATTTGTGGTAAAGCTGATGCCTTAATTTCAGGCTGATGCCTGAACAGATTAAAATGTAGAATGGTTTTATAGCACCAAAGTACTATGACAAATCCAATTCAGAGTACTGACGAGATCAGCTTTTGTTGGGGAACTAATCAGATGTAACACGTGATTTACAGGAAGGCTTCTCCAGCTGCGTCGTAAGTGAACAGCTACAGGCAATAAATAAAGTTAGCTTTCAAGCCTAAGACCATTTCTCACAATAAGGGCCCAATCCTGTTCAATTTTCTAGTGCTGATGCAGTCATGCCAATGGGGCATGTGCGGCATCCTGTATGTTTGGGGGAGGGGACAGTCTCACAGAGCTTCCTCAAGGTAAGAGAACATTTGTCCCTTTACCTCGAGGCTGCATGGCAGCTGCATCAGTGCTAGAAAGCGGGATAGGATTGGGCCCTACATTTCCCCAAACTTGACAACTATTTATATAGGGTTACCAGATACAAACTGGGACAGAGTGCCTGTACCTTTAACTATGGTATAAAAAAGGGAATTTTGGCAGGTGCCACTTTTGAAACCCTTCCCTGATGAGCTGTATCTGCCCAGATTCCCTCTTCTATACCATGGTTAAAGGTCCCAGTTTATACCTGGTAAGCCTATATGTAGATAGAGAGAAGTGCATGTTTTTGCAGAGACACTGTGCATTTCCCTATATTCAAGTATATTTATGATTCTTTTCTTTTAAAGGGGACACATGATATGAATAACAGCTCAATACAATAACAACAACAAAAAAACACACACAGGCACCCCTTTGTTGGCTGGGATCTACCCAAAGAAAGGAATCCAGGCAGCACAGTTGCAATCAATGGGCCTTTAGACAAATTAAGAGCCCAATCCTCGGCATGTCTACTCAGAAGTAAGTCCCATTGTAGTCAATTGTGCTTACTCCCAGGAAATTGTGGATAGGATTGTGATCTAACTTGCTCATTGATTGTGGTCTAACGTCCCTCATTTATTTTAATGATGCCCAGTCAGTGTGCTTTTTTTTTTTTTTACTACAACCCAAGCCTTTGGCTCAAAGGTCGGCAGATCAAAACTATTCCCTCCCTTCCTGTTTATGTGGGCCTCACAGCACAGGACCTTCACAAACCCCTGGAAAAACAGAATTGCTCCAGCAAATTCCCAGCTTTGGTAAACAACAGAAGGGGATTCAATAGGCAGCTTCCTACGTTGAACTGACCATGTGCGATGAAGGAACGGTGCGGTGGCTGGGGCTCAACATCTATCCCAGGCATTTTAAACTTGACTGCATACATTTTTAATCAGACCTGCCGAAAACCGTACACGCTTGCCTCAAGTCAGGAATAAACTGCTTATTTGAGAAGGCAACTTGTCTCAAGCCAGAAATTCCCTCCCTCCCACCTTGCCCCCAATTCCTGGCACAGTGGGATCGCGACACTGCCATTTGGACTTCTGTGCATCCCTTATGCACCAAAGTCCTTGGGTTGCAGAACTGAAATATCTTTTCAACCGTCAATTACCCCCTTCCAGAACTATTGATTCTTTATCAGCAGCCTGCTGGCAGTTGCTTTCCCCTTTGTACATTAAAACGGATAGGCTAGAATGAACAAGGAAAACCTGACCATAGATTCATTTAAGGAGAACAAACAGCACTCAACTGCATTGAGAGGATTTATTTTTAAAATCCAAGAAGGCCGGGTACACTTGTCGCTATATTAAGCTTAAGCCCTGTCAAATGCTATGGAGAATCATCAATCCTGCAGCCTATGGGGCAGTGCATCAAGATGCTGCCTGACGCATTGATACAGGTATGTATATGGTGCTGAGTGCATGCGAGATCAGCCAGGTGACCCAGGTCATTCTCATGTTGTTTTGTTTGAGTTTTAAGTTATAAGGAAGATTCAAGTTACACAGGCCTTTGGAATAGGCCCCACCCCCTGCCAGCCACTCATTGGCTGGCTTGTGAGACGCCACACTGTGTTTGGACAGCCAATTCAGGTTTTTAAATAACGCCACGCCCTGAGAGCGTCTTGACTTCGAAGAAATACAGTTCATGGTCACATGAACTCCCTTCAACTTTGGCTTTCTCCACCAACTGCATTGCAAATGTAATCATGAGTCACACACCAATAGAAGCACAGGCCTCCAGAGCAAATATGGAGTCTCCTGTCACCAACTTCTTGGGTGCTGCACAATAGAAGTCGACCATCTCCACTAGGGATGGCCCATCAAGACACAACAGAACGATCTGTGATCAGATCACCTCACAGTAGCATCACAGTAGGAATTTTGTCTATTAAAAAATGGCATTGACAGACCCCTTGTTGCTACAGTGTCTGCACACCATTGCTATGCTGCAATAGTTAGTACTGCTTGGTGACCCACTGGTGCTTCATACATTCCAGAGCTAATTTAATACATTATTTTACTTTGAAACACACCATCCTGCCTGATGTATTGCTTTCAAAATGACACACTTTAAAGACATTTAACCAGAAACAAAAAGGATGACACAGAGTGAATTTTATGTAGAATTTTTGTTTAAACGCAGTGGGTCACTGGAAAGGAAGTATAACTAAAAATACTTAATTTTTTAGAAAGTGGAAGCCGTTCAAGACCCTCAGTTAAGACAGATAGTCAAATGCCCTATGTTACAGACTTACAACTCTGCAAGTGTTTTCAGCAACGTCCTGTTCTGTGGGTCTTTCTTCAGATGGTCCACTACTGCTTGGACGATTACTGTGTTGTTATAGAGGTTTCCAGGCCACTCTTTAATTAGTGTTGCAAAACCCTTAAAATGGAAGACATTGTTAGTTAACCAGGTGTATACGAAACAACATACCCCACCAGTGGAGCCAACTCCAGTTCAGGACCTTGGGTGTCGGGGCTCGGCTTGGCGCCATAGCCACGCCCCCCACGCACGCATAGCCATGCCCCTAGCCAGAAAAATAGCACTTTAAAATTAAACATTGATGCACAATGCTGAAATTGTGCTGGCACTGCCCATAATAAAGTGTTTGTGTTCTCTGAGGCTTTGCTACCCCATTGGGGGCCCAAGGTTGAAGAACACTGCTCTAGCACACAGAAGTGGCCTATGTTGCAGCTTCTAAGCACGTAAGGAAAGCCCTACCTGGAAACTGGGGCAATGCTTTTTAGGAAATAGCAAAATGTGATAGAGCTATACTGTTACTCCCTTTCCTTTAAAGATAAAGATAAAGGTTTCCCCACGACCGAATGGTCTAGTCGTGACCGACTGTAGGGGGCGGTGCTCATCTCCATTTCAAAGCCTGTAGAGCTGACATTTTGTCCGAGGACAAGTTTCTGTGGTCATGTGGCCGGCATGACTATACACCGTAGCGCATGGAACGCTGTTCCCTTCCCACCGAAGTGGTCCCTATTTATCTACTTGCATTTAGGTGCTTTTGAACTGCTAGGATGGCAGGAGCCCATTCCTTTAGGATAATGCAAAAAGAGATTTCTTTGATGTTCTAGGTGGTGGGAAAGGGCCAGAAACTGTAGGTCTTTGGAGCATTGCAGGAAATCAATTAGAATTTGGTCACAATCTACCAGAGAACTTATTTTGTCAAGGGCAGTTCTATGCAGTACAGTCTAGAGGGGTTGCTATGCTGGTCAGGTGGGTTACAAATGCAACCAGAGTCTTATGACAATATGTACAATACAACCACATTTGATAATTTTATGAAAATTATTAAATTGTTTACTATAAGCAGATTGTTTACTCTTTAGTGATATAAAGATGGAGAAAGTATCAGACTGGCAAATAAGATATTATCCTCCCTGACCCTCCATTCCAACGAGTGCTACAAAGCTCCTCTGAACAGGAATGGGCAATGGGCAAGGACCCAATGCAACATTTTGTGGGTTATTTTTATTATGGAAGCATCACGCTGAAAAAGCCTATCTCATTCATTTACAAGATAAAATCCAGTTATTGGGGGACTCTATATATTGTATATCATTATTTTTTTTAAATCCCCTTTTAATGGAATCTAGGCCAGGTCCATAACCACATCCTGCAGCTAGGTGTTCTACACATTACACGCTGGGATAAAAAATTGCTTTTGTCTGTTCCAACTCTCCCACCAGTCAATGTTAGACTATCCCCTGGTTCTGGTATTGTGCGACAGGGAAAATAACTTATCCACCCCATGTGTATGCCTCGATCATATCCCCCACTCAATCTCAATCATTTCTAGATTGAAGAGCCCCAAATGCCATAGCCTTTCCTCATAAGGGTGATGCCCTAGCTCATTTTCATTTTAGTTGCTCTCTTCTACTACTTCCACTACTTCCTTGTTGAAATATGGCAACCAGAATTGGAAACCATACTCCAGATATGGCCTTCCCATTGATTTGTACAATGGCATAATATTGGTAGTTGTATTCACAATCTTTTTTTAAATGATCCCATACAATGGATTGGCCTTCTTCACGACCACTGCACACCAGGTTGACACTTTCATTGCCCACCACCCCAAAATCTTTCTCCTGATCCCGGCAAACGATTCAGAGCAGTGTTTCTCAACCCATGGTAGGTTGCGACCTGATGTCAAACGCTATCATGGACAGCTGGGAACAGTCATTCTGGAAGCTCTTGCTATATTCTTTTTGTGAGGGTTCACAGTCTGAATTTTCAGTTGAGAGGTTTTTTTATTAGTTCAGTGCTTTTCCATAATATTTTGTCCTAATCCTGCTTTCCAGGAATATCATTTTATTATGTCACAATGACAAGCACTACCTGCTTGATGTCACTTCCAGTGGGTCCTGACACAAGTGCCATTCTAAAAGTAGGTCCTAGTTTAAAACATTTGAGAACCACTGGTTCAGAGCATCAGAGTTTAGAAAGCCACATATTGATTAATGCTAGTCCAGATAAACTAACAGATTTGGGCAGATAGCTCAGCAGCCCCTGCATCAAGAAGAGATTGTGACTTCAACTCCCTACTCGAATCACCACCTGCCTCATCTCCAGGGCATTTTGGCACCACTGTATTGTGCAGCTCCATCACTGTAAAGCACCTGCATACCTGAAGGAGGAGGTGGCAGGGATCAGCTTGCTGAGCCACCACACCCCTGCGTTAACCCTTTAAAGGAAATGGCCGTTTGATCTACCTTGGGCAGAAGGCTCATATACAGGGAAGCATTTATCATAAGAAGAGCCCGGCTAGATCAGACAAATGGCATACGTGGCACAGCATGATGCACTTAAGCCTGGTGTTTTACAATGCATGAGAGAACAGATCTCTGCCCCTTAAGAACCTGCATTCTAAAACTCAACCCAGGAAGGAAAAAGAAGGAAAAAAGTAAATGCAAGCAGGGGGCAAATATATGATAGGGAAGGGGAAGGGGATTGCTATGCCAAATTAATCAAACAGTATTTATATACCACTTTTCAACACGAAGTTCACGAAGTGGTTAACAGGCAAATAATAAAGTTAAATGGTTCCCTGTCGCAAAAGGGCTCACAATCAAAAAAAAAAAAAAAAAAAAAAAGCAGAACACCACCAGCAATAGCTACTAGAAAAGACTGTGCAGGGATGAAGAGGGACAAATACTCTTTACTTCCCCTGCTAAATATCAGAGGAACCCCACTTGAAGAAGTGCATCTTGCCCAGTTAGCAGGGATTAAGATAAAATTAAGATATTGTAATGTTTTCTTTTTAAGGCTACCAAAAAAATGTTCAGCCCAACTCTTATCACATTTACTCAGAAACAAGCTCCACTGAATGCAAGGAGACTTTCTTCTGAGCAGGAACAGTATTGCAGCCTTAAATGGCACTCTGATGAGACTCGCCGGTATATAACTAGCAATCATTACCCAGAGGCTGACTGTCACATCTGGATTTTCAAAACTATTTCCAGTTCTCATGAAAAGGGTTGACCTGAGGACTTGGAGACCATTATCCTACCCTGATTTCAAGCCGTTTTGACAATTCACTCATCCCAGAATACTTCTGATGCACCTGTCGACCCTGGCAATCATTTAGCCAGAGACAATACCATGATTGTACAGGATTATCATTGGGCACCGTCACGCGGCCTCAGCACCTTCACTGAAGGTGAATAATGCAGAAGGATGCTGGGCACAGTATTCCCTAGAACAGGAAGCATCTACAAGGCGCTGCTAGAAAACCCTCAAGCACTTGCATCATTTCTACAGCAGACACGAAGCGTGATCCTGCCTAAGGGTCCACCTTGCTTCTATTTTTTACTGGGGTAGGAAAAATGCACGATCAGTGAGTGCATCCACAAGTGCTGCGTTTTCATCGCTGTCACAGCGACCACTCTAAGACCAGAACGTAAGGCAGAAGCCGGACGTCCTGTTTGGAAACAAAAGAACATCCTCTTGGAAAGAAGGAGCAGGGAGGAAAAGAGGGGGGAACAACATCACTCGTGCATGCACAAACCTCTGGAAGACGCCTGAGTCAAGGGCTGCCCTCAGCACCTAGCCAATCAGTGGGACGCCAGCCAGGAGCTTACTGTTCTTCAGCAGGATCCCTTTGCTGCCGCCGCCGGCCAGCACTACCATGGCCATATGCCATGGCTGCATCTCCAGATGGCCGGCAAGCAACTGCCAGAAAGATACTGGCATCAGCCGAAGACATCCTTTTCTAGAGGGAAACCTGGCAGCGAACATGCCCTCCGTGCCACGTCCAGGGAAGAGGAGGGGCAGGAAAAGAGGGGAGGAGGAAGAGGAGGGAACCACCTGCCTAGCACGCTGAGCCCTCAACAGCTTTGCAACGTGCACAGTAAGCCCCTTTGCCCACCCGCCTGCTAATAACACACGCCCAGATTGGCCGGTGGAAGCACGAAGCTACTCTGCAATTGGCTGTGCAGCTGAGAGGTGCCGCACGCGGGCTTCCCACACTCCCTGCTCCACCCTCCTTCGCTGATTGGCATAGGTGCTCTGGCCACTAATTGACAGGGGACTGGGTGTCTGTGGGTGCTGGCTGAACGTGGATGCTATGCCCTCACTGTAAAAAACCATGCACGCCAAAAAACCCAGTGCCCCCTGGAGTTGGTGCCCATGGACCCCACCTAAAATAGTCAAGAACAGTGCAGGCCTTTCGTTATTTCTCCGAGCCCCTTCGTCCTGATGGGTCCAGCCCTCAGCTTCTAGTGGCCCACCACTGGTGGGTTCAATTGTCCCTTGTTGGAGCTCAAGGCTCTAGAGTGGGAGGCAAGCTAGGGTGCAAAAAGAATCCAGGGAAGGATTCACAGTTGAAGGAATGACATGTGAGATCTTAGGTGGGAGAATCCTTCAAAAATCAGGGGAGCAGACACTTGTCTGTATTCTGAGGAATGTAAATATAAAAGTTACTGAGACATCTGACACCTTCCAGGCACAGAATCTAGACAGTGACAGAGAAAGGATGGAGGCATTACTATCACTGTTGTAAATAATGAATTGGAATTAAATTCTCACGCTTAAGAATAATTGAAGAGGAAGAAAATAATATTCTAAACTTCTCTGAGAATAGTTACAAATTATTATACTGCCAGACCATGGAAGAGCAGGTCATTGATTATCCATGCACCCATTTGCTCATTTTACAGTCCTTTTTGTTTTTATTTGTCATGACTGAAATAACACCTGCAAGTAGTTTGGGGACCACCAAGTTTCTCAGTGTGCA
Source organism: Lerista edwardsae (assembly GCA_029204185.1). Classification (NCBI taxonomy): domain Eukaryota; kingdom Metazoa; phylum Chordata; class Lepidosauria; order Squamata; family Scincidae; genus Lerista; species Lerista edwardsae. The sequence goes on from JAJKFI010000032.1 coordinate 7,563,372, forward strand.
CAAATATCACACTAATGTTTCAGATTGTAAAACAAATATTTTTCTTTTTCAAATGATCATTTCGTTCTGTGATACATATCTACAACCATCAAGTTTACTAAAACACTTCTATGCATTTACTGAGTTTGCTCAAATTTCATCTCCCAAAGGCTGGGAGTAAGGAGCAGCATTATAAACATAATAGGGTAATTCCATGAACTTCTTGGTTGAAAGGAGGGGAAGAAATCTTAATAGGCTGGATCTTACATAGCCTAAGGGAGAACCTACACAAGACTTGCCTAGCCGTGCCTTATTGAGTGAGGAACAATACACTTGTTTCAATGCAATAAGTACAGCATTTATGATGGTACATGGCTGTGTCTGGCAAGACTGGCAGAATCAGATGAAATGGTATTCAGTCTATTCTGCTGTGCCAGTCTCAAAATACTTGTCTGACTCACAGTGCTGCTAAGATCCTGAAAGTTGTGCAATCATGATCTGCCCTGATGTGAGACATCATGCCTCACCTTAAATTCTGTTTTACCAACATGATGGCTTGCTTAGAGTAAGCCATTGTTTCAAAGCCAGCAGCTATTAGGTGGAAAGTTGGTACCTCATAGTCACCCTCCAGAAATTCATGTAGGACCATTTCATAAATTAAAGGCTTCAGGACTGGATCCCGTCTTGGCAAATAGCGACTAATTGCCTAAGGGAGGAAGCAGAACAAAATAAGGACAACATTCATTTGGGAGTGAACCAAGAGGTGGGGGAGAATTCCTGTATTGCTTTGGAAAGCAGAAACTCAGAAAACTGTTAAGTAACACAGATATCTCTGTATCCATAGCATTAATTCAAATAAATGAAAATTCAAATAATGGAGATTTCTATACTAGGATACTATTGCTTGCAAAAATGAATGCATGAGGCCTACACGTGTGGTCCCACCAAGCAGGAAGCTACCATTACCACGTATGGCAGCCCACTAGCGGTTTAAAAAAACTTGAGGTCTGAGGTTTGGCTGCCTACCTGGGGCAGGTAGAAGTGAAGAAAGCTGTCAAGCTGGTGAACCTGCTTAGTGGGTCACAAGTTGTGCAGGCCATCCACAACCCAATACATCTGGTTCTGGAAAAAATCCTAGAACTCCAGGTCGCCATGGTAAGAAGCTAGCACTTGGGATGTTCTCCATCATTCTAGAGGCACAGAAGCCTCTTCTACCTGGTATAAACTCTCTACCTGGTATAAACACTCTGCTTCATCATGTGTTACAGCTGCTACAGCAGTTCCTTGATCACTGAGAAGGAAAGTCTCTCAACTGGTACTTTGTGCCAAGATGCATCGATTCCACCCAATCTGCCCCAGAACTCCAACCCAACATTATGGATAAATTAATGGGGCACAACAGAGAAGTGGAAAACTCTGGCATGTGAGAGATCTTCCAATAAAATAGTTGTTGCATATACAGTGGGGTCATGGGGTTGGTTGCTGAGAATATTGAGCTGAAGGGCTTAGCTGTAGTCCTGAGCAGGTTTGCGTTTCTTCCTTCAGAGAACTTGGGGTGTCCGTAGAACGGGACAGGATTGCATTTAGGAACAAAACTGGAAGACACTTCATCAGTGAATGGACAACTGTGCATTTTTTAAAAGTCAGAAATGAAAATGGAGCAGAGGACCAAATTATACTGGGAGAGAGAATTCTGTTATTCAAAAAAGAGCCCAGTACATTCTAACACACCATAAATGCACCAGCTGTTAGAAACAATTCTATTAAAAGTGAATTTTAAAGGCTGCATGCCAAAAGGGAGAAAACTAACCCGCCCGAAAACCCATAATATGGCATAAAACAGAACTGAGCATCTTCTGTGTAATTATGCTGGACACACACTGATGATGATAATATTTGGCTGACTGCATCAAGGCTAGCAATAGTCTAAGGATGACCAGCAACAAAGCAATAGGAGTAAGAATAACTTGTGCTACCCCTACAGTTTGCAGCCCATCAAGCAGCACCTTCCGTTTTCTGCTTTTAGAAAGATAAAAACAACCAACTGTTTAGAAAGGCAGTAATTTAACAGAAAGGCTTTTTGGAAAACCTACAAATATTTCTAAATTTTACAGTCTGCTGGATGGCATAAGTGGAGACCATCTGTTCAAGACACTCACATCCACGAAGGAAATAAATCCAGAAGGGAGTGGTGATGGTGAAAATAGCACATCACAATTTTACCTGTATCCATTCTGAGGTCCCTTATTGGACTGAAGTAGAGACAAACAAACCTGAGAGGTTATCATCCAATCTGGCAAAGTGCACACCGACCCACTAAAATTCTCATAAATGGTGCCATTGTCTCTCCCTCTATCTTTAATTCTATAAGGCGGCAGACGTTACGAGAAAAGTTGTAATGTTGCAACACCTTCGCACTCCTGAACAGAATTTTACAGCTCAAAAAGCAGCAAGGGGCCACCTGCTGCGGGATCTTAATAATATGTCCCGCTTGGCTCATTGGGTTTGAATAGGAAGACATTAAACTTGGAAAGACAATGTGTACATGTTATCAAAGGGCCTGTGCATAAATGTTTTCTGCTACTCAGAAAGCGACAGTCTTTTAGCCGTATGTCATGGGCAATTTATTAACTTAAATGCTTTCTAACAAACATGACCCATTAGTGTATTTTGTTTGCTCTGCCAGTAATACACAGGAAATGGCAGGATTCTTTCCTTTGGTCCTAGTGTTTTGCAGGGGACACTAACACAGTCATCTATTACACTGAAACTTAATTACTTGCTGTAACTAATGAGAAAGGATGTGCTATAAGCCTTGAGTCACAAGGTCACAGAAACCCACAACACATTCTTCTTTTGAGAGTGAACAAATATACTTGAGAAAAATGATAGGGTAAACATCAACATGTAGATGGATGTTGAATCTTAGTCAGTTGAATCTTCAGTTGAATCTTAGTCAGCACTGATATATACGTAACATCTCTTATGAGAACGAAACACTTTAGACTAAGGAATAGCTTTGTAGCAGGTTTCCAAGTTTTTTATGTGATCTTGAATATCAGCATGTTTGGTTTTGGACATATGGCTGTCTAACTAAGAGAGAGCTCACAGATTCACCCAATTAGAGAATCCTAGCGCAGGAGGTGTGGCCTGATGGTTGAGCTGCTAGTACTGCCTGACATACTAAGCAGGAGAATCTATGGTCTTATTTTTGGATGGGAGACAGAATACCAGGCTATGACAAGCTGCTGGACCCATTGTGGTAGGATGGAGTTGCTTAGCAACTTGTCACAGCCTGGCATTCTGTCTTCCATCCAAAAACAAGACCATAGCCACTGCAGTGAGAATTCAGGGGAGTATGAACACCAGTTGGCAAGAATGAAAAACAACATTGAGAACCTGTCCAGACTTATGATTTACGACTGCCTGCTGAAGCTCAATGGCACGCAGCTAGAGTAGATAACCAAACTGTGAAGGCAACACCTGATGACTAAGAAGTCTGTGAATCTTTCACAGAAGATAATGTGCTCATTGAAAAATGGTGCTTTAGCCTAGCCGGCCCATGTAAACTTCCTTGAATGTCTAACCCCCCCCCCCCCAAGAAAGACAGTATATAAATACTGATGTATGTATGTACATATATGCAATATGGAGGAACGTGACTGCTCAAAAGGCATGTACATGCCTCAAAAGGCATGCACATCTCTCCAGCAGTGAGATGTGATGGAAGAATGAATTATGACAGAGTGAAAGGTGTCACACTCACACTCTCACACACTATACACATAAGGTAAAAAGGTAAAGGTTTCCCACGACCGAATGGTCTAGTCGTGACCAATGTAGAGGGCGGTGCTCATCTCCGTTTCTAAGCCTGTAGAGCCGGCGCTTGTCCAAGGACAAGCTTCCGTGGTCATGTAGCCGGCATGATTATACACTGTAGTGCCTTCCCACCGAAGTGGTACCTATTTATCTACTTGCATTTTTAGGTGCTTTTGAACTGCTAGGTTGGCAGGAGCTGGGACAAGCAATGGGAGCTCACTCCGTTGCTCAGTCTTGAACTCCCAATCTTCTGGTCAGAAAGCCCAGCAGCAGCAGTTTAATCTACTATGCCATCACATCCCTCATCCCTATACACATAGACCTACTCTATTAGAAGGGGGTTGAAGAAAACTGACTGACCTAAAATATATGGTAGGGTTGTATGTGTATAATTCCCACATCACATATTACCTTATGAGCATTGATGAGGAGGTGCATATAACCCTATTCCTCCATAATAAGTAAACAACAAATGGCCAGGTGAAATGAATTGGCCAACTAACAAGACTATCTAGACAAACTTACTGAAAAAAGCCTACATACCTTCAGTTGTCCAATTTCTTTAAACTTATGTACTTCAAATTCCCAGAGATCTGTATTTTTGCCAAGGATTTTCTGACATTTTCTAGGTGCAAAAAGAGAGTATGCAGAAAGAAAAAGTGTTTACAGACCAAACATCCACTTCTAAAGTCCTGTCCTCCTATACTTGCCAGCATCACTTGGCCATCATTTAGAAGTTTTGGGGAATAGTTTTTTGTATTGCCTCTTATTCTGAATGAGACCACTACTTAGAACATAAACTCAATGACCAAAATACAGAGCCCAAAATGGACATGGACTCCTTTGGCTTCCTCCCTTCCCCTTAGATAAGCCATTTGCCATGAGTTGAGCCATAAAGGAGAAAGCGTGGCCTCCATAAACTGGGTGGTCAAGGACAGTGGCCCTTCATTGACAGAATGGATGCCAAAAGCATGTCAGTGTTAGTCTTGCAAGCAGGCAGTCTGCACATTAGAATAATGCAACTATCATGAGGGAATAATGTACACACAGGCCACACAATCAGAGGGGTATGCATAACACACTGAAGCGCACACACCAAACTACTAAAAATATTACCGAGCTGCCAGGTCATAGTCTCCAATTTCCATTAGGTGGTTTATGTAGGCTAAACCAATGTCCTGGAATAAAAGAGAGCGTAATTAGGTCCAATTGTAGGCAGGAAGTTGAGCTGTAGGAAGCCAAGTGGGAACAATGGTACTCATGCCTGGAAGGGAGAGGACTGGAAGTCACTGACAAGCTGTCAAGCCCCTTGATAAGAGGGAGGAGCCACTGGCATGCATGGCCATCAGTGAGAGGACGGACCGGAATGTTGAGAATGTCAATTGGCAGAGAGCGATAACAACTGGAGATCTCCAGCTTGGCACGATTTGTGGCTGTCTCTGGAAGCTCAAGGTGTGTGCTGTATAGCTAAGAGAGATGACTATACTGTGGAAGGAAAACGTCTGGAAACTGAATGGTTCTCTATGTAGAACGATATTGTAAAGACCCTTATCGGGTCCAGGGAAGCCTGCCTATGTAAACCATCTTGAGTAAAACAGCAAATAGATTAAGGGCCCAATTCTATTCAACTTCCCAGCACCAGTGCAGCCACAATGCAGCAACTAAGTAAAGGAACAAACATTCCCTTACCTTGAGGAAGCCTCCTTGACTTCCCTACCATCACAAAACACAGCACAAACCCCACTGGGATGGCTACATCAAGGCTGGAAAATTGGATAGGATTTGGACCTGAATAAGAAAATAGAAAACGTTTAGGGTGCATTCCTAAGCTGAACTGGAACAGCATAGACAGGTGAGCCTGTGCCGTATCTATTGCAGGTTGGGAATGTGCTGGAGCTTCCACAGGGCAAGGGCACAGTTGCACCTCTGCCCTGGGGTAGGTGCCAGCCAGCCCTATGGGCTACTTGGATCTGCACCTGCTATATCTCCACCTGAATTCGGCTGGCGCAGAAGCAGTTCACTGAAGGCTTGTGCCAGTGCTGCGGTGTTGACACAAGTGCCTGCATCAGCGCTGCATCAAAAGCGCTGGTGGGCACACGCTTTATGGCATGTGTGAGACGGTGCTTGGTCAGCGCAAGAGGCTTGCGCCATCCATAGGGAGCAGTTTGGTTTGTTTGCACTGTTAAATAGGATTCAAGAAAATGAATGGCATTCTCTTATGCACTTCCTAGGCAATTTATAGTGAAGTTCTTTCTCAGGTTGCAGATTCCCTAAATACAGTCTAGTGCGTTCTCTCTCTCTCTCTCTCTCTCTCTCTCTCTCTCTCTCTCTCTCTCTCTCTCTCTCTCTCTCTCGTGGTATTTCTCTTGTTTGTGGAGATAAAATGATGCAGCAGGCAGAACAAGGTAGACCTGCGGAGGCAAGGGGCATTAATACAGAGGACTATGCCCATGTAGTAAAGCATCATCGCTCACAAACACTTAGAACATCAAATTCTTACCATGCTTTTATGACTGCTACCTCCTCTTTGAAATGTCCTCCATTTTCAGCTTCAATCACATCTGACCATATTGAACTAAATGCCACTATCCTTTCTGTGGAATATGATTTCCCCTTTTACTGGTTTTCGATTTGCAACCTTCTTTGTTGCTTTGAAAACGTTTTTACTCTAACGCACAATCTCACATTTCTACATCAAGATACATGACCACAGTAAAATCCAAAGTATTTCTGGAAAAGAAATGAAACTGTACAAAGTTAAAGAGAGTGAAGATTTTTTTGTTTTGTTTTGAGACGCCTCTCTTTTTTATGCATCTTTGTTCCAGCACTTCCTCCACTAAGCTTTGTGAAGAACATTTAATTGTAAATGAAAAAACATCAAGAGCAGTTATGCACAAAAATATTTATTTATTAATTTTTCTTAAGGAAGAAAAAATGCCTGACAATGCTTGAAAGCCATGCCAAAGTGATTCCCAGCATAGTCCCAACCATGCCTGGATTCTTCCCTGAAAAGGAAAGCTGTGCAGCAATTTCCCTTTTTCTTTCTCAGTCCTAGAAGACCAAGTTAAGGAACACCACAGACAAAGGGAGAGTTGCAACTTGTGCACTCTGTCAGGTACTACTACTTGTACCACAAGAAGAGCAAGTTGTTCTTCTAAGGATTGGTATCTGTATCTCTAGGATTCCAGTCAGATATTTCGTTAACTAGTTTTTTCCCCCTCACAACTACCATCTGATGTATGACACTGCTACTCCTGTGGTACCTATGAGGAACTGAGACTTGTGGTACAATCCTATGTGCATTTATTGAGGGCGCAATCCTAACCTGGAGTTAAGCCAGCACAGTTAGGCCAGCAAAGTTTGACCTGTACAGGGGACACCGTAAAGTATGTTTGGACCACTCTTGGAATCAGATAGGCCAGCAAACAGACGTGCGCCATCCTCCCTGATTCCGAGAGTGGTCCAAACGGGCTTTACAATGTGCCCTTTGTGCCAGCCAAACTTTGCTGGCCTAACTGCTGACCTAACTCCATGTTAGGACTGTGACCTCAGAAGTGTTATGGAGTTAAATGGCGCTTAGTCCAAGGTAAGTGTGCATAGGATTGCAGCCTCAGAATGGTAAACCCATCCAAGAACAAAATGGCTAAGAAGGTCAAAGCTCAGTTATCTTGTTCACTGGACTATACAAGTTCTGGTGGATGTTTTTCCTTCAGAAAACCACAGCGTACTGTCAAATGCCTAGGCTGAAAACAAAGATCTAGAACTGGGTATTACATGAGAGGAAGGTGGTTGTTCAGGTGAAGCTGTGAAGTTCTCAACAGTCAACTTGCAAAAACAGTGCCAAGAGCCAAGTCTCCTTGGCAGCAAACAATACCCTGAAATGGAATCCTTGCCTCCTAAGTTCAGATGGGCAAAGCAGATTGAGGTTGCTCAGTATCAAAAGAAATGGACTCAGCACAGGATTAGAGGTATGTTCTTTATTACTTTTCATGCTATGTGTAAGTCTTTGCTCAAATTCAAATATGGATATCCTGAACATAAATAGGGAAAATGGAATGCTTATTCCACTAAGGGCGCAATCCTGAACAGCGCTGGATTAGCGAGGCCGGCTGGCTAGCGCCAAATCCAGCGCTGCTTAGGATGGGCTGGAGCCTCCACGCAGCAAGGGAGCATATGGTCCCTTACTGCAGGAGAGGCTCCAGCCTCCCCTATGTGCTCCTCGGATCTGCACCCGCTAAAGAGCGGGCACAGATCCAGAATCGGGGCCACGTGGCCTCGCTGACGGACTTAGGATGTGGCTGTACGGCCACCTCCCAAGCCCGCCCAGGTCCCAACCCCCCCCACCCCACCTCCCACCAATCGCTGTCCCAAAACGGGACAGAGAATTCCTTGCGCCGACCGTCTTCCATCGGCGCAAGGAAGGCTCTCCGTCGGCGCTCTGAAGCTGACGCTGTGAGCAGCGTCGACTTCAGAGTTGGAGTGCCAACACGGGGGTGCTGCTCGGCACCTGTGCTCCACCCCTTGTATCGTCGCGTTGATGCAGAGGGCGCACTAGGACTGCGCTGTACGTAGTATAATGCCTACTGACTGTAACCCACTAGTGGACAACATTAGTTATGATAAACATGTAATAGTTACTGGAAAAAAATCCTGCCATGTGAGAACTCCTATTACTTGTGGGAAACTTTGAGCTCACCTCACCGATATTCTGATGTCATAATGTCCGATGTTTCACCACCCCCTACTCCACATCATTTGCTTCTCTGGTAGGCACATGGGAAACATGATATATGGTGACATCATGACACAAGTAGGAGGTACAGGTAAATTATCCCTTATCCAGACTGGTTGGGACAGAAAGGTGTTTGTATTTTTCTGGATTTCAGAATAATATATAAATATTTATTGCATACATATAATGAGAAATTCTTCCTTTTGCTCTTTTCACTTACCCTTTTTGGTGTCTATTGATCTCTGACATTTTTCAACAAGATCTCTATAGGCACACACCACAGAGCAGAGAATAGATTTTACAGCCTGTACGTGGGAATGAGCACAAGACCTTTTTTCTATAGAACATTAAAAAACAGCTTGGAAAAAGATGTCTGGATTTTGGAATAGCCTGGATTTTAGATATCTGAATAAGGGATAATCTACCTGTGGTAAATATTATGGGTGGATATGGGGGAAACTAGGAATATGTCCTAAACCTAATGTTTGTTTTGGTCTACAGACCCATTCCAAAAATTTCATTTCTCTCTGAAGAAGCTCTATAATTTCAGAATCAAGTAGTTCCAACTTACCTGAATTCTGTGTTTTTTTATAGTCTTCTGACTGATCTCAGCTGCCATCAAAGCCTCCTGTATAATACAAGCAAAAATGAGACCCAATCCAACTACTCAAAACTTCTGTACAAAGAGCTATAGAGTTGCCTTTGTTTCTTGTGCCTCACGTTTGAAAACACTAGAAAGCTTAATGTCATGGTTGGATGAACAACTTTGAATTCATACTCAAATAAAAGCAATTGTTAACCCAAAAAATACTACTTTGGTTTCCATCTGAGTTCATTCTGCATTAGTATATCACGATCAAATTTCAGAAAGATAGATAGCACCATCTTGGTGCAATTGCCCAAGTTAAATTTCCTAACAAAAATCTGTTCTAGGAAGAGATGGGTCAAAAAGGTACCTTGATTTGTTTTTCTAGCGCTCAGTGAAAAGAGAAAGAATAAATCCCTCACTAGTAAGAAAATGATTTTTCATTATGTTTAATTCGAGGCACAGCCACTAACCTACCCCATGTGTGTAGAAATAGAGCTGGCTTCCTGCTGTCCAAAATGAAAAGTGAAAGCTTAATATGGGTTACAACTCAAGCTATTCCCTGCCTATTAAACCTTAGAGGACTTTTGGAGGAATACTCCTGAAAGCCTTTAGAATCATGTGGAATGCATTATGAATGCTGTAGGACTATATGGACAAACAAATTTGCTCCTTGGGAACAATTAACCAGCCTGCATATTTTCAGGCTAACATACCACAAACAAAAATACTATTGATGAATTAGGCACAGAAATACCTGCTCAACTCCATTAATTCACAGCACAGAGAAGTTCAAAGGACCTATAAAGGACCCTGTTCTTATCTTATTGTACTTTTATGTTTTTAATTATTTCCTTGTTGTATTGTGCACGACTATGAGCACTGCAGAAAGTGGTTTGTAATTTTTAAAAATAAACAGTTGCTGTAGTATCTAAGTGGCGCATATGATATCTCATGCACCATTTAAATCAGAGCTTCTCAAACTGTGGGTCACTACCTGATTTTTTGTGGGCCATAGGTCACTGGCTGTGGCATCACAAGGCATTATAGGGTGTCCGCTGAAAGCTGCAAGGCACTCTGGGATGTGATGCAACTCCCAGGAAGGTGTATCTAAGACTGCAGCCTTTTAACATAATTGCATTCCTAGCTAACTAGAAGCAGGAAAGGAGGAGAGAAAGTTTCTTTCACACTTGATAGAAATGGAGGCAAGTGGCAGTAACAAGTAAGGGTGAAAGTATGGCTTGGGGGCAGGCAGGCTACTCCCCTGCCAACGTAGCTGCTATGTGACAGAAGGGCTGCTGGGATTCATAGTTTGCAGTGCTCCTAAGGCACCTAGAGAAGCTGTTCCAGCACTGGGGAGCCCAAGGCATGTCCACCACGCAGCTGCTGTTGGCATCCCTCATGCCACTCCTGCTAGCAGGGCATTACCATCAGCATGGCCATAGGCGCTGACCGGCTACCTCTCCTTTCTGTGTTTTGTTGAGTGCTGCCCCCAAGAACAGGATCTGTCCAAGGGAACCAGTATCTGTGTGTGTGTGTGTGGGGGGGGGTACTTTGTTGAACATATCATATCCCAGAATGCCTTGTGGCTTCCAGATCACAGACCGGGTGACCCAGAAGCTGCAAATCATTATTGGACATGACATGGCAGCTGCAGTCTGCGAAGTGGATTGTGGGGAGAAAATGCTTGTGAACTGCTGCTTGAGGCATTATAACAAACTCTGGGGGATGAAATATGACTGGAACTGATATGATTGTGCAGAATCACTGTGATTTATTTAACTCCATTTTGTGAACAGACCTTATTTCCACATTTTTGTAACTGTTTATAAACCTTTCTTTCCAACTACTGAAACATTCAAGGTCTAGTCTAGTCAACACTGAAACAACTGTCTCAAATGATGTTGAGCTATACTGAAACCATTACAAGTCACTACGCAAAGTATTTTCATTTACATTGACAAGACTTATATTAAGAGTTTCAAAATTTAAAAGTTACTTCATATTTCTTTTTCTCAAGGAGCCATTCAATATGGTCATCTTGGTCTCGTTCTTTGGCCACAACAACGTCTCTTGGACTGATGATATAAAAAAGCGATTCACCTTCTGAATACTCTGAAAAAGACACAGGAACCATTTCATCCATTCTGCCGTTGTTGAAGTTTGTTTGTAGTCATAAGGACAAAACACTGACATGTTAGCTGTCCTGCTGAACAAAACTGATCAGGATGCCTTGAGCTAGAGTAAATTAATGCTGTGCACTGCACAGATTGCAAAACACAAACTCAAAAACATCTGCACAAACAAAACAGAAACAAGTATTTGATCTGTTCCCAATAAACAATGGGTCTCTGCAAACATTCCCTTTTCTTAGCTATAGCTAGTAACTGGCAAACATTAATAATGGTCCAATATGAGAATGACAGAATCAGGGAATCAATTTCTTAGCACCTGTTCTATATAGATCAAGAAAACGTATCCATAACATCACTTCTAAGGCTCTCAAAATCATGCTTGAAAAATTTGTAACAACACCCTGATGGTGGGTAGCATAGTTTCCCTTTCCTCTGGAGCAAGGAAACTGTGGATGTTACCCACTGTAGACTGACCTAAACACTCTAATCCTACTTCTTCCTTTATTTGTTCCATGGGCAATAACATTATACAACACAGGCTCTCAACATAAACATAAAAAGTAAGAATGGCCAAACAATTCTCACCTAAGCGATAATCCCGACATTCATTTTCTTGGAAGCCCCTCACCGTTAATGCATCAGAAGAGATTTCTTCACAGGTTTCAGGAAAAGGCTGAATTATATCCAGCCTAGGTCTGGTACAACATTCTGTTTTCTGGGAGAAAAAAAAAACACACTCAGAAGAAACGCATACACCGTGTTCCTGATATTTTACAACATATCCACAAAGAAGATTTGAACGGTATTGTCGGCAATTGATCTTTCTTGCACAAACCATCCAAATGAGAAGCCCTTGATGCTGCCAGTTGCTCTTCTCTAATGGAAGCTGCACCATCTTTGGGTTGGATTCTCTACTGCCAACATCCAATATTATATATAATAGCCCACAGAAACAAATAAGAATAATTTCTATTGTACTTCATTATTTGTACATAGTTTGGTTGTCTTGATTATTGTGAATAGACCTATCACAATGGTTTTGAATTGCATCTAATGGCAGACAAAAGAGCTCAATGGTCTCAGTTCTTGGAAATCTCTATCAGGTATTCAGAAGGTCACAACCTTGTGGAAGTGGCAGAAACCATTTGTTACACTGTAGCATCTGGACAGAAAGAATGCTAGACAGAGCACTGGGCATATTAAACTGGAAACAGGCTAGGTAGCATGTTTCCTTTAAACCAGTGTCCTTCAGCCTTGGGGTTGGGACCGCAGTGGGGTTGCAAAGCCTCAGTTGTGGGTCATGGCAACTTAACATAATGAAAACAGTTGAAGACCACTGGACTAGAGCACCACCAGATAAAGGGGGAAGCATCTGGTGTACCCCTTCAGGTCCCAGACCTGCTCAGGTTCTTAGCAATTATGTTAAAATAGCTTTCACTAGTGCCAGGTTTCAAGGTAACTTTTTCTGCTCTTTCTAAAAAGAATATTTTGTTACACTGGGGCTGGGGAGTGGGCAACAATTGAAGCGGATAGATACGGTCCTGGGAGGGGGGTGGTATTGATGGTGGGTCCCCAGTCTGTCTGTCTGTCTCTCTCTCTCTCTCTCTCATTCATTCATTCAAGTCGTAGGATGAAAAAGGTTGAAGACCACTGCTTTAAACACCAGGAATGGTGGTTCCTCCATGTTTTATTGCAAACGGGGAGATTTGGACACCTGTAAATCCCCTTCTGGGTGGACTCCACATCAGGTCAGCCATGGATAGCCTCCTCCTCTCAGGTCAGGTGATCAAGTCTTCCTGAGGGGAGGGGCTGCCTTGCCATCCCAGTTCGTGGTAAGATTCAGCAGGGATCCCTCCCTGGTGTTCGAGTAGTGTCTATCATTGTCATGTCGTGTATTCATCTTCCGTTTGAAGGAGTCCCATGCATGCTGAAGCCAAGGGCACAGCCAGAGTGCCTGCGGGGGGGGGGGAGGGCTTCCCTGGGGGTCCCCTGGAGGAGTAGAGGGGAGTGGTCTCCCCAGGCCGTTCTCCTGTATATACCTGTATATTCCTTATTTACTAACCTCCTCCTTATATTATTGTTTCAGACACGTCTGGCAGGCGTGGGCGGGGCTGGCTGACCCTGATGTGGAGTCCACTGAGAAGGGGGATTCACAGTTAAGTCCAAATCTCCCCGTTCTCCAGTGGAACACTCCACATCCGGGTCAGCCATGGATAGTGGGATTTGCCCAAGCTGGAAAGGGTGGGAGCTGCCTGAAGTGTATGAAACTACGGTCTGTAGTACGCACCTGGAAAAGTCTACGTCTCTAGCTGCGAATGTAGCAATCCTGTAATGCTTTATGAAGATGTGAGGAGAGCTCCAAGTAGCAGCTCTGCACACAATTTCAAAGGAGGGAGCGGCCTTGAAGGCCGCTGAGGTGGCTGCTCCCCTGAGGGAGTGTGCAACGATGTCTTGGGGTGGTTCGGCCCCTCTAGATTTGTAGGCATCTGAGATGGCCTCTCTGAGCCATCTGGAGATGGTAGACAAGGACACCTTGATGCCGCATGTATGTGGCTTGTAAATATGAATAGGGCCTCGGTCTTGCGAAATGGGGTGGTTCTGTCCATATAGAAGCTAACCGCTTGGCGAACATCTAGGGAATGCCAGTCACGTTCTCTGGGGTAGACTGGGTTGGGGCAAAAGGAAGGGAGCACAATTTCTTGGGAACGGTGGAAGGCGCAATTCACCTTCGAAAGGAAGGTTGGGTTGGTGTGGATGACCACTCAGTCCTCATGGAACACGCAGAGTTCCCGGGACATGGAGAGGGCCGCCAGCTCTGGTATGCGTCTGGCTGAGGTAATGCACACTAGGAAGGCTGTCTTTCGGGTGAGCATTCTGAGTGGGCAGGTGGCCAGGGGCTCAAACAGTAGCCTCGTGAGGGCCTTGAGGACCAGAGGGAGGTCCCAGGAGCAAGGCTCCGCCCTTGAGGAACCTGCAGATGTGGGGGTGAGATGTCAGCCTCTGCCCCCTCCGATGTTCCAGGATGATATGGAGGAGACCTGTCTCTTGAGAGTGGACGTGCTGAGGCCATTCTCTAGGCCTGATTGGAGGAATTCTAGTAGATGTGTGACCCTGAGTTTCTCCAGGTCTATGGAGCGGGGGGGCGCACCAGTCCTGGAGGACTTTCCAGGTGTACCTGTATACACGGTTGGTAGACTGTCTCCTGTCGGCTAGCAGGGTGGGTAGCCTAGGCAGGAGAGCCTGCTGTGCTCAACCTCCAGGCAGGTAAATGGAGCGTGGGGAGGTGGGGGTGTAGAATCGGGCCTTGGGAGAGGAGGTCGGGTTGGAGGGGGAGAAGGAGGGGAGGCTCGATGGTCATCTCCTTCAGGTCTGAGAACCATGGCCTGCGGGGCCAGTGGGGAGCTACAAACAGGATCTCTGTTCTAGCCTTACCTTGGTCAGTAGCCTCGGTATCAGCTTGATGGGGGGAAGGCGTATAGGACGCCTCGGGGCCACGGGTAGTGAAGAGCGTCCATCCCCTAAGCTTCCGGGCATCTCCCTCTCGCGAGGAAACTCGGGAGGTGGTGGTTGAGGTGACAGGTGAAGAGGTCCATGGTCAGCAGGTCGAATCTCTTGTTCAGATCCTTGAAGACGTGAGGGTGGAGGCGCCACTCCGTCTGGTTGAGTTTCTTGCGGCTGAGCCAGTCTGCTAGCATGTTGTCGGTCCCTGGGATATGTTCGGCTCTGATAGATGAGAGGTGGTTCTCTGCTCAGTGGAACGTTCAACGTGCTTCCCCCTGTAGGCTCCATGATCTGGTTCCTCCTGCCTGTTGACATATGCTCGGGCCGTCATGCTGTCGGTATAGACAAGGACGTGTGCATTGTGAAGTAGAGGAGCGAAGGTCTGAAGGGCCAGGCGGATCGTGCGCAGTTCTATATAGTTGATGGTCTGTAGTCTCTCCTGGGGGGACCACTTCCCCTGAGCGGTCTGGTCCCCTAGATGGGCACCCCATCTGAGAAGGCTCGCATCTGTGTGGAGGACTATCCTGTGGCAAACTGCTATGGGTAATCCGGAGTCTAGCCTTTGTGGTTGAGTCCACCAACGGAGATCTGAAATGGTGGCCGGGTCCAGCTTGATGTACACGCTCCTGCCCAGGATTATACAATCTTGGTGGGGAAGAAGGAGGTGTTGTAGGGGATGACATCCTGGCATGAGGTGAGCATCCCGAGTAACTTGGCCAGGCGTAAGACATCAGTCCTTGGGGACTGAAGAATCTTGGATGCCAGAATCTTCTGGCAGCGTTTGTGGGAGAGAAAGACCCTGAATTGACATGAGTCTATGATCGCTCCCAGGTGTTGTATTGACTGGGTCAGAGTAAGGTGACTCTTCTGTAGGTTAAGAAACCATGTTCTCGTAGACACGTGACGGTCCGGTCGAGGTGTAGAAGCCCCTGATCTTGATCTCAGGAGGACGTCGTTGAGGTATGCAAAGGCCGCAATGCTCTGGGTTCAAAAGTGCGTGATGAGAACGACAAGAACTTTGGTGAAGACCCTGAGTGCCAACGATAAGCCAAACAGAAGAGCGTGAAATTGAAAATGGCTCCCCTTGTAGCAAAACCTGAAGAACCGGCGGTGCGTTGGGATGACCGGAATATGCAAATAAGCGTCCTGGAGGTCCAAACTGGCTAAGAAGTCGTCTTTCCTGATTGCACTTGAGGGTCTCCATCTTGAATCTTCATTGTTTCATCCAGCAGTTGAGCCACTTGAGGTCCAGGATAGCTCTTGTGTCTCCAGGTACAGTATCTTTGATATCTTTGGTACAGTAAACAGGTGAGAATAGACACCATCCCTTGGGGTTAGACTGCTCCCTTGGGACCGGCTCTATGGCACCAATTAGGAGGAGGTGTTGGATAGCGGACAGGGTCTTTTGGTGTTTTAGGTCGCAGGCAGGCCTATGTACCTGGATGAATCTGTTTCTGGGGGTGGCCCTGAGGTCTAATGAATAGCCCCTCCTCACCATGTCCCTCACCCGTCTGTCTGTGGTGGTGGTGTCCCAGATGTCGACGAAGGACTGCAGCCTCCCTCCCACCAGTTGGGGGGGGGAACGGTGGGCTGGATCGTTAGGGCGTGGTCTGAAGGCTGGTTTCTTGGGCTGCCACACTGGTCTCTGGGACCTGTAGGGGCTTCCCTGTGGGTAGGTTGGGGGTAGGGTCTGGAGGCTCAAAAGGGCCAAGGCTAGAGCCTATGGCTTCTGTAGCTCCTGTCTTTGGTGAGCAGGATCTTCTTCTTGCCCCTCGTCTCAACCAAGAGGGGGTCGAGAGCCTCTCCGAACAATTTTGCACCCTGGAAGGGTACAGAGGCAACCTTGGTCAGGGACGCTGTATCTACGTCCCAATTGCGTAGCCAAGTGAACCTTCTGGCTGCCACGTCTGCGGCCCTGGCCCCGGCGGAGAACTGGAGTGCATCGCCAGATGCGTCTGCCGCAAAGGCCGCCAAGGCTGCGAGCCTCCTGAAGTCGTCTAGTATCTTAGGATGCGGATGGTGGGTGTAAGCGAAATGCTAGCAGCCTAAAACCAGGGCCCTAGCGGTGAGGGAGGCTGGTGCTGAAGCCTTTAGGGCATTTGTGGAGGCTTGGAACGCCCTCTTTACTTCTTGGGAGGAAAGCTATGGCAAACCTAGACAACTTAATAAAAAGCCGAGACATCACCCTGCCAACAAAGGTTCGCATAGTCAAAGCTATGATTTTCCCAGTAGCAATGTATGGCTGTTAGAGCTGGACCATACGAACGGCAGAGCGCCGAAGAATAGATGCTTTCGAATTATGGTGTTGGAGAAGACTCCTGAGAGTCCCCTGGACTGCAAGGAGATCCAATCGGTCAATCCTCCAGGAAGTCAAGCCTGATTGCTCCCTGGAAGGACAAATTCTGAAGCTGAAGCTCAAGCACTTTGGCCACCTCATGAGAAGAGAGGACTCTTTAGAAAAGACCCTCATGCTGGGAAAGATTGAAGGCAAAAGGAGAAGGGGGCGGCAGAGGATGAGAGTGTCACCGAAGCGATGAACATGAAATTGGGTGAACTCTGGAAGCTAGTGGAGGACAGGGAGGCCTGGCGTCCTGTGGTCCATGGGGTTGCGAAGAGTCGGGCACGACTTAGCGACTGAACAACAATGGAACGCCCTCGAGTTAGCGAGCTCGACTCTCTTATCCGTGGGGTCCTTGGGGAGACCCTCACTGTCCGTAGGGAGAACAGAGGGAGATCCTAGGGCTGCTACAGGGGCGTCCACTAGGGGCATTTTGAGACGTTGGGCATCCTCCCTGGCAAGGTTGTAAAACCTGGTGGAGGGTTTGTTTGTGTCTCTGCCCTTGGAGGGGTTAGCCCACTCCCATGTTTATGATCTCCCTGAACCCAGTGGGAAGGGGAAACCCCGGGAGTTCTTCTCATGGATGCAGGAGGACTGATGCTGCTCCCCATCCACCTCCCCCCCCATGATGTGGAAGGTTGAGGCACTTCAGGGAGTTCCCATGAAGCTCTAGTATCCTTATCACAGCGTTGGAAGAGCTTAGGGAACAGCTCATGGGTGAACAAGTGGTTGGGGTGGGGTTCCTGCAAGGGGACCTCGTCTTTGGATGCCTCCCCCTCCTCTGATGAGGACACCTCAGCTAACTGGCCATCCTCAGACACTGATTCTATTGACTTAGGAGGGTCTTAAAGGACAGCCACAAGCCTCCGTTTCTTGGAGCGGGGGAGAATGGAGTCTGAGTCAGTGGCCGTGGTCCAGATGCTGAACTTTGGGGCTTTGTGGCCGTTGTTGAGGCTGCCCTTCAGGGGTACCCTGAGAGGATGTCTGTACGCGGTTACTCTGGGTAGCTGAGGAGGGGCTGCCAAAGACTGCTGTATGGCAACAATGGCTGCTGCCAGGTTGGACATTTGGGGCATGGTGGCTGCCCAATCGGCGGGGCTCGGTCCAGTGGTTGGAATCTGAGGTGTGGAAGGGGCCTCTGGTTCAATGGGCTGGGTGGTGGAAGGAAGGGCAGACTCTTCCGCCATGGCCGGGCTGGGGCGAAGGGAGCTCTCCAGTCCTCGAATTGGCTGGGTGGCTCCTGCGGAGGCCTGATTTCGGGCGGAGGGCAGCTGTTGTATGGGGAAGATCGATCGGCTGGTTCCCAACTTCTTCCTCTTCGGTGGTTTGACAGGGACACCGTCCGCACTACCTTGAGCCCGGTTCGGGGGCAAGGTGCGCTGAAGCCCGGGCTTGCGCTTCTTGGGCTTGCAGGTCTTCGCTGTCCCAGCCCGGTGGGGGGGGAAGGCGTCGTTGTTGTCATCGGGCTCCTGAGCTGCCAAAATGGCCGGGATTGAGGCAACGGAGCCTCCTGGTTGCCTGGCTCTGTGGCACCGCAGGGCTTTGCTTCCTTTGTTGGCCGTCCGCCACAGGTAGCTTCTGGGGGTCCGAGGCTGTGCCGCCTGCAATTGGGTGGGAGGAGAGAGAAGCGTGGGAGCTTCTAATTTTGAGACGGGCGCTCTTGGGAGTCCTTGCGCCACCACTGTTGTGCTCTGAAATTGCACTGAAATGGCGGTCTCCATGTGTGGGAGTGGAGATCGATGATCACCCGACCTAACCTGCTGGAGGCTAGGCCAGAACTGGGATGGCGAGGCAGCCCCTCCTTTCAGGAAGACTTGATCACCTGACCTGCCTGACCTGAGAGGAGGAGTTACCCACTATCCATGGCTGACCTGGATGTGGAGTGTTCCACTGGAGAATAAGTATTTTACAAGATCTGCAAATGCAATGAAGATCTGTGAGCAATGCCTGTTACCTAACACAAGTGCCCCTTGTCACACATTGTTGCAAATATGATGTACTTCAGTGTACACATAACCTAGTTTGGATGTACCTCTGTGAAGATTAACATGTAAAGACAGTGATGGGTCAGTGAAGGATCAGCCTGCGGGCAACGAATTATTCTTATCCATAATAGTTTTTCCACATGAATTAATGTATGATGTTCAGATGTTGGCTGAACTTGGGCATTCATAGTATGCATATTAGATAAACTGCTATTCAGATCTCATAAATACTCAGTTGCTGGCTATCTAGGCCATATGACAGCTGTGAAAAAGGCACCTCTACGTCTCAGGCTTTTGGCAAGATGCAGGCCTGGTTTTATGGGTCAGACGTCTCTGCTGACTTCTTCCTTGCTTCTACTCATTGCATTGCTTCTCACCATTAATTACATTCTATTTTCTCCCCACTTATTAGCTTCATTCCCTTCTTCATCTGTTAGCTTTATTTCTCAGACTCACCTCAGAGAGGGGAACTACAGTATTACCTCTCTTGGGAGAAGCCGCACGAGCACCTTTGTTCCTTTCTTAAAAATAATAAAAAATAATAATCTGGCTGTCCTGCAAGAGGGCTAGAAGCTGACCCTATTGATTTCAATAGGTTTGAGCGTTACCTTGAGCCAACGGCATTTCATTGCCTAGCAACAGCGTGCACCCAGTTGCTCAAGGTTACTATAGCAATGACTGTCTAATGCGGGTTCACTATCAAGGAAATGATTAAGAGCATCTGCCACTCTTAATGCTGTAACTTCAAGGGTTTTCCCTCTTCCTTTCCCCCTTCCCTTTCAGTTTTGTTTTGTGAGACTAATGTGTCACAAAGACATGGGGAGATTCAGTTATGAGACGAGATGGTGATCGGATACATTATTTTTCTATTGGAACAGATCTGAGTGAGACAATAGAAGCAAATAGCTGCTCTTCCCGCATCACTTAGAAGGACCCCAGTGCTTGTTGAAACCAATAATCTTTATAAGCCTTATTCAAAAGAATGTGCAATGTCAACACGTCCTTCCTCAATTCAGCTTTAATTCTTCTTCATACGTGCACAAAACATTAAGGGACCAAAAACAAGCAATATAGAATTTTATCCACTGCTTCCCACAACACGGACATACCTTTGAGTCAACTTTTGCTACCACACCACAAATAGTTTGCACTGTGAATGCTAAAGCATTTTTTTAATGTGAAATTGTAATTTTTATTGTATTTTATTGCCATTGTTGTAAACCGCCTTGCGTGCCTATGGGCAGAAAGGGGGGGGTTAAATTGAATAAATAAATAAATAAATAAATAAATAAATAAATAAATAATAAAGCAGTATCCTCCTAACCTATGTGAGCACTAACGCAGTTTGCCTTAGGTCCCAAGTTCAACCTTTATTAAGGATCGACTCACAGGATGACGTTTTATGGGCTCTTGTTAGAACAGTCCTCATTTCTTCCAGTCCAGAAAAAGCTCTTTATGGGATACACCCACATTGCACAATGGAAAGAAGATAACACTGGCACAGCTGCCCTAAGTGCTGCCAATTTGCTAGCATTTGAAGCATGATGGCTACCTGCATCAGCACTGGAATTGTAACATCAAGTTGGAAGACTGAAATCTTCTGTGTACATAAGAATATAAGATGAGCTGTACTGGATCAGGCCGAATGTTCTAGTCCTGCATCTTGTTTCTCACAATGGCTAACTAGATGCCTCTGGGTAGCACGAAGCAGGAGATGAAGGCAATACTCTTGCGGTTGATGCTCTGCAACTGGTAACCATACTGATGCTGAACCTAGACATGGCATATAGCTATCATGAACAGCAGCCATTGATAGACTTGGCCTCCATGCTTCCCCAGAAGCAGACTGCATCAGCCCAATGAGACTTAACCCCAGAAAAATGTATGGCAAGTAGAGACTGAAGTCAAAATGCATAATACTTGTTTTGCAAGTAATCGGATCTGGAAGTCTAGGTCATACCTGGCTCAAGGTGTGTGTGTGTGTGTGTGTGTGTGTGTGTGTGTGCGCGCGCCGCGCGCGCGCGCGCGCAGGAATGTTTTGTTAGTTACATATTTTAAAATACTTACAGTTTTCTCAGAAATCTCCTTTACATAGGAAAGGATCACAAGCTGGTCACAGAGAGGAGCCACTCCACTGATGTAAAATTCAGTATTGAACTGGGAAACTGAGCGGCAAAAAAGAAACAGGCAGTGATAAAGAACAAAGGACCAGTTGCGTTAATTGTATAAAGCAACACTTATATGGCACTTCCAGTGTTCAAGAAGCTCTGCTATCCTTACACAATTTATCTTAAGAACGTCCCTTACACAGATCAGTATTGCTTTCAAAAAAAAAATTAAAAAAATTCAGATGCTATTTTGCTATTTCTGCATCCAAAAAAAGTATGCACTTTTGGATGGCAGCACAAGTTTTTATCCTAGGCAAACTTCCTGGAAATCCAAATACCAACAGAACAGACTAAATGGCTGTGGCTATTGGCAGAGGTGTATAATGACCAGCATTATATTCAAGTAATTTGTAACGTCAGTATTGTGGCATCTCACATGCATTCCTTTGGCACATATGTATAAAACACGCACTGGTCAGAAGTGCCACAATCCTAAGGTTGATACATTTTCTACATTTTGGACACATAGCCATGTAAAAACATTCTGGACAGATGTGGTTAATGAAATAAGGACATTTATATCAAAGCTGATTTTGAAAACTTGAAATAATGGATACTTGTATACTTGAAAAAAGTAATTATGGAAGATGGTTTGCATTTTTTTAATACACTAAATAGAAGAAACGATGCCACTAAAAACATGGGAAAAATTATGATCAAATAAACCTCTGACCATCATAATTGCATACATACATCATAAAAGAAAACAAACAGAACAAGCAAGGTAAATTTCTAAACAAAATATAACTTTCCCAGAACAAAGTCTTATAATTTCAAATTTTTAAAAAGTCTCAGAAAGGGCAAGGGGGAAGGCAAAATAGATATACAACACAGAACAATCATGAACTTATAATTTTAACTAATCTGAAAGAGCTCAGGCAAAAGAAAACATGAAGTCTTAGAGCTGATAAATAAAACTAGACTAGAAACTAGAAATATGGAATTCTAACTAAAATGAAAGAACTAAAAAATGTTGAAAAATAGTAAAAGGGATATAACCCTCATAAAACAAAATCTTATACTTTTAAATAATGAAAATAATCAATCAACAATCAACTGCATCAAAATCTTCAAAGACTAATGACAAAGCCTTTATAAAATGAAAGTTTTATACTTTTATCTAATGTGATAGAAGATAATATAGAACTAAGGACATAATCCTAACCACCTTTCTAGCACTGGGGTAAAGGCAAGGAGGCTCCAAGGTAAGGGAACAAACATTCCTTTACCTTGAGGAGGCTTCTGTGACTATTCCTCCACTGCAAGATGCAGAACTTGTCCCATTGGCACAGCAATGTTAGTTGGTTAGGAATGCACCCTCATTCTTAGTCTATTCTCAACAGAGAGAATTTGTACTACTTCTTTTTGGAAATCTGTGCATATATAATTAGTATTTGAGATATGTTAACAATATTGGCTCTGTAAAAACAGCCAAAGAAAATATTGATGCAGACACATTGGCAAACGGAATAGATTTTATTTCTTGATTACTAGAACTCGAAATTTAGGAATGATAATATATATGCTATTCTCACTTATTTAGATGTTGTTTATAGCAGCACTATGTAGTTTCTGTTTATTTGTGTATACTTCTTTTCATTCCTCTTTTTGTACGATGTTTTTAGCCTTTTTATATAGATACATTAAGACAGCATTTCTATTTTAGTAATTTTTAAATATATATTTAAAAATACTGTGAACCTAAATACAGTACATTTGTGGGAATATACAACATCTGAAGGCAGAAGTAAGCATCTTATCTCATTTTTTAGCAGGGTTGGGCAAAAGGCTCAGTATGAAGGGCCTTCATGGAAGCCTATGTAAGGGAAGACGGAGAGCAGACCAGTGCCTAGTGGTTAGCAATGGTATTTACTTGTCTGATTTCTGCTTCACCCATTTGTACTGGGTAAACTGGGATTGGATTGGGGAAGAGCAATCTCCACACATAACATCCAAAGCTAGAAAGCCTAGCCAGAAAGAAGCTGCCTTGGGAAAGCCCCTTTCTCAGGTTATCAGAGCCCCCCCCCCCCCCCGTGCCTTAGAAGCAACCAGGAGTAGAATGTGGGTGGTCTGCTACACAGGTCTGCTACACTTCCTCCCAAGTGAACTGTGACCAGGCAAGAAAATAAAGAAGGCAAAAGTTTATTAGAAGGCTGAAAAATCAAAACACAAGTCAAAAATGTATGGGATAAAAACAAGGAACTGGCTGATTTCAAAAGAAGTAAAAAGGATTGGGTGGGAAAGGCTGGCAGGGTTGCTACACAGCAAGCAGAAAATAAAAACGTTTGACATGACTAACTGGATACTAATAACTAATCCTTAGGGTACTCACACTATTTCAGGGTCCAGATCCTGGCCCCCCTACTTGCAGCAAGGTGAGACTTTGAGCTCCCCCAGGAAGCAGTGGATGCTACCAAAATCAGTTTTGGGCAAAAGCGTGAAGGGGCATGTCTGATTGCATGTCTCATAGCCTGTGGCAGTAATCAGGTTTCCCCTTCGGGACTGAGTACTGTAGAGGGGAGGGAATAGCCTGGGCTCCTGAATTTCAATCTGCTGAAAATCAAGTGGGCTTCATGGTCCAACGAACTGGTTCATGGCCAAGTTGTTTACCAGTCAGTTGAAGATGCTCAACAACAAACAACAAGGATAATGACTCCTGCATCTGATATGATTCAGCAGTCCTTTCAGGAAGCTGAGGAACTCAAAAGCCAAAGAAAAGTCTAACACGGGGAAAATTGGCAAACAACAAGAGGAAAATTGTTTGAAAATTGCTGTGAGGTGTGATTTTTAATCACATGAGCTTGGGCTGCTGCAACTAGTTTACTAATTTACACTGACTTATATATAATTTACACAAATAGAACAGATACAATCAAGCCCCACTGCAAGTGAAGCTCTGGAATATGAGCAACTCGCCTCATGCAGGGAAGACAGGTTGGATCAGGATTCGGGAAAAGCACACAGATCTCCCTTGTAATGGCTTATCATGTTGCCTATCATGAGCTGGGGGGTGTAATTCCAATAGGAATTCCACATGTAGGTGCTAGTCGTGTATTGGGACTGAATCAATTCCAGATGATCCAGGCTCACTGATGGCCAGAACATGTAAAACAAAAACAGGTAAAGTTTCATTTTGAAATTCAAAACCTGTACTTCCAACCAAAACAGAGGTTTAGTGCAGTCAACACTGCCGAGCGCAGATGATCAAGCAGGCATTTTTGCTCACCTAGTTGAAATTTTTGTTAGAGCTTATTTATGGCATAAATTAAGAACCAGGCAAGCAATGAATTGGAAAATGTAAAAGAAGAGACAAAGCAAGAAATAATTACATTTCTCCTAAATGGAAAGATGTGACAAGTGAGCTGCACATTCCACACACCCTTTAACAGAGCCAAACTGGTAAGATTTTACTCCTAAATGGTCTTACATATAAATCCAGCATTATTCTTCAATACCAATCATGGCATGTTTAAGAAACCTTAGGTGGCATATTGTTCTGCTTTCATACAGGGCAGTCAGATTTAGAAGAAATTACACTGCAGTTACTGTCTTATTCTTCCATGAAAATGACCTGAGCACCACTACAAAACAAGACGTTGAGGGAACAGTACTTTATATTTCAGTGCTCCAGAGGTAATAAAACTTAGAAGGCAAGTGTTGGGGTTTTTTTTTTCCCTTTTCCTTCACCAAGCCGTAAGCCAGCGTAAAATACATTTATATAACACCAAACTGGAATATACTGTTATCACCATAAGGACTTGTGCTGCATCCGACACACAATTCAAGTGCAACAGTTAACTTTAAGTGGGAATTATTAGCTTCTGCAGCAGACTGTCAGATGTTGTAGGAGGTAGCAAGGAGGACTTAGAGCATCACTCTCCCTCTGTCATACCGAAAGCCCTTAAAAAAAAGTAATGACCTATGAAGCCTGGATAGTCAGGAATCCGATAGGAACCATCTATCCAGACAGAAGGAACAAATGGGAGCCCGTCCCAAGAACAACCTCAAGTAAACAGGAGGATTTGGCAGAACCTAGTTTCTTGAATAGGATAGGCCAATTGGTATATGACAGAGCCAATGTAGAGGCAGATCGGAAGTTAAAGCTAAGCCTTCTTCAGTATATCTGGTAGACAGGCGCAGAATGCAATCATAACTTTAGCCTTAAATCTTTCCCTTAACAAACTACTACCAAACAAATGTAATGGGCTACATGCACATGTCTCTGCAGAGCACATTTGGAAGTCATTGCAGCTATCTTCCAGTATTTTCTTCACAAGCAAAAAATTAAGTCATAACCAACCCAAAGGGTCATTGTCAATGCATCGCATCATCAAAGCTCTCAGGTGGGTGGCTAGTGTGCATTTTGAAAAACAGTGGACACACAGGAACTTGTCTTTCCCAAAATGCGCAAAGCGGATTATTTTGGAATAATCATACAAGCCTCTTTAATTACATGGCTGCTATGGTCAGTCATCTGTAAACTTGTGCAACACATGCATGTATCCAGCCATCCTACACAGTGAGAGCAGGTTCTTGCAACTGCATTTCCAGGGGCAAATCAACCCCTACGTGACTCTGGCAGATAGGACATAGGGTCAAGCTTTAGGATCAAACAAAAGGATATCCCTGTCCACAGAGCATTTTGCAGGAAGTAGGTATTATGTGCAGATGTTCATCCATAAATAGCCCCTGCTCATGTATTCAACTGCCGCAAATTTTTTCCAATGGTTTTATATATTGTTCATTTTAATATTACATTGTTGGCCTCCTTAAGCATTTGTTCCTGCAGAGGAAAAGCGGAAACAAATCTTTAAAATAAATAAATAATAAATAAAAAGTGCTGAATGGATCAGATGAAAAGGGCTTACCTGGGTATGAATATATGTACGCATGCATTGGTTTACACTAAACATCTTATGGAGAGAGAGATGGCAAACTCAATGCTCACTTCCCACACCAGGGTATTGTGTGAACCAACCATAACATGCTTAATATACTACATTTTAGCCATCATCAACAATAAGAAAAAAATCCCAGTTAGTCACTGGGCTGACTCTTATGATTGACCTGGATCATCACCTATTAAGTGTGTGAAAGTAAAAAAGACTAGACTACCATGAGGATCATCACCTATTAAGTGTGTGAAAGTAAAAAAGACTAGACTACCATGAATCAGAAGCAGATCTTGTACAATACAAGATTCTTAAGCAAGATGCCTCTAAATGGTATCAAAAGGTATTGTAATCTCTATTAAGACATGGATAAATGACAACCTCCCCTCAGCCTCATCCAACCCATACTTAAAAGAGTGATGTTCACATCATTCAGCACAGCCAGAGTGCTGTGACCTGAAACCAGAACGGGAAATATCAAACAGATTGTTAGCAGTTAAGTGAGATAAAGCACTGATCCTCAAATATGTAGGGAAGACTGTGGGCTGGAAGAGGGAAGATAAAGAAGCTGCCTCCACAAATGCTCCACCCTTACAATATGTGCCTGGGCAGATTTATGACAACACAGCTCTTCTCCTTCCACCCCTGCCATTCCCTTGGTATGTCGAAAGAATATGGTTAAATAGTATCCGTCATCTATCTGTATGCTACATTCCATACCACAGCTCTTCACTTGTCATACAGGCCACATGCATGCCACCTCTTTTCTGACAGCAGTTGAAACATTGGTAGAAATCAGACTACAACATACCCAGTGAAGCAATAACCGCCCTGATATACACACAAATGTAATCAAATCACCATCCAAACCGAGCAATCTAAAGCGAACTGGGCTCACTTATCTATAGGAATGGATTACCAGTTTTGGCCAGTTATAAGAGGCTTCATAGAGACAATTTGATAGCGCTACAGAAGTTTTCCCATATTCTGGATTATGCTGCCACGAAAAAGGATCACATTCTTTAAAAGCACAAACAAAAGATGACATGTTTTCAACACATACTTAAGCTTATCTGAATGTTCACAACAAACATGTTATGCTCATACCTATTTCCACGTAACGACTAGGCAGATCTCGCATTTCACTGGCATGTCGTTCTTTTACTGAGCATATCTATAAAAGGGAAATCAGATTAATTAATTGCAATTTGGCATTCTGCTTCAGGACACAGAGTTCAGACCTACGTATAGGCAAATGTTGCAAGATACAGCAAATGGGGTGATTACAATTTCAGCAGAGATGGCATTTTAAGAAACCCCTGTAGGAAAGAGTTACAAAGAAATATCAGGAGGGATGAAAGTCGCGAAGACTTCCTTGAATTTGTAAATATAACACTACTACAGGTTGATTATTCCTTATCTGTACTGCTTAGGATGGGAAGGTGTATGGATTTTTCTGGATTTTAGAATAATTGCATAAATATAATGAGAAATACTTTTAATTGCTCTTTTCAGCATTACCCATTTGGGTGTCTCCTAGCCTCTTTTCAATATTTTTCACCAGTGTCTTAGGCACACATCACAGAGCAGAGAACAGAACTTATGGCCTGTACATGGGAATAAGCACAAGACCTTCATTCTATAAAAAGGTTTTTTAAAAAGTTTTGGACATAGACGTCTGGATTTCGGAATAGTCTGAATTTTGGATGTCCAGATAAAGGATAATCTACCTATATAACTGCTTTCGCAGATTACAGATGAAGAGCCATATTAGTCCGCTGTAGTAAAAATAAGTCCTGTGACACCTTAAAAACTACCAAATTTAGAACTTTTGTAGGACAAGAGCCTATGTCATCAGATGCATCTGATCAAAGATTCCTGACTATAAAGGTTGATGACACCATAAATTTGACTTATTTTAAGTTCTGGTGTAGATCCTTTGTTTCTTGTCTGATTTTTTTTACAACTATAACAGGGCAATGTTTTTCTGCTTTCAGAAAAACTGCAGCTTTCACTTCAGATTGATATTATGAGCAATAACATGGCAATTTAGAAGTCTATTAATAACTTAATTGTGGAGTTGGAAAATGCATATATAATAAAAATGCTGCCAGAACTATATGGTGCATTAGACTTTTTTTCCCTAACGATTAACAGGGCAATCCTAACCATGTCTACTAAGTTCTATTGTGTTCAATAGGAGTTATTCCCAAGTAAGGGTGTACAAGATTGCAGCCTAAGTTGTTTCGGGAACGTAGGCACTGACTTTTGGCTAATAATTTACTATGGCCTCCCTAATGCACTGAACATCCCATTCCCAGGTTTAACTAGCCACAGAAGAAAGTCGAGATGAGAATGACTTGCCAAAACATTCTACTAAGCATTTTCTGCCTAAACAGAGTTAATGAATTTCAAAACTCTCTTTTAACCGTGCTCAGAGCACATCCCTGAAGACAAAGAAAGGAAGATCATCCTGCAACCTTGCCTACTGCACACGCTCAGAGAAATCTGACCACTGGGCATTTGTCATTATTCCTTCTTATGAAGGTCAACCCAATGACATTTCTATGGCAGCAAGAGTTCTCCGCACAGTAGTCAAATCAAATTCCCTTCTTTTTTCACTCCCCCTATCGCCTTCGCTTTTCAGAAATAATCCTCTGTTTGTCTGTGATAGCAGCAAGCATTTATTACAAAGACAGGTAATTGTACCTTTACTGAATTTCCCCAGCCAATAATCAGTGTTAAATTATCTTTCCAGCAAAGGCTGCAGGGATACATATCAGGACGAAGGCTTATATCGTCTCGGGGCACGTTGGTGATTCTTTGCTTAGCAATCACGTCGAGTATCTTCACGCCCTGCAAGTTTAATACACAGCAAGAGAACTCAGCATGGGACCTCATACACAAACCATAGTCCAGAAATATCACATGACAGGTCATAGTAAGGTGGCAGAATCTTCCTACTAAGGAGCACAGGAAGGAATCCAGTGAGTTGGTACAAGGAGCTGGAGCCACCTGGATGTCAGCCTGTCTCTTCTGCAGCAAACTATAATTTTGGCTGAACGGACATGAGCAAGGCAGGCAGGTAGGCAGGCAGGCAGGCAATGACAACTTCTTTCTGCAGGCACAATTTACCATCAGGACTTACATATGCACAGGAATATTGATGTGCAAGAGCTAAATGTACTGTAACTTCTTACAAACCATGCAAATAATTTTTCCTGGTCATCAGCTTTTTGTTTTGCTTTTTTAATTAAGAGATTCTAATTGTTGATGTCTTGTTAATAGAAACCAACTTTCCCACAGTAATTTGTGGGTCTTCCATGAAAATATACCTACAAATTCATCTTGAGGTTCTCACTACTATCTCTGCCAAGAGTGACACAATTAAAGCATATATTCTTCAACCATCGTCTGGGAATAGATGTGACAGCTGAAGAGTGGCCTCCCTTGAGAGGAACCCAGAATGGTTGAGAGCCATCACACAGAAGTCACAAGTCATGGCAAGACCTGACATATTTTATCTATATTATTAAAGTCAACTATTGCTTTAAGCCTGAGACTGATCTCATCAAGCATTTTCGGAGCTTATATTAAATGAATTTGGTTATCAACAGCCTAATTTGGTGTGCGCGTGTGTTACATTTCAATTTCTGATTTTATTTTATTCTTGCTACATTCCAGCCTCTTGATTTAATACACAGACGCCAGAAACACAGGCTTTTCCAGTTACCGGTTTCAGTGGCAATCCTGGCTACTGTACCAACCTGGGGGGGGGGTACCCTCCCCTTCTAAGGCCTACTGAGTGCCTTTAAACATCACTTCTGGTTTTCGGTGAAAAATCAGCTTTTCCATAAGAAACTATCAGATTTGCCTAGGTTAGGAGAAAAGTGATTTAATACACTGATGACTGGTGACTTCTGCTTGCCCAAGATGGGAAAGTTGGAGAGAAGGTTGAGGAGGGAGGCTACTAGGAGTCTGAGTGGCTACTTATTTTGATGGC
Source organism: Lerista edwardsae (assembly GCA_029204185.1). NCBI lineage: Eukaryota > Metazoa > Chordata > Lepidosauria > Squamata > Scincidae > Lerista > Lerista edwardsae. The sequence goes on from JAJKFI010000032.1 coordinate 7,593,510, forward strand.
TGAGAAATCAAAGGGGAAAAACAAAGATGCTGGTAAGGAAACTGAGAAAGCAGTTAAGTGGCAGAGCTTAGTCCCAGGACCTCTGGTCAGTTATCTTCTGGGAAAAACCACTTGCTGCTCCTGCATGAAGCAACCACGGGAATTGCTTGTTCTGTCCACTTGGAAGAATCTCCCTTTACTGCCCTGCTTTGCACTTAGATCCAAGCTCGAGTGCTCCAGCCCAAACCTTCTGCCTGGAATTTTACAAAAGGTAAATATCTTGTTCCATCTGAAAGAGAAACACATGGTTTCCCCGTGATGTCTGAAGCAAAACTACTGAATCACTGATAGCATCCAGACAATTACAACATTGCAAGACAATCCACATGAAATGATCTCAGGGACCTATCTGCTCATGTAACACATGGTTGGCCCTGCAATACCTACCATATTATTGGCCCAAGCAATGAGGTTTCCTCTCCATTTAACACTTCTTAGGTTTCCTTCTCCTTCATGTAAAACAGAAGGCTTCCATCTGTTCATCCATGTCCTTTCGTATAACAATAACTAGGAAGACACAAAAATACTGCATTCTGATAAACTTCCAAAAGGAGCCTTTTGGCTTTTGTCATTAAAGGATCTTCCTATCAGTTTATATGAAAGTTCATACAGTATGATAATGTAAACGTAAATTGGAAGCTTTGCTTATCATTGATAGCAGAGGATGCTTTACATTTTAGAATTAAAATATGATAGCAAGAGGCACTTTTTCAAGTGGTGTTTCTCTTATATTTAGCAGGGAGAGAGTAATTGTCCCTATTCACCTCTGCGCAGTATCTTTTCTAGTGGCTGTTGCTGGTGGTGTTCTGCATTGTTTTAGATTGTGAGCCCTTTTAACTTTATTATTATTTGCCTGCTTTGTGAACTTTGTGTTGAAAAGCGGTATATAAATACTGTTGATTGACTGACTGATACTTAGACTAAGAACTAGCCAAATATAACCAAGGGAGTAGCTTAATTGAAAACAGAATGTCCTGATTCAAACATTACCTGGGGAGACACTTCTATCTGCATGGTGAAAGAGCTAACATGTACCCTCTCTTCAACACACAGATTGTTTCACATATGATGCTGTTGGTCCACATTGACAACTGACTGTGTGAGCACAGAATAGTCACAGTTGCCTCACCTTCCCCTTTTAGGGGGAACAATTCTTCAATCAAAATAAGCAGCATTTTCATCTACAACATTTAGGAAGTGGTTTAGCAGTAAGAAAGAAAACAATGGAAACAGTAAGTAAAAGCCGCAATGTGCCCAGGATATTCATGATATTTTATCATCGCTCCCACGAGACAAAGATCCTGCTAAAATAAAATTTTAAAAAATTGTAAAAGGTAATATATATAAAACTGCTTTACATAAAGTCACTATTGAAAGGGCTTTTTGCTTAACACAGGGTGACTATTATACATATAGCCACAAGATGGTACCAAATGACAGATATTTCAACTGAAAAAATTCAGAAGCTAAGTGATGGGAAGCCAGATTAGGGTAAATTGGGAAAAGCAAAAGTGCAATATAAGAGAGAAACACGCAGTCCAGTCTGCACCTCAGTTTAGCTGAAATCCTTGACATTAAGACCATTGAGTGCCTTTGCATTCACTTCAAAGGTACAAAATCAGCTTAAAATTAATGACATTGCTGAGTTGGTTGCAAAAGCAAGGACAGGGAATTGGGAAGCAGAATAATATGTGTATTGGCAGAACTGATAATTCTTCATCACACAAAAGCTAGGCACAGAATTTAGCATTTCTAATCACAATCAAAGAATTGTGAGAGTTGTGCCTAATTCGTATACCTGTGGGTACAATCCTAACCTGGAGTTAGGCCAGCACAGTTAGGCCAGCAAAGTTTGTCTAGCACAAGGGCCATCATAAGCACATTTGGACCACTCTCAGAGTCAGGGAGGATGGCACGCCTCTGACTCAGAGAGTGGTTCGAACACACTTTACAGTGGCCCTTGTGCCAGTCAAATTTTGCTGGTCTAACTTCCAGACTAACTTAGTGCCGGCCTAACTTCAGGTTAGAATAACTACAGGTCAGTCCTGTATTTGTTTAAATTTAATTTACGTTCCTCTTGAAAGTGTCTATGAGTTAGAATTTTATATATAATCTTGGGTCAGTCACCAAACATCAATATACTGAGAAATCTGAAAGCCTTCATATGCCCTTAGAGTGCTCTAGAAATGAACATCCAAACTAAGGCTGCAATCCTATACACGCCTTCCTGGGAGTAAGCCCCATTGAACACTAAGACTTACTTCAGAGTATCTCTGCATAGGATTTAATTGTGTCCTAGGACTTCTTAACCAAAGTAAAAAAATATTTTTCCCTGAACCGAATTATACTAGTATAGAAGCAAGCAAGAGTTACACTTACATAAACTATAAAGAGAAAAATATTGCAAAAGTAAGCAGCCTACTACATACAATTCTATGGTATAGTATTCATTCTCCGAAAAAAGGATGCAAATGTTCACTTTGATTTCAATTCCTATTTAGTTAAATTTTATTTAAAAAATAGAATGATTAAAATGTTATTCAAGTCAAGAATGTGTACTAATCTGTAATGGAGAATATGATCTACATTTTTGTTTGTCTAATTCAACAAACCATCTAGCAATGCAGAAGAGAGGGGTACTCTTGGAGGATGTGGTTTGAATGCTGGGGACTTATTTCAACCTAATATTCAACTTTTTTCTTGGATTTGGTCAAATTACACACCAGAACCTTTAGGCTTTTTCCCCCAACAAAGTTATGAAGAGAGAACATAATAAGGCATAGCTGAATAAACCGAATTCTTAAATTTACAGAATGTTAACACTTCAATAATCTTAACACATTTCTAATTGGGAGATTTCAAAGTTTCATTCTGCTCTACAAATTGATACCTTATGAAATGCAAATCAAATTCCAGACCTGGACCAAGTTTCTGAATATTTTGCAGGCATCTATTTTGCATAACATAATAATGAACACATATAAAATAAAAATTAAATACAAAATGGAAATAGATCTAATATTTGTGCTTTGGTTACTTCAAACTAATTCAAATGCAAAGCTCTCCCCAAAATGTACATATTTATCCAAGAACACAAACATTCATATTTGCAAAATTCTATTTGTTTCTACTCAATTCATCATTAAAGCGTAAACAGTTTTTCTTACTCATTTCTTTCTAATTTTCCTCCAAAATATTAATAGCATTTTTGGCGTCTCTACAAAGGCACTTGAAATTAAAACACTGGCTTACATTGTAAGAGCTTTCAAAAAATCAGCTGAAATTTAGTTATTTTATTGCAGGCCAGTACCACAGGGGTTCTTCAGATGAGGCAGCAATTTATAGTAAAATTTTCTTATCTCTAGTAACACTGGACAACAAATTTTTACGAAGGCCATGTCCCCAAGTTTAAATAAGTAATTTCTTATAGATTTTGAAGAGCTGAATACAAATTTGACAATGAAAGTGCAAAATTGGCTACTGTTTGTGAGAGATACACTATAGTCAGTTCCACAGACATGTACTGGTAAATGTCCACACGTTTCTCACCATCTATGTATGTAATGCATTTAGTTTCTCTTAAATTAGAGCCAATAAACAGATTTCATTGTCATTTTTGTGTTCAGCACATTGATTAGCAAAAAGATTAACTATTTTCATTTCAGAGGCAAATTGTGCATTGTCCAGTGATTTGCCTTTAGCCACCAAATAAAGCTTGTTTGCAGCTACCTAAAACTGACAGGTATCTAAAAAACTGGCATGGTAGTTATCCCAGCGCAGAATCTCGGGTGCAAAAACAAAGTCTTACAAGTGTGAGTACTTTGTATAACCAAGGCTCTTTTCACCAGCAGTGCATTGAGATCAGTGTCATCATTTGACAGCAGCATCCCACCAGCTCTTATACTAGGAAGGCAGTACCATTTGTGTTCCCATCTCTTGCCAGTACCACAGTTGAGGAGATTTCAGATACTGTTGTTAACCCTGCGGGCTACATGCACTGCATCCAAGATTACCCACCCACCCCAAAAAAGAGAGCTAGAATCAGCAAAATAATTGGCCTTACAAACAGCAAGCAGAAATGCCTTGGCAGGCGCGATGCAGTCCGTGGCCCTGTCTGCCTGTCCCTGCAGAAGTAACTGCAGCAAGCATTGACGGCAGCGCTACCCCACTAGTACAACAGCCAAATAAGGAATCAGTGGATTGCCATTAGCCCTTAAGTAGCCGTCACCAAGATCTAAGATGGTTATTTACTGCAACCTGAGCCTGAATCCTCAGTTTTGGCCAGAATTATCTGGAAACAATATAAAGATGATTTTGTCTGAATTGGCTGTAATTGCCAAAATTAACTATTAATTGACGTTGTGGCTTGGAACAGATTGCATTGTGTCTTGGGTGCATCCATGTTTAAGTCTTTCTTCATGCATTTCATTTGAGGGAGGCTGCTGTAACCTACCATCCGCATTCTTAGGAAAAGGATAAACATGAAAAAGAATACACAAACATAAGCACTGATAAAGTAGAATATAGACTACAAAAGCTTTCAGCCTTTAAAGAGCTGTTGCTGGGTTCCAACCCCTCTGGATAAGAGCTAGTGCGTAAGTACACCATCTGCAATATGGAAATAGCAATAATGGGCATATTAGGGGTATGGTTATAATTAGGGTTTTTTATTTTTATTAATTATGCATAAAAACACAAAATACTGTCTTTTTGGTGTTAGACCTATTTAGTCTGGCCTTTGGATGACTGTGTGGCTGTCTGCCCTCTGTCTCTCTGGTATATTGTCATAGTCTGTTTCACTCCTCTGCTCAATTGTTTTTCCCACTCTGATATGGAGAAATGGGTCTAGCTTTCATTCCTGTTCACTCTCGGTGTTCCCGTTAATGTTTAATTTGTTGTTGTTTTAATGTGTTTTACTTATTATAGAATAGAATAGAAATTTGTCATTGTACACATGTACAACGAAATTAGGTGCTTTCGCATGGTAAAAACAACACAATACACTACAACAAAAGCAAAAACAAAAGCATCACATACAATCCCACTTTGCTTGAACTCTGCTCACATGTTGCTATACCACCGCATTTAGTCTAGACACTGCACTAGGATAAAAACTATGTTTTAATTTGTTCGTTTTTGTTCTAGTCGCCCTGCATCTTCTGCCTGATGGCAGTAGTTTTACTTATGTTTTACTTATTATGGTTACATTATATTTTGTTTTGTTCTCTGTAAGCTGCTTTGGGCATTTGCTTCGGCATAGGAAAAGTGGGGTATAAATTCTTCAAATAAATAAATAAATAAATAAAGTATCCAAATAAAAACATAAAACACCACATTTTGGTATTTAAGATATTTCCCAGAAATTAAAATAGATTACTTTTCCAGTAAAAATAATACTGTAGCTGTATCTGCTGACGCTATACCACCTACCTAGTACAATCAAAATTAAAACAATCATTAAATGAGCATTTAGAATAAAAACACACGACACCGCTTTCTGCCTTTCACAAAATCTGCAAAAAAATAACACCCCTAGTTTTCATTTTCAAACACCCCTAGTTATAATTACAGGATGCTTGTTAAAGATTACTTAGATAATGTGCATGAAGCTCTTTGGAGAGTTAAAAACGTACTATATTAACATTGGCATTGCTATTATTGAATAAAGTGCCACTTTCGAGAAATAAATTAAATGGCTGCCGTACTACCAGCAACAGCTATTATGCCAAAAGGTTCATCATATAAATAACACTCATTTTTTTACCCAGTTTGAAATGTATTGCTAATTTAGCCACAATAAGACCAATGGTACTATTTTACTGACATTCAATAAAATCTATTTCTATTTTTCTTACAATACAATCACTCTGAGGCTCATGAAACTTCCTCCTGAGACTTTCCACGAGCAGCTATCCATAAAGCATATTTTTCTTAAAAGCAGTTGGTTAATTTATTTAGTTCATCTTCCAGTCGACTATAATATCGAATTGTCATTATCACAATATCAAGAGCAATTTAAGCTCAATGGGAGCTAAGTACTGAGAGAAGAAAAGCTGTTCGTAAAACAGGGTTGTTTTCCCCTCTTCTTGGCTGGAGAAAGTATTTTAGGGCTTTATTTCCCATAAATCTATATCCTGGCAGTCAGCATTCTCAGTACTTATATTTCAATAGCAGCGGCAGCTGCTACAAAATCACTTCTTCGGCAATACACTTCATTCACCTCTCTGTTTTCGGCCGGCAAATCTCTCTAATGCTTTGTATTGTTGCAATACAGCTGTTCTTAAGCCACATGTCCTGTCAACTCTTGTATGTATAGTAGATCATTACATAAACAGAGTAATGTAACCTACATGAATTGATAGCAGTGCAAGCCACTGCCTATTCTGTTGCTAACACCTGGAAGCTTGTGGACTGCTTCACTTTATTTTTATCCTCTTAGAGCGTGTCTTAATTCCTGGTTCTACAAAACCATGGTTTATTGATTTATTTCAAGAATTTATATCCTGCCTTTCCCACATCAAAGCAAATGCCTAAGGTGGCTTACATGGGCAGCCTAGTCTAAACTATTATTTTTCAATTATTATTTTTTAAACTAATTATTTTCAATTATTATGTGATTCACTGAATCCTCAGTCCCAGATGTAGCTTTCACAGTGTGGTTTACAAACTGTGTCCTGGTTCCTCAAAAGCAGAGTAGGGGGGGAGGTTTCAATGAAAGGGTTGGCAAAACCAGAGAAGCTTTCCCACCACTACCAACTATCTCCTAAACTGCACTGCACAAAAGCCTGTTGGGTGTACACTAAGATGACCTCTTATCTAACATAGGGCAAAGGTGACGCTCAACAGGCCCAATCAGGATACTGCAAGAACCCTTTGCAACACAAGAATCCCATTGCAACCATACAGGAGGTCCTACGTGGGCAAGTTGAAGCAGAAAGATGGAAACAATCAATCAACCAACAGGTACTTATTATACCGCTTTTCAACACGAAATTCACAAAGCGGTTAACAAGCAAATAGTAATAATAATAAAGTTAAATGGCTCCCTGTCTCAAAGGGCTCACAATCTAAAAAAAAGGCAGACCACCAGCAACAGCTACTAGAAAGACTGCGCATGGGTGAAGAGGGACAGTTACTCTCCCCCTGCTAAATATAAGAGGAACACCACTTGAAAAAGCACCTCTTGCCCAGTTAGCAGGGGTGAAACAAGTAACCCTAAACAAAAAAGAAGCTTGAAAGCCACTGTGTTTAATCATAATGTTTCAGCAAGGTTATTTTTCTGTCTTCTCCATGGAAGAAGTACACTAACTGCTAACTTTATCTTCTTGTGAGCTGCTCCATCCCTCAAGGAACCCTATACTCTCATCTGTCTCTTCCACAGGACTATCATTTGAAAAGATGAAGTGTGACTCTCCAAACCAGCCTTCAAAGTGTGACAGAGAACCAGCCTTCAAAGATGGCTTCCAATTCTCTTCTCCAATTCTGTCCAGTGTTGGTTTTGATTTGGTCAAGAGCCAAAAGGCCAAACCACACTTCACAATCAGCACAAAAAGTCACTCTGTGACTAGCGGTGGTCGTAGAGAGTGTATCAATGAAACAACACCTCCACTGCTTTGAACACTGTGGCCCCTTCTACTTTCTCTGAGATTTGCCTGTTCCCTGGTTGAAGTCCAAAAACAAGGCCTGAAAAGTCAACCTTCATTATACACAGGCTGGCACAAGAGAGGTAACGCTAGCATTACAATCAGGATCAGGCTGACAGTCCATTTAGTAGCAGTGAATCAGAGTAAGGTTAGTGTTTCGATTTAATGGAGCTTGTCAGGCAATTAACACTTGCACTAATTACATGTAATCCCCGTCTTTAGAGTGCTTAGAGGAATCCTTCTGTCATCTAAATTAGAAGTACAATGTCAGAAACATCATCAAAGGGATTACATTTAAATTGATCATTTTTGAAACGCCCTCACTCAAATGGAAATTAAGAGCATCTCAACATCCTAGAAGAAAATGTTGAGGCATGATTTATTCTAAGGCTGCAACTATACTCAGAATTTACGCATACAGAATGTGGGATATTTGTTATAGCACAATGCATTCTTTCTTCTTTATTATTTTGCTGTCATAAGGAAGTCATGAAAAGTAATGCTCAAAGGCAATGGTTGAGAAGCCGATGTATGTGTAGAAGCATGTGGGATGCTCTTGGTTGGCCAATTTTTATTTTCAGCAACATCCCTTTGTGGGACCCTGTAAAAATATTTTCAACTTCTTATCTAATTTTAACAACAAACTTAAACATTTAGTACAGTACGCATATGTCACTGATATGCCAATTCATGCAGTACTGTCAGCTGCTAACATGCTCATTCAATTCAGAGGACGAAACAATGAGATCAAATTCTGGTAGCAGGGTGTGATCCAAAAACACTGTTATGCAGTCACATGATTGATGCCCAGAATTGGCTCCAAGATCCTAAGAATTATGGGACTTGCATGTGCTTGAAAGAACCTAAATAAATTGTATCTACATATTAAAAGACAAATCCTAGACTTCGCCACTGCCCCAAAGTACAGTGGCACCAAAATGGCTGCTGCTGTAACTTGTGGGGCCAGGGAAGAAGCCAGAGGTCTCTTTGGGTAAGGGAACATTGGTTCCCTTACCCCATGTAGAGCCCTAGCAGCCCCAATGGGTCTACTCAGATATGCCAGCTCTTGAGCCGGCACAGAACCAAAGAGATGAGGCCAGACTCTGCAACCCTGGAGCATACAATTCAGCAGCAGCCTCTGCTACTATCCCCATCCGCCTCCTGCGCCTATTCCTCCCTCTGGCCTCCCTTTACCCAGTCCCATCCCCTTCCCACCCTTCCCTGCCTCAAGAAGTCTCCCCAGTGAGCAGCAAGGACACTTGCTACCCAGTGGTACTCCTGCGTCTCCTTCCGGTGCAGAGGCCCAGTGCTGACTGGCGCTGGCCTCTTCGCCCACACTGTGCATTCCCCGCTGGTGACAAAGTGCCTTATTATTATTTATTATTATTATTTATTCAATTTCTATCCCACCTTTCTGCCTGAGGGCACCCCAGGCGGCTTCCAACATTAAAAAGCAGTACAGGAAACCACAATAAAACAATATTAAGAACAATATTAAAAACAGTAAAATTAAAAAACAGCAAGCCCCATGGATCCCACAGTTTAAAAAGATTGAATGTAAAAAATGCCAGCCTGCCTGTCAACAGTTAAAGGCTTGTTTGAATAAAAAAAGTCTTCAACCCCCGCCGAAATATTGCCAAAGAGGGAGTGGTTCTTAATTCTAAGGGGAGGGTATTCCAAAGTCAGGGGGCCACCACCGAGAAGGCCCTATTCCTGGCCGCTATCCCCCTCACCTCTCTTGGTGGCGGCACAGTCAGAAGGGCCCCCCCCAGATGACCTAAGAGTACGGGTAGGATTATACGGAAGGAGGTGCTTCCTCAAAAACCCTGGACCTGAGCCATAAAGGGCTTTAAAAGTCAAAACTAGCACTTTGAATCGGGCCCGGAAAGGAACCGGCAGCCAGTGCAGCCGCTGAAGCAATGGCCCGACAGAGTCGAACCGATGAGCCCCAGCAACCACATGAGCAGCTGCATTCTGCACTAATTGCAATTTCCAGACCGTCTTCAGAGGCAGCCCCACGTAGAGCGCATTGCAGTAATCTAATCTGGATGATCCTTATGGCATTTGCACGACAGCCATTACTGGAGCAGTGCGTGGGCAGCACCAGTAGCATAGGATCAGGCTATAAGTTAGGGAAAAAGGACTACAGAAATTTAGTATTTTTAAATGTTATGGCTTGGGCTAGCCTGGCTGACATTATCTATGAAGAGAAGGGAAGGGAAGATCAAACTAACAAGGCAATGCCCAAATGGAGGAGGTGAAGAGAAGAGCTGGTATGGCAGAGGGCTCCAAAGTTCTCCAACCCCGACACACCAAGTTGTCCTCCTTAAGGGTACAAGCATGCTGGCAAAATTTAGGAGCCAACTTGGAAGAAGCAACAGATGCCTGAATGTACCAGCAAGCAGAGAGATTAAGTTCTAACTGGCATGATCTCTTCTACTTTGCCTCTTTCCAGATGCTAACAAACACTGTTATCACCACCACCGTAACATTTCTTCCAGAACTGAGTCCTAACCACTAAAAAAAATTCCTTACCTTTTGAGCCTCCTTGCTCAAATTAAAGGAAGGCGGACAAGAGTACAAGGGATGAAGCACCCAGGTCTTCCACATAGTGCAAGGAGGACATGGGAAAGGAGGAGAAACCATTTTCCTGCTCTGTTCAGCAACCTAGGCAACCATCACCAGCTTTGGTTTTCAGTCTGCAGTGGCAATTGGGCTCTTGGATCTCTGGACCCCTGGTTCCCTCAAATGCAAACATTCTAATGGCCATTCATTTTCCACAGCAATTCCAGCCAGAAAGTACTGAAGCAATAAACGTGAACCTTAAAGTATGATTTAAGGTAAATCACCCAATACCTGGACAGAGATTGCCTTGGTATTTACTCTTACTTCACTTAAATGGGACCTCTCAGTATTTACTGACTGACATTTTACAGCTTACAAAGCAATCTGCCTTTCTTGTCTGGTACTCTTCATCTACCAACGCAATGCCAAACAGCTGACTATCCTGTTTCTAAAAATGGACTGTGCTGCAAACAGCATCCTGACAATTTAATAATTTGTCAGAGTGATCCAAGCAGTTATTATGAAGCACATATTGTGGGGTTCAGAGGTAAAGGTCACGTACTCACTCTCCGAGCAAAGATAAACCGCATTTGCTGACACAAAAAAATCAGGACAATTAAAAATATATATATTTCCAGGACAGTACTTGGCAAGACTTTAAAGGCATAAGTACAAATTCTACTGCAACACTTGAAATAATAGCAGCTGAAGCTTCCGAGTATTTTTGTCTACTTCCCTCTTGCTGGTAGCTCTACCTCCTTTGGTCTTAGCGGTTGTGTAACAGAGGAGTGACTCATACCACAAACATGAGAGTTTTGAAAATTATTGCTTACAGTTTGAGTACACAAAAAACCAAGCATATAGTAGTGCTATCCAGTAATTTCTACTCCTGAAGAAAAAAAATCTCTCAAATGGTTTGGTTTCCTGGTGTCTTTAGAAACCTTGCAAAGGCCAGGAGTCCAAACATCTGCAAACACGTCAAGAAGTCAACCGGCATGGATCAAACATAACTAGATTAGCAGGGGAGCAATTGTGATGGCTGGGACAAGCATACCAATAAAAGAACATGTATAAGGAGCCTCAAGGGTCACCATATTTTAGGTTAGGAAGGAATTTCCTCCCAGGGGGGATGGAAAGTTCAAGGTGAACTGAACAGGTTGGGTTGGGCAATATTAAATATATTCTGTGTCTTGAATATTACATCAGACATGAGGCATTTTATAATGGAAAACCAAGTTGATAAAAGCATTTACTATGGAGGATCTAAATTGATACGTTGGGTTGGTCTCTTCTAACCTTGAGATTGCTAGTGTTTTCAAGAAATGCCAAGGAGATCTGCATGCTGAAAATATCTTTCTTATGTATTAAATAGATTTCTATACCACTTTTTTCCCCACAAAAGGAGACTCAAGGTAGCTCACCAAATCAAAATAGAAGCAAAACAAAATAATGCAATCAAAATATCAGAAAAACCAACTCAAAAAGCACCAACTCAAAACCCACTTTAAAATTCTTCCAGCAAATACTTGAAGTCTGCCTCAAAATGTTTTTCAGAAACTAAGAATTCAAAGAAGTCAACAAGCGGCATCAGTAAGTCAACAAGCAGCATCAACCCCAGCTGTCAGCAGCACACACATTCCCCTCAAAATTTTACTGGACAATATCCACAGCACTATAATCAACATGTGCAATGATGAGTATATTCATTGAAAACTGACACTTCAAACCCATCACCACAATTATTTGCCTAGCAATGACCTACAGCTGTATCTTCATCAACCCCTTTCCATGGCAAATTTCACCAATGTCATTCCTTATGACAACACCGTCAGGCTTCTTTCAAAAGTTTATGCTGTCTCAGCTTAACATAAGCAATTTGGAAACTTGCATACCCTTACAGTTTCTTTTTCCATTTCTTTTGGAAATTTTTAACCCTCTGGATGGTATTCATGTTTTATATTGTCCAACTGCAGGGTTGATTTCACTGCCAGGTTGCAAAATATGACAGTACTTTAAGGGTTAACTAAAGAACACCTTTCTTTCAGCTTTACCACCTTCATTTAGCAAGCTTTCACCCTGTTATTTTTTAAGATTAGACCCTCTTTTAAAGGTAGAAGGTTATGGCCTACAATAGCACTATTTGTCTTTTCTTCTCGCCTCAGAGCTCCAATGTCTTCTGTGGCTAAGGATGCCCTGTTATTTACAATGTATTATTATTGTAGGGTTACCATCATCTGCCGAGCGTTCCATTCAAAACTTACCGTACTTAATTGCAGAGTGAAAGGGGCAGGGATGATTCTGTTAGTTAGTACCACACCCGCCGCTCTCACTGCGCTACGCAGTCAAAGGAAGATCACTACTTCTATGATCACATGAGCCTTGCAAGAAAGGATAGTGTTTGCTCTCCCAAAAGCAACACGTACTTGAAAACAGTCATACAGTTTTGATAAAAGACAAATTGCCATGTCCGAAGTTATTGTATTCTTTTAGTACTGTACTCCTTTATTAGCTGTGCTATTAAACTACTAGTACTACTGTCTAAATTGCAGAACACATTTTGCCTGACCTGTAGCAGATTGAGGGCCCAATCCTGAGCCCTACAGAGCTAACTGCCCGAACTGGTGTCGGGAAAGGTGCCATAAAGCATCTACAGCGCTGACGGTAAGCTACTACTGCAGGCACTGGGCTAATGCCGGCCCCCACCATCTGGAGGCGGCAACGCAACACTGGCAGCGGCAACTGTTACCATCTCCAGCGTTGCATTGGATCCAGGCGGGGCATTCCAGAGCAGGAAAGAACTGGCGGTACCCTTTGCCCAGATCCTGCCCTCCATGTCTGGCCATGCAGCCCGACGTGTCTGGCCAACCTGTGCCCTTACCACAAGGGAAGAAGACAAATGTTCCCTTCTCCTGCGGAGCCTACTGAGGCTGCCTGGCTGTTGCGGGATGCAGCAGTAGCCACTTGGCTATCGTTGCTCAATGGGGGGGCCAGGCAGCTCAGGATCGGGCTGTGAGTGTATATTTGTAGTTGCTGGTATAATGAATTGGCTGAATGTGAATGATTCTGAATTGGCTGAATGTGAATGATTGGCAGAATTGGCATCATTCTGAATGATTCAGAATGTGTAATGAATTGGCTGAATGTGAGCCAGGACATTCCCAGTTCAAATTTTGCCACAGCCATAAACGTCTTGGGCAAACCACTCTCAGTCTCAAGCCCTTTATTTGAGATATAATACAAGGATAATAATGCCAGCTTATGCTGCAGGGTTGCTGTGAAAATGCCCGTTATAATCATAATGAAGCATTCTGAACAGTTCTAAAGCATTACAGAAGTGTTTGGTATCATCAGCATGTTTTTGCTCTATTATCTACGAGTACTATCTAAAGATAACTTTTTAATTGCATATCCTGAATACATTATCACTTATTTCCCCCCTTTATTTTCCCACTGCCTCATACCACATGACAAATGACAGAAGTTATTCTAAGAAATTGTGAGTTTCTTTTTTTAATGCACAAACTAAAGGAACAGAAGAAGAGGGGGGAAGCGGGCATGCATTAGGAATCCGTATGCCATTTCTCAGAGGACAGAATATAAACCATTCTGTCAAGTAATCAAAGTTATTCAAAAAGACATGTCAAACCACTGGTGTGTGTTTTTTTCTTCTCTTCGGCATCAGGTGAATCCAGGTAAGTTTACCACCTCACAGTGCATTCTTGTTTTATGAAGTCCTTGCATCTCCCTCCCTATTCCCAATGATCAGCATGCAAAAGTCTTTACAGCTTTGTTTCTGGAAGAGAGATCTACTGTAACAGCTCACGGAGCTCTGGCCAGTCACCAAAAGTAGGCTCAATGGCTTCCATCCTTGCTTTCAGGAACACAACAGAAACTGCTATGACGGAAAAGGTGAGAAACAGCTCTTTTTATATTTTATCCTACCCCTTTTTCCAAGGAACTTGGAATGGCAAACAGGCGGTTAAATCATTTTGTATCATGTCAACAACCCACCAGACTGAAAGCTAAAGGGAAAACAGTCAGCATTCAAAATACTGGTATGGTCCATCTTTTTTATCTGTGGGGTCATTACCCATGGATTTGACTCACTTGTGGAGTGCCTCACTTGACCTCTCAGACGCAAATAGATGCGCCTTCTAGTCGTACCCGGGAAGTCTTCTGAGGCCCATAGAGGCCGTGTGCGGCTTCAGAAAGCCCTTGGGAGGCGTCAGAACGGCAGTTCTGGGTTTAACAAGAACTGGAAATGCCATTCTGACATTTCCAGACCCAACCAGAAGGCAGGTCTGGTCGCCCTAATGGACCTGACCCACAGATTCCATTATTTGCAGGAATTGAGCCCCTGGAGATACTGATGTCCAAATGTACTTTTCCCAACATCTCACAAAGGCACTCCTCATTAGTATGATAGATCTACAATGGTGAAAGTTAATGAATAATTGTTAATGTTGTTGAATAGTTATTGAAAGTTAATGAATAATTAAAGCTCTTGAGCCATACATGACGATTTACACTAACTGATAATTATTTATTATTATTATTATTATTATTATTATTATTATTATTATTATTATTATTATTATTATTATTATTATTTATGCCAGGCAGGGTTGGTTTCCAGCTCTCCCTGGCAATGCCAGGGACTGAACATAGGACCTTCTGCACATAAAGCATGTGCTTTGACACTGAATTATGGCCCCCTCCTCTTTGAGACAAAGGGATCAGGCAGAGGTAGCAAATGCAGATCTCCTAGTTCCACATGCAAGAAAACCTTTCCCGAAGCTTGCACATGGGTTAGGGAGTGCTAAATCCTTTTAACTCTGTTGACAGGAGGATATCAATCAATCAATCAATCAATCAATCAATCAATCAATCAATCAATCAATCGTATTTATATACCGCCTTTCAACACAAGGTTCACAAAGCGATTTACAGGCAAATAATCATAACCGAATTAAATGGCTCCCTGTCCCAAAAGGGCTCACAATCTTAAACAATGCAGAACACCACCAGCAACAGCCACTAGAAAAGACACTGCACAGGGGTAAAGAGGAACAATTACTCTCCCCTTGCTAAATATAAGAGGAACACCACTTGAAAAAGTGCCTCTTGCCCAGTTAGCAGGGGTATATTTAACTGCTATTTGTGCATGGAGGCTTTCCCTGCAGCGCCCTTTTTTGGTGACAGTGGCACAGGATGAATCTCTGCCTGCGATCTTCAAGTCTAGGCCTGAGTCCTGAATTGCTCTTTGAACTCTCCTAAGCTCGGAGATTAGGGGTAGAGCTTTGGCAAAGGAAAGAAGATATTGGGGTTATTTCTCCTGATTTGTCCTTCAACAGCACCTTCAATGTTCCTGAAGGAGAAGAGCTTCTAAAGCCTCAGGAAACCACAAACCTTGACCGAAGACAGGAAAAGTGCACACATGGCTCAATGGAGTCTGGTAACTGTCACCCATTTAAACAATATTATGACATGAAACAATGTACCTTGTTTCCTCCAGTTACAAACTGCTTGCAGTGTGATCTCACAAACTGAGGATGAACTGCAACAATCTGCACATAAAAGAGGAAAGTAATGCATTATCAGAATTGAAATTTTACGAGCTGCAAAAGGTTTTACATGTACAGAGGCCAAAGTCCGACTTGCTTGGTTTCTACATAATATTTTACATCTAATCACACTCTCTCGGTAACTTTAGCACTAACTAGTTTGCTTTTGTACCATTCACCCACAGCACTGATTTGTTGTTACTGTTGTTCATTTCTTTTGGTTGTCCACAGAGAGCTAGTTTGTGCCAAGGAATATGACATGCCCCATTCATTCCACATTTTCTTACAGTGAGGGCTGAGGGTGATACAGAAAAAAAAATCGACCAAACTATTTCTATATGAAAGGATCAGAGCAGATTGCTTTAATCCTGAAACTGTCCATACAATCCTTTTAACAATGGTTCCCTTCTATTAGTGCTGGATGTTCCAGAAGTAAACAAGTCTATATCACAATTGCACTTGTGTGGATGTCATGTCAAGGCAGTTGCCAAGCTTTGACATACTTGCTTCCTATATGTAATACAGGATGTTGCAAAACATCCCCAATCCAGCCATTCAAGTCCCAAAGAGTGTATAATCTATGGCGATGGCCACAGGAGAGAGTGGGTGGGAGGGGCATCTCCCAAATAATGAGACACTGATGGCATCCATCAACAATGGGGCATCCATCAACAGGACCCATTGTGCCACAGGCAACTAACAAGAGAGAAGGAAGTGTGCCCGAATGAAATAAAACTGACAAAGTCATGCTATCTAAAAACTAGAAAAAAGCTACTTTATATAAAAAGCACAGAAAGAAAGAGAGCTCAGAGAAAAAAGTCTCAGAGAAGGTCTTCTGCTTGTTTTGCAGCAGCTGGAACTGATAAGCAGGAAGATGTTTGTTCTACTGGGCATGCTGAGAAAGGGCAAATCTCTCAATTTCAGGAGAGGGCCAGGAGCATTAGCTCCCTGACTAGTTCTAGAAGACTTTGCAACTTGTGTATATAGAGATCACAAAGAAGAACCATCCTCCTTAGTGCTGACAATGGTTTGATGGAGACCCTGGACAAAAGCACTGTACTGGGGCTTCCCATGGCAGCCCCCAGCTGCCTCCTGACAGACATTGGGTACTACCTCCACCTCCACCACACACAGGCAGCCCATTTGGGAGGACCCTCTGATGGATGTAGACACCCAAGCAGGGCCCAGTCTTGTCAACCCCTGACCATTATTCACATCTGAATGAAAATATATTAAGATTGCCTTTTCTTCCTTTTTTAAGAGAGCAGAAAATATGCTGAATTGACATGACTACTTGCTTAAGGCAACAACAGTTCATTTGTTAAGAATTAACGAATTACTTACTTTAATCGGGCAGTCAAATGTTTCATGGAATTCTTCCCCAGTGTATAACCCAAACACTTGCACCTGAAATTAAATGATATGGCTGTAAAATTCTGTAAAATTGCCTATTATTTATTCTGCTTCAGAAGACAGATGGTGAATAAGAAAACGGCAACAGCCAATATACATTATGTTATTTTTTTTAAACTACACCACATTAAAGAGTTTAGAATTAAGTTTAGAATTATCCAAGGCTTCTCTTGATTCCATTACGTATTTCATGCAAACAAAGTGTTTCTATACAATTAAGCAGTTGGAGTCACCAGGAGGACTAAGGGCTTTCTTTGTTTTATATCACTATTACTAAATTGATAACCACTTGACTAAAACAGATCAAAATAATGTCCAGGTTTTAAATAGGCAGAACGTATATTGAAAGCTGTTTTGCTCCCACTAAGGCTCTGTTTTCCTACCATTATATATTTTCGTATGTATTAAAATGCAGTTTCAAGTATGCTAAAATATTGACCTATTTACCTGGAAGAAAGGCACCTGGGGACATTTTAATCATATTTCTAGCATTTAAAAACTTGTTTCAACAGTTAGCATAATGGTGATTATAGTTATCCAAAAGTACAGCAAAGATGGTGCAAAGTGGCCACATATTTTTGGAAGTCTTCCCATTTCACAGATATTACTTAAAGTAGGAAGAGGCTTGGACTAGGACCAGGAGGACCCAGGTTCAAATCCCTGTTCAGCCATGAGGATCAGTGGATGGCACTCTGTGTTTGGGCTAACCTACTTCACAGGATTGTTGCAAGAATAGAAGAACTAGGCATACTGCCCTTGGAGGAAGGTCAGGACAAAAATGCAACAAGAAGAGAAGCACAGATGTGACAAGTGGCAAGAAATACTTATATTAACTTGTACATGATTGGAAAACATACTGTGGCATGAGGACATGTTCGTCTTGTGCAGAAAGGCACAAGCTAATATTCAAGTACAGTCAGCCCACATCCTACATGAAGATTACGTTCCAAGATCAGTGTGTAAAGCAGCGATGGGATCTACAAATGAACAAGGGGAACGCTGGCGCGTGATTGGCTGCCCGCCCTTGGCGTTCCGCAGCTGTCCTGGCCTCAGGGGGACTGCCCCCGGTTAGCGCCCCCCCGCTGCCCAGGCACCCGGCGTGACCCTCACCTGTCCCACATGGTGAGCGGGAGCCCCCCCCCAGGCCAGGGCAGCCGCGGAACGCTACGGACGGGCTGCCACTCAAGTGGAAGTCCTGCCTACGTCCCGCCCAGCGTTCCCCTTGTTCATTTGTAGATCCCATCACTGGTGTAAAGCACATAGTAAAAACTCCCTTAAACCCAATAAATACACAATGTCTCTTTAAGAACTGAAAGTACAGTATGAGAGACCAACAGCAACTGTATTATTGTATTGTAACTGAACTATTATTATAAGCTACCTTTATTTTTTATTTTTTAGGAAATGTGGGATATAAATCTTTTAAATATACTATAAAAATACTGAGAGAA
Organism: Lerista edwardsae; assembly: GCA_029204185.1. NCBI lineage: Eukaryota > Metazoa > Chordata > Lepidosauria > Squamata > Scincidae > Lerista > Lerista edwardsae. Next base: position 7,612,185 of record JAJKFI010000032.1, read on the forward strand.
CAGCAGCATCATTCTCCTCTTCAGGCTCGCTCTGGGGCATAAATAAGAGTAATTGGAATGGTGGGTGGAGTTGCTTGCCCTATGTACACTGTTGTTTTTCTCTGTCTTTTTTGGTGGTATTCAAGTGAGTATACTTGAAGTTGTGCGAGTTTATTGCACATAAGAACAGGACAACTATTTACAAAATTACGGCTTCTGCTAAAAGGGTTTCAGCTCAAATCAAACAACTTGCTGTGAGCATGAAATTTGCTTTAGTACACATGGAGACTCCACAAAGTCTTCTAAAATTAAAAGAGATCACAGTGGGCTCCTCTTCCTCCTCCTTTAGAGGCAGTGCTGTAGCATGACAATAGAAGTTACTTAATAGTGCATTCTGATTGTACAAATTGTTTCATCTTTGCATCTTGATACAATCCTTAAAACCACCCTGTAAGATAAGTGCTATTATTCCTAAAGAGGCTGAGTTGCCTAAAGCCTCTAGTCTGTCTATGGCTCAGGCAAGATTCAAATAAGGAAGTCCTTGAAGCTAGATTGCACAAATTAGAAAAAATAATAATCTCGTAATCAAGAAGGCCCCCTGTCCTTCCAGGCATGTCTTGGGATGACACATTGTTTAAATGTTCAACCACCCTCCACACCAAAAATTTAGCTTTGCAATCCAAACGCATTAAAGCACACACAAAAAGTTTACTTTAAAAAGCCTAATTAAACCAACGAGAGCACTTTTTAAAAATTTTCTTAAAGTTACTGCCGCTCCCCTTATCTGATGAAACAATTACATCATCCTTAGGAGTGTCTCATTGGCTATAAAATTCTATAGTCCACGTGATCAGCAATCGCATCTCAATTATTGTACCACTGAGATATTTTTGGGGTACAATGGGCTTAGATACACAAACTGGTGACTAAAGCATTAGCAAGTGAGTGTGAGCACACAAACACATACACATACACCAGTATTCATTTCAGTTTGCTGAGCTTAAATTGTTCAGTGAGCGATCTGAAAAATCCTGCCCAAGAACACAATCAGTAACAAACCATGTTCTACCCAGGTAAGCAAGTTGGATCTAGAAGAGTAACATTAGCACACTATGCCTACTAGCAGCATTGTTTCCTGAAAAAGCATCCTGAATAGATTATGGTTTAGAATTTTATCATCACAAGCAATATTAGCACTGCCACTGGCTTAAAAACAAACAAAACAAAGACATTCTAATAAGTGGAGAATCGATCAGCAAAATCACTAAAATGTCACAGCTCTCAACGTTGCAGGAAAACACTGATAATTGTTGGCTGAGCAGTACACAAAATGATGTATGTCCCCAGTCGAGGAAGAAGGTGCCACATTTTTAAGGAAACTGTACATATATTATAGATATTGATTTACCATTTGTTTAACGTGGCCCACTGTAAGGCACTATATTATTCGGATAAACTATGACTGCTTATCAAAAGATTTCATTGAAGAAACAATCACACATGTGCATTTTAAAGGAAAAACCACCAGCCCACAGAAATCCTGCCCACAGAAATCCAATTTTGTGGATTTATAGCAGAGAAGCATTAAGTTACTGTCTTTGCAGGAGCATCAGACTAGTCACTGAAGTATAACTGGCACGGTAGTAATGATTACGGTGACAAGCCCTTCTGCCATAGCTGTTAATCAGCTTAATACCAGTAACATTATTGACATTCCTTGTAATTACTTTTCCTAAGGCACATTTGGGCCAAATATATTTGACTTTAATTATGAGTTTTCTGCAAGAGGGCCCAGTACTCAAACAGAGGGTCGTGATGCAGTTGTTACAGGGCTTCATGGTACACAGATCTCCTGGCAATCTGGACATTCACGCAAGCCCAACTCAGGCAAAATGAAAGCAGAGTCTTTTGTTGTACCTTGCCGTCTTCAGAGCATACCCCCATGTGTTCTCCACTTTCATCCAGGCTAATCTGATTGATTTTAACTGGACTCTGTTGGGAGAAAAAAAAAAAGAGGGGAACATTTTTTTAAAAAAGTACTTAAATGAAAAGTTGCTGCTTCCTTTTGCCTAAGATTACAAACCAAGCCTGCACTATTCGTGACTTACCAAGTTGAAGACACACCTGGAAGGACAGGGGACCATGTTTTATTTCAGGACAACACAGAGTAGTTTCTATTGGCGGCAGCTGGGGCAATGCTGCTGCTGCTTCCTCTTCCACAATGCACTAAATAAAGCCTCGTAATTGTGCTCTATGGTGAGGTTTTTATAAACCTGGAAGTGCAATACTTCCAGATTTACTGTATTTAAAAGCACTGAGTGAACAAAGGCACTTCATATTGTCCCTCTTTGCCCCTGCACAGTGTCTTGTCTAGTGGCTGTTGCTGGTGGTGGTCTGCATTTTTTTAGATTGTGAGCCCTTTTGGGACAGGGAGCCATTTAACTTTATTATTAGTATTAGCCTGTAAACCGTTTTGTGAACTTTGTGTTGAAAAGCAGTATATAAATACTTTGATTGACTGATTTATTCGCAGTGTCCCTTGAAATCAGTGGCCTCCAAACTGGAGACAGCTGCAGCCAAAAAGACTCCCCAGCAGGATTGGCGCTTCTTTTCCACCAGGGAGCGAAGTTACACCCGTGACTACAGCCCCCAAGTGTCACCGTGGCCAGCCACACCTGCCCAGCACGCCGTGTGCACAGCTTGCTGGGGCGACAGAAGCGGCTGGCCACAGTGACACTGGGGCAGCCACGGCTGTAACTTTGCTCCCCGGCAGAACAGTAAGCATGGGTCCCCGAGTGGAGGGAAACAGACGTGTCTGGATCTGGCCCGCAGGCTGGAGTTTGGAGATTGCTGCTTTAAATAAAACTGGAAATCCTGCACAAGCTTGCAACTCCCTGACACGGGTCACATGAATAGATAACTCCCATAAGCAAATCTGAGGAAATGCATGACTGATAGCAGAACCAACTTGCAATCCTGTTGAAGGGAATAGGCAGGGCCCAAAGAGGGACTGCTCGTAGCAATGATGATAGAATCAGTAGTTTACTGTAACACTGAGTATATTCTGCATTATTCCAAGGATTAAGTACATCATAAAAGTAATGAACCTTCTGTCTAGAAGTTAGGTGAACTGGCTCCCAATCTAAAGAACTTTAGGACTAGACCTAGATGATTAACTTGAGGACAAAAATCAGGATTTCATGAAGAACGCCAGGAGTTGTGTCAGGAAGGAATAAATGTCCCCCACTGAATTACCATTAACTGCCGTTTTATTTCTCTTGGAGACCTGCTTGGAATTCTGGACCATCTAAGTAAGTTTGACTGTTCAAAAGAAATCAATAATGTCAACCTGACACTATTAGAACAAAAATGTAACTTTAATAGGAGAGGGAAAAAGTTCAGGAGAAATGGTTTGTGTGGTTTGGCAAGGAGGGGACCGGTCAGCCGCTTATAGCAAACGCTGTCTGCAAAACCCCAAATTTGAAGAAAAGCTGCCACTCGCAAAATGCAACTTGTGAGATAATCAATTATCTAATGTAAAATGCTTGAAATAAATACACTTAGTATGGATTATGTCAGCTCTTCAATTAGGAATAAATTCATGGCGATTCGGAGAGCCTCTTTTAACCATGTGGCAACAACTTCTCCCCTGATGCTCATCATCATCATCCCACCTTATAGTGTCAGTCCCTCAACAGTGAACCTGAGAAATCAATCTGCTAATGTATAATTTGTAAAGCTCCTCTGACTAACAAATGGATAATTGATTCTTTCACAAATGCTGCATCCCCATGGATGGGAGGTAGAATGAATAACAAACATTAGGTCTGGATTTCACTCTAAGTCGAGGAGGGAGGCAGTACTGGAGCCTAAGTAAGCTAAACATTTTTGAAAGTGCAGTGTGACTTGGTGCCTGTTAGCAACAGCTAACAAACATGCAACGGGGATGTAAAAAGCAAATTGGCACTGAACCACAAACTTAATTTATTTCAGAAGAGATTCGCTAATTAGAACTCATAGTAAAAAAATGTGTCTACTCACATCTTTAAAAATCTTAACTGATTCCAGTGTAACCTAGGCTCAATATCCTATTATATACCCAAATGTGTTTAAAGAAACAAATCTTTATTGATTCTGCCAAAAGAAACTTTTTTTTACAAAACGACAATGATTCTTTATGATGCAGAAGTTAACTGCTCTGATCATTCATGGTTACCATTGGGATATGGTCCATTAGTTTGGAGACATGCACCATCACCAGCCATAAAACACTTATGATTTAATTTACTGTATATAGGCTTTTTTTTTAAACTTTATTTGCAAGAAGTAATAAAGTGGCAGTCAGAAGCCAGGATGATGTGGTGATTTGAGCCCCCTTGAAGATCTTAGACCTAGAAGATCCAGGTTCAAATCCCTAATCAGTGATGAAACTTCCTTGGTAACCTGCAGCCAGTCTCTGAGCCTTACCTACCTCACAGAGCTGTTGTGGGAATAAAAGGAGGGGGGAGGGAGTAAATAACAAACATTTATTTTTCACTTCAGAATGATTTGTTTCCCACAGGCACATTTTATTGATAAACTATCAGAGCAATCTTGTACCCCCGTTGCGTCGGAGCTAAGCTCTTGTGCTGGCCGAACGCTGTCGCAAACGTGCCGTAAAGCGCGTCTGTGACGGCACTATGGCGTTGGACCGGCATGAGCAGCAGTGCCAGCACTCAGGCACTGTTGCGACCGTCAGCAGCGCCAGTCATGCACCAGTCAAGTGTCGCCATGGCTCGGTCAGCGCACGGCTGCCATGAGAGCATTCCAGAGGTGTTCCAGGGGCGTAACTGGGCGGCATAGTGGGTGGAGATGGCGGTTGTGACACAGTTGTGACGCAGGATGGCCATTGTGCCAAATCCTAACGCCCGTCCCCAGCCATGGCGGACCTGATTCGGGCCGCTCCTGCACACATTCCTCTGCGCCTGCAAAGCAGCAGGCGCAGATTCGAGCAGGCTCATAGGGGCGACTGGGGCTTATACAGGTGCAAGGGGAAAACCTCCTAATGGGCTTTAGGACACAGCCCTGCTATGTTGCCTTACTAGGCCGGCTTAGTATAGGATTGCGCTCTAAATTGTACAGTCATATGGGTGTGCTGACTAATGTATTTACATTGGTATACTGTAGTGGTTAAGATACTTAGGGTGCAATCCTAACCTGGAGATAGGCCAGCAAAGTTTGGTCAGCACAAGGGCCACCATAAAGTGCGTTTGGACCACTCACGGAGTCCAGGAGGATGGTGCATGTCTGTGTGCTGGCCTCTCTGACTCCAAAATGGTCCAAACATACTTTACGGTGTCCCTTGTGCCAGCCAAACTTTGCTGGCCTAACTGTGCCAGTTAGGATTGCGCTCTAACTGTGCCAGTTAGGATTGCGCTCTAAAACGGTTAGGATCCTAACTCCAGGTTAGGATTGCGCTCTAAGCTGTGAATCGCAACTTCCTCAGCTCAAATCTCACAGTCATGAACTCGCATAGTGGCCCTTGGCAAGTCACTCCTTTTTTAGTCCCAGCTGCAATATAGGGATAACAACACTTACCTTACAGGATTGTTTAAGGATTAAACTGGTATATTAAAATGGTACAAGTGAAGTACTCTTCACTCTCAGAAACCTACAAATGTTAAGTATTGTTATTCCACTGATTTAAGATCAATTCCAGGACCCGCCAAACCCCAGCCTGCAGGTTGGATCCAGTGTTCCAAAATTAGCCGTCTGAGTGCAGTAGTGGCAAAGCCTTATCATTCCACGCCGCAGCCAACGTTTATTGCCCCTATCTTTGCATAGACTCACCCTGGGCATCCACTACCGATGTCCGTTGCCCCAGAAGGCTCTGTGCCCCAATTTCTGGGTGAGGGGGCTGCCCAGAACAAATAGGAGGGAAGACTGGGAGCAATAAATATTGTCTGTGGCATGCAACTGTAAGGCTTTGCCACCGCCGGACGTGGACAGCTAATTTTGGAGCGCAGCAGGCCGTGGTTTAGAAACCGCTGATCTATTCAGCTGAATGACAGCATGACTTTTTCTACACCTTCAAAATCAGCAGACTTCCATCTGTTGGCTTAAATTATCTGTTCTTAGGGTAACTTTATTTTAAAACACCAATTTCTTAATGTTTGAATTGTGCTTTAGAACATTTCAAATACACTTTATACTCTGTCCTGCAACGAGGGACAGGACTTCCACAGGACTGCAATTTATTAAAGACCAACTCAAGGGTAGCAGGCAGGAAAATCACATACTTATTCCTGTGTTAGATGTCTTTTTATTTATGTACATAAAAGAATTGCCACCACAAATTTTATTCTCAACTACTTAGCATACCCATCAGGGATACAGTAATGAGCAATCACATACCCTGTTCTGACTTTTAAAGTGAATAAGGTTCAGCTTCTTATTAGAACTAAAGCTGTTAGCTACACAAAGTTCATTATCAACAATATCTCAACCCCCATTGGGAATAAAGGACAGTTATACCCATGTGCTTCGGGTCATCATGTTATTTCCCAGATGTGTCATTTTTTATTCTTAAGAATGTATGCTTTCCTTTTAATGGCAATAAAGGGCTGCAGGTCCATCATTAATGTCACCTTCTATAACAAGTGCTGTTCTCTTTTAATTCCATGGCTTTTGACTTTCTAACAAGAAAAACATCTCCATGTAAACAACATTTTATTCATGTCAGAATTCTGAAATAATTCTAAATGGTGGTGTTTGATCATATGCACATGCAAACCCACTGTTAAAGCACATGACCTTCTGGTTACCATGCTGTTCCTCTTAAATAAATCTGAGATTCTGAATGGAGCTACATTATTATCTTTTGCCAGAAAGTCTAGGTGGCCCAACATTGGACTTTAAAGATATTTCCTCTCTAAACAGGATGGTAATCAAAATACTTTCCAAGCCAAGCCATTGGCACTCTCTGTTGGCTGGCCAGTGACTAGATCTGATCATGTAGGAAATCAAGACAATAGAGGGGCCCTTCTGATGCTATTGTAGCAGAGTGAGAGCTGCATTATTGTGCCTTCTCTGACATTGCTCTAGTAGCATTAAAGATCAATGTCCTGTTAGGGGAGTTCAGAAAATGGGTCATTCCAAGTCCAGCACTGAACTGGAATCAAGGCGCAATCCCAAACAACTTTCTAGCACGGGGGTAAGGGCAATGCAGCTCTGAGGTAAGGGAATAAACATTGTTTTACCCTTGAGGAGACCTCCGTGACTACCTGCCCCACTGCAGGATGAAGCACCTGCCCCACTGGCATAGTTACGTCATCCTGCTGGAAAGATGGTTAGGATTGAACCCTCAGAGCTGCATCTAGGATTGAGCCTTGGGCCACCTGCCACAGGAGCAAGTATGGGGCACAAAGCCACTGCAGCAAGTGTCCCTTCTCCAGGAAAAACCCAGAAGTGACGTCACATATCATGTGATGTCATGACATCACTGCCCCGGGGCAGTGTATTTGGCTTGGATTCAGGGCCAGTGTCAGGAGCTGGAATTATTAGGGAATTGTTGCGGGACCACTCTTTGCCATAGGCATTGTATAGCCCATAGGCATGCTCAGGTAGGATGGCAATTTCCTGAAGACCCCCTGAAACAAGGAGCTGGCCCTGCAGGGATGGGATATATGTATTATAGGCTTCTGCAGTCAAGAGCATGATCCTGTGAGTCCCAAAAAGCTGTTAAGCACCTGTTAAGCAGAAGGAAATATAGATACTACTGAATCACCTGTTCAAGTAAAGGTATGAGGCACTTGAAACATTCTGTCAGGACTGTTCGCACATTCAGAAACTGAAGGTGAAAATATACTGAAATGGTTGAGATCAGGGTGCGAGGAGGATGGTGGATTATAATTTCAAGTATCAATTGTAAAGGCATATAAAACGTTTGACTAAAATGTCCACCTTCTTACAATTTGTTTTTACTCTGAAGAGGAAAAGTTATGAGTAAAGGTTCATAAGGTCTGAAAATGTACAACTTTAAAACAACCAGTATTATCAATGATAGCATTTTATCAATTGTTCGTCTCTCCCACAGGGGGGAAAAAAAGGTAGGCCCAAGCATAAAATGCGGCTTCGGGGAAGGGGAAAAGCTCTGGGAATCAGCAGTATACCAGCTTCTTAGGAGCCAATCCTTTCCAAATCCCCCCAATACTTTTAAAAGGTTGTTGGGATTTAGCAAACGCACATCTATCTAATACGCCGCCTCTCTGTAAAAAGGCTATGCTGTGCCAAACTCTTTAACTCAGCTGAACTCCTACTACAGAGAAGATACCAAAGGGTAATATGCCAAAACAAGGAGACTCTTTAGCAGAGTCAGTGGTTCAGCTACATCTCCCGAAGACAAAGCTTAAATATATGGCAAAGGTGAAGTGCTACTACAGTTATCACCAATGTCTAACAGAGACCTGACGAAGTGATGGCTGCCACCCATGTCCTTAAAATCTTTGGCTTGTCTCCACTGAACAGGAACATCATCGCTTAAGTAAAACAAGATGAAATACTGTAAAAGAAATTGGCTTATGCCAAGAAACTATGGAGTTCTCAGAAACTGACATGTGGCCATCTATACTTGCTTTATTTATTAAAACTTGCATAGCCTGCCTTTCCATCCCCAAATGAATGATCAGGGCAGCTCACAACATTTTAAAATACAGGCATGCCCCAGTATCCACCGATTCAGTATCCACATTCAGTGATCCATGGATACCGGGACACCTATTAAAAAGATAGGGGAACATTAAAGAAATCTCCTTTTTTTACCTTGTTGCAGCAAAACCACTGATGTTCCCCTATTTTTAAAAAGCTGTCCTGAGTATCCACGGTTTCAAGTATCCATGTGCGGGAGGGGGGGGGGATCCGGAATAGAACCCCAGTGGATACTGTGGCTTGCCTGTAGTACAGCAATCCACAATAAGAATGAGGAGACAAGAGAATAATGCAGTAAATTAAGGACCAAGCAAATCAAAGCATCATCAACAAAAAAACCAACCAAAGTAAAAACATTTTAATTGCCAGCTTGAAAAATCCCAGCTTGAGTAAACCACTTTTTTCATGATAGGAAGTCCCACAATCTGGGCACCATCATCAAAAAAGTCTAGTTTGGCTTTTCTGTCAGCCAAGCCTCTCCAGGTGTCAGGACACACAGACCAGGACCTCTGATAAACAGCACAATGCATGGACAGTTTAGCAAATGGCCTGTTTAGCAAAATCACTCTTTAGATTTGTAAAAAAAAAAACCTTTTGTTTCTGAGAACACATCAAATAAGTTATTTGAAGATTTCTTTTCAGGCATTCAGTTATATTAAATAACTGCTATATCTGTGGTTGCAGCTCTGCAGAATACAGACATCCAAAACAACAACAACCCCAAACCCCCTAATAAACACCCACTAGATTTTTACTCTTGTATATTTTTTTTTATCATCATGCAATACTAGAACCTCTTAAATGTCAAGTATATTTTAGGCTCCTTTTCAAATCATCATCATAAATTTCCAGAATTCCAAGAGTGCAGTACACACTAGTAACACTGTTGGATCCGCTACACAAACCAGATGACAAGTTTGTATTATTCTACCAGTCAAATTCAATTGGACAATATGCAGCTGGTTACTGAGGATATGGAAGAGGTTTCAATAGAAATTCTTCAGTAAGAACCACCTACATGTTGGCTACAGCCCCTGATGGGGAACTGAATCATTCCATCTTTTGAGACAATAGTGGCAATAATGTTCACATTACCACAGTGGTTTTCACTTGTAGCCTGGTAATCAAATAGCATATTTGCATCTTAATATGACCTCTTAACTAGAGTATGCAACTTGTCCCTTCAAACAGCCACGGTGCCAAAGGATTGGAGAATAGCCAATGTCACGCCAATCTTTAAAAAAGGGAGAAGGGGGGACCCTGGAAACTACAGGCCGGTCAGCCTAACGTCTGTTCCGGGTAAGATGGTGGAAAGCCTCATCAAAGATAAAATCCTAAAAAATGTAGAGGGGCAAGTGCTGCTGAAGGAAAGCCAGCATGGCTTCTGTAAGGGTAAGTCTTGCCTCACGAACCTTTTGGAATTCTTTGAAAAAGTCAACAGGCACATGGATGTGGATGAACCTGTGGATATCATATACCTGGATTTTCAGAAGGCGTTTGACACAGTCCCCCATCAAAGGCTGCTGAAGAAACTTCACAGTCAGGGAATAAGAGGGCAGGTCCTCTTATGGATTCAGAATTGGTTGAGGGCCAGGAAACAAACAGTGGGGGTCAATGGGAAATTTTCACAATGCAGAGAGCTTTTCAACTTGTTCATAAATGACCTAAAGACAGGGATAAGCAGCGAGGTGGCCAAGTTGGCGGATGACACAAAACTTTTCCGGCTGCTGAAAACCAGAAGGGATTGTGAAGAGCTCCAGAAGGATCTCTCCAAGTTGGGGGAACGGGCAGCCAAATGGTAGATGCGTTTCAACGTAGACAAGTGTAAAGTGATGCACATTGGGGCAAAAAACCAAAACTTCACCTATAGGCTTATGGGTTCTGAGCTGTCTGTGACAGCTCAAGAGAGATCTTAGGGTGCTGGTGGACAATTCAATGAAGGTATCGACCCAGTGTGTGGCAGCAATTAAAAAGGCCAATTCCATGCTTGGGGTATTTTAAAAAGGGGTTGAGAATAAAACAGCCAATATTACCATGCCATTGTAAAATCGATGGTAAGGCACACCTGGAATACTGTGTATAGTTCTGGTTGCTGCACCTCAAGAAGGACATAGTGGAGCTGGAAAAGGTGTAGAAGAGAGCAACGAAAATGATTACGGGCTGGGGCACCTCCCTTATGAAGAAAGACTGCAGTGTTTGGGGCTCTTCAGTCTAGATAAACGGCGCCTGAGGGGGGACATGATTGAGACATACAAAATTATGCATGGAAGGGGTAGAGTCGACAGAAGGATGTTCTTTTCCCTCTCACAAAACACTAGAACCAGGGGGCATCCACTAAAACTGAGGGTTGGGAGAGTTAAAACAGATAAAAGGAAATACTTTTTAACCCAGCGGGTAGTTAATCTGTAGAACTCTTTGCCACAGGAGGTGGTGATGGCATCCGACCTAAATGCCTTTAAGAGGGGATTGGACGGATTTCTGGAAGAAAAGTCCAGCGTGGGCTATAGCCCACGAGGGATTGTGCAACCTCCTTACATTAGTAGTAGGCTACTTCAGAGTACCGGGTGCAAGGGAGTAGAAACAGGATGCAAGCATCTTGTTGTCTCATGCCTCCCTGGGGCACCTGGTGGGCCGCTGTGAGATACAGGAAGCTGGACTAAATGGGTCTTTGGCCTGATCCAGCAGGGCTCTTCTTATGTTGTAGGTAGGCCCTGTCCTATGAGAGCTGGAGATTATTGGCTAAAATTGGGCATTCCAAGAGTATCAATTCCCAGCAAACTATGAGGTAGGCAAATATGGATTTCCGCATAAGAATAATTTCCCTTTCCACCATCCCAAACACAGCAAATACCAATGGATATACCATCTCCATTACTGCAGGTCCCAGAAACATCAGTGTGTGTATCTGGCCCATGAAAATCTTAGCCAGGTCTTACTAATTCTCCTTGTTTTTACTAATTTGACTAGCCCAAGGGTTCTCAAAGTATGGTTTATGACCTTTTTCACAGCTCAGAAAGGCAGTGCAAGACTCTGAAGAACTAAAAATAAAATATTGGTTTTGCAAGTCAATTGCCTGTCGACCTGCTGGTTGTTACAGCTGCATCTGCCTGCCTATCTTTGCCCTCTTCCAGTCCTGCGCCATACTAACCGCACAGAGAACATTCCACCACCATTCAGGGTAAGATGAATTGGCAAGGAGAACTAGTTTGTGCTGCCCAGCTTACTGGAAGTTTATGTGATGGGAGGGGGCCATTTATAAATTATTTGGGAGTATAGCAGTAACAAAGTTTGAGACCCTGGTGGAACCCATTTCATTTGAAGGGGACCTGGGCTGCAACTCCTCTCAATGTCAACGGGCCTTAGTTTGAGACTGTGACCATAGTATCAGTATCTATGTATTTGTAGATTTTTTAACAATCATGTTAACATTCCATTCTGCGGCCTAGTAGGCATTCACTGCTTTGTCTTCTTTGCTACTGACAGTGACAACTGAAATGATATAGAGTAACGAACAGAAAAATTTACGGGGCTTTTCAACACACGTAAAACACCAAAGACAAATGCATGTGAAGTAAATCCCAATCCAAAGTAAAATCTTTCTTATCTAAATCAATACAGAAAGACCTCCTTTCTTTACAGGGTGAAAACAAGTAAAGCATTATTTGCCAACAATGATTGTTGTTGTTGTTCAGTTGCTAAGTCGTGTCTGACGCTTCGTGACCCCATGGACTACAGCACGCCAGGCCTCCCTGTCCTACACTAGCTTCCGGAGTTCGCCCAATTTCATGTTCATCGCTTCGGTGACACTCTCTAACCATCTCATCCTTTGCCGCCCCCTTCTCCTTTTGCCTTCAATCTTTCCCAGCATGAGGGTCTTTTCTAAAGAGTCCTCTCTTCTCAGGAGGTGGCCAAAGTATTGGAGCTTCAGCTTCAGGATTTGTCCATCCAGGGAGCAATCAGGCTTGACTTCCTGGAGGATTGAACGATTGGACCTCCTTGCAGTCCAGGGCACTCTCAAGAGTCTTCTCCAACACCATAATTCAAAAGCATCTATTCTTTGGTGCTCTGCCTTTCTTATGGTCCAGCTCTCATAGCCATACATTGCTACTGGGAAAACCATAGCTTTGACTATGTGAACCTTTGTTGGCAGGGTGATGTCTCGGCTTTTGATTAAGTTGTCTAGGTTCGACATAGCTTTCCTCCCAAGAAGTAAACGTCTTTTAATTTCATGGCTGCAGTCACCATCTGCGGTGATCTTGGAGCCCAGGAAAATAAAGTCTGTCACGGCTTCCATTTCTTTCCCTTCTATTTGCCAGGAAGTGATGGGAGTGGTGGCCATGATCTTAGTTTTTTTAATGTTGAGCTTCAAGCCAATTTTGGCACTTTCCTCTTTCACCCTCATCAGAACGTTCTTTAGGTTTTCCTCACTTTCTGCCATTAGAGTGGTATCGCTGCATATCTGAGGCTGTTGATATTTCTCCCAGCAATCTTGATTCCAGCTTGTGAATCATCCAGCCCTGCCTTCCTCATGATGTACTCTGCATATAAGTTAAATAAGCAGGGTGACAGTATGCAGCCTTGTCGTGCTCCTTTCCCAATTAGAAACCAATCAGTTGTTCCATGTCCGGTTCTAACTGTTGCTTCCTGGCCCGCCTACAGGTTTCTCAGAAGACAGATAAGGTGGTCTGGTACTCCCATCTCTTCAAGAACTTGCCACAGTTTGTTGTGATCCACACAATCAAAAGCTTTGGCATAGTCAATGAAGCAGAAGTAGATGTTTTTCTGGAATTTTCTTGCTTTCTCCCAACCATGATTAGCCAGGTCCTATACTTTCCGCAGTAATAATGACAATAAAGTTATTCAAATGCTTGCTTTTCTGTCAAAAGTAAAATTGTATCAGGATTGTCCATAGCGTATGACATACAAGAGGCGGGGGGGGGGAGAAGCTGTGACAAAAGGAGAGACTGAAAATTGGTTAAATAAAGAAAAAAAAAGACAATAGGTGAAAGGATGTTTAGAGTGTGTGTCTGACTTTATGTATAGTCTCCTCAAGGAACTCTGCAGCCTCTGATAGCCCTCAACAGTTGTTGCAGCCTGAAAGTCTAAGCCAAGGGTGCCTAGAGTACAGGCCACATCCAGCCCACCAACACATTTTGACTGGCCCATGGAGTCCAGAGGCATTATAATTACATATGGCACCATACACCAATCCTTCCCCTACTCTTGTCTGCTATTACAGGGCAAAGTATCTCTGACCGAATTGAATAGCCGTCCTCAGAGGAATGTAGTGTTGTTGGTTTTTTAAATCCTGGAAGCACCTCCAGGCAGCCTTTACCAATTATAAACAAGTTTATATTTATATTTAATATAAACTTTATTAAATACAAATTTCAGCAAGGGAATTTACTAACTATAAAAGGCATCAGGTTAGAAGCTTAGTGAAAGCCGATCAGTGATAGATTTTGTAAAATCTTTTTTAATTTCAGCAAAAGGGAGCTAAGTTCCCTTATTTATCACATTCACACACACCCAATCACACCCCTTTTTATCACTAACACAACATAACTGATCCTGTAACTTAAGCTCATTATAAAAAAGGCTTCTCTCTCTCCCCCCTCCCCCACATACACACATACTCAAGGCTATTCAAAAATACATTGAGAGTTGTTGCCAAGAGGGGAAAAGTACAGTGGCACAGTCTTTTGCCTCTCCTGCACTTGGGTTTCCTTCGCTACCCTCTTGAGGTAGTTCCTTCAGGAAGAGTGTCTCCTCTGTTTCCATCTGGAAAATTCCATCTTAGCTTGTTTGAGATGGTACATCCTTGGGATAAATACATAAGCAGCCTTTGGTCAGGGAGATCGGCAGAACTCTATCCATGCTACATCTGGTTTTGAGATGGCCCACTATACCTCCTCGCCCGCTTCTGCTACAACTTTTTTTTCAAGCCTTGAGCCTTCTGTTGATCAGCATCCTATTCTCTTCAAGAAGGGTACCAAATTTACAGGTTGTATAGATAAGCTGACCTGATTCCTTCTTCCTCATCTCCTTAAATGGTCCTCCTTCTACTTGTCAGAGTCTAGCACTCAGGGCCCTCTGCCAATGCAGCCATGCCAAAAAGGTGCATGCTGTATCCAGTGGGGCTGGGGTAGGGATGGAATGGAAGGCTTCAGAAGGGGAATTATTTCCTCTGAACCCTCTGTAAGCCTCTCCCCTTCAGTTGGTCTCCTTGGACCTGTGCCAGCTCATTAGCTGCCACAAGTCCGAGGAAAAGAAAAGGGTAAGCATCCTCAAAAAGTAGGGGATAGGATCCAGCACATGCTATTGCCTCTGGATCCACCTCCTCTTACTGGCTCCCTGCCCCTGTTCCAACTCCTTGCCTCTTCCTGGCCCCCACTGCTTACATCCTGCTGCTGCACACAACACCTCTGCAGCCTCCTCGGTGGCAGGATGGAAGCACATAGCTTCGCATACTTCTGCAAGACCATTTACAATGGCTAGAAAGCAAACCCCACCACTGGAATGTTAGTACTGGTGGCAGGGAGGGGGGATAAGATTGTGGGGTTGGTCTGGCTAGCCTCTCTAGTCACGTGCTTCTCAATGCTACGAAGCCAGCTCTGAGTTTTCAAGGTTGCAAGGGGGCAATGTGACCACTCGTTTAACTTTCTCTGCCAGTCTGATTAAGCAAAAGTTTTCCAGTTCTCAAAGCCATCAAATATTTAAAAATAAACTCGGCCTTGAAGGGCCGTGGAAACAAATGTTAAAAAATTCCGCGGCAATGGGGTGGTTCTTAAATATTTCATGCTTTTTTTCTTTTTCTTTTTTTAATTCCCCCATTTCTGAAAGGCCTTGGAAGAGTTGCATGCTAAAAAGATTTCAATTTCCTTCCACCCAAGGAGCGCTTTAAAACATTAGATATTTAAATTTGTTTTCCACCCTTGTGCATCACCACTAAACCATTAAATATTAAAAAAACCAACCTGCTTATAAAGCAGGCTATGCTTTCCCCTCTCTAAGCAAAGTGCAAGACACTGCGGGCACCAGCCATGTCTTGTTACTGTACTTGCTCTAAATATGTATTTATTAAAACACCTGGCAGCAGGGCATGAATTCTCTGCCCTCCGAAACCATTTCTGATTTGTTACTTAGCTAAATGTGTTTGTACAGCTCACGTATCTACAACTCTTTAATCTACAAGGATGTCAGTTGAGGCAATAATTATATTAATAAATTGTAGACAGCCTTTGAGGAAAAGAAAAGATGAAGAGGCATTTGGAATTAATATGCTGTAAATCGCTCCTGCACCCTCCTCTGTCAGTGGAGGTAGCAGGCTTTTCTTCTCCACTGCCCTTAAGTCATAATTTTCAGCTCATTTGACACATTTCATCTCACTCAAAGCACTGAACCCTAATACAAGAGAACACCGGTTTGTCAAGCGCTCAGGATCCGAGAACACATATCAGTTAATCTTAAGCAGGTGTCACTGACAAAGAGGCAGCCATGTTGGGAAAAGGAAGGGGAAGTATATCTGAAAAATCAGCATAGACTCAGTGGTTGTGTGAGTGTGTGTGTGTGGGGGGGGTGTTGCTAAATGCTGCTACGCTCGATGCAAACTAGGTTGCCTCCGGCTGGACTCTACAGCCAACAGTAATAAAGGATAAAGTAAATGAAGGATCTTGCCCTTTTAGTTATCTCATTATTGACATCCAAAGAGATATCTGAAACAAAGATCACGATGTAGATCCATTTCGGTTATGGGAGCATCAACTTTCTCAGAATCATTGCAGGATTTGTTTCCACTTACATTTTTATTCCACGTGGCTTTGGATTTTCAGATAAGCTGAGGAAATAGGAAGTGCTTCCTGTGCTCTAGGCTCCGGAATTTAGCCTAAAACATACATTTTACATTTCTCTATGCTGTGAGGTCAGGAGCCTGCAAAGATCTAATTTGGACAATATGGAAAAAACCTAGGGAACAGAAAGCACATGATCTTCAGAAAAGCCCAAAAGGTACGGTCAGAGCACTGGGCCTTCTTACCCTCTCAGATGAAATGCTAGCACACTGGTTCAGAGACAATACCAAACCTATATATAATTAGTGCATCTACAGATACCTTACGAAAAGCTGCTGAACCAGTGAATAGGGAGATCCACATGTGCAGTCAAATGCCTGTGGAGTTCTGGAACTGGTTGTATGTGACAAAAATAAGAAATGGAAGGAGAATAACCATTATTTCTGTAAAACGCAGTGGAGGGAAGAAAAAGAAAAAAAAAACCAGAACAAAGTGGATGGTTCTTGTTTATCTTGAAACACACTTAACTATTTTGTGCACCTCCAAAGACAAATCAGAGTTCTGATGTGCACAAACATTTTCATACTTGCAAGGGCTGCCCCACACACATCTGAGACAAGGACTGGAACAGACCCAGCTCATACAGACCTTTGTGTGTGCACCAGAGTCCTGCAGAGATTCTCACAACATGGAACGCATGTACTTAACACCATCAAAATAACCTCTGCTAATATTAAATAGGTCAATTAATCTGACCTCAATTATAATATAAAAATTCCTTCAAAAGGCTGGTCCCAGCAGGGGGCTTGAAGGCAAAAAACTGTGTAAATAGATTTCTAAAAATATATAATCTTTCACACAAAGATCAAGACATGTTCTATTTTGCAAACATGTCAACATCACTTGATGGGCACTTTGACAAGTACTGACAATGGCCACAAAAAAAAATTGCCCCAGTACATACAAAAATGCTAGGCAAATGCTGTATACATTGTTCTTAAGCAGCAAATGCACACACAACCAACTTATGGATAAAAGGTTATTTTATGCCCCAGAATATGACTTTACATAAATCCTATATCATACTTCTTCGAAGATTCCAGGAAACCACAATAAAGAAATAAAAAAAATCTCTTTTCTCCTTCAATCAATACAATCCCTTAAGAGACCAAGCTTCAGGACATTCACATAAAATATTAGCTTTATATATTTGCAGTAGATAAACTGAAGTCGCAAGGCAATCAATCAATTTTCAATTACTTTTGGCGTCTCAATATGATAGGACACATACTAACAATCAACAATAGTCAAGTTAATGAGCTGCTTCCTACCCTATAGATTCCAAAAGCACCCAAAGTATGCAGATGGGCCTTGTTAGTTATGACTAAACCTACGGCTCCTTTCCCTTTTCCGGTTCAAAAAGGTACAAAAAGAACCAAAAAAAAGTGAAAAAGTAAAGGGGCTTGAGTTATCTGACCTAGAGAGGGCCACGTACAAGTGAGAAAAGGCCTCAAAGGGACAGGATAAAGACCATCAACCCCTTGAGCAAAGATGCCTGCACATTAGTCCAGTTCCTTACCAGCGCAGTTACCATATCAAATCAAAAGAATTCAAACGAAAGCCCTCTCAACTGGATTTGACAGTACTAGGTGTGCATATTGCCAGGATGAAACCCCGGGAAACTCCGAGTACCAGAAGTGGGCCATTTACAAGATGCCATTCTGAGAATAGGCCAAAATGCATTGAAAAGTCCTATACGTAAACTGCGCCAGTCCCAAGCTCGGACACAGTCCAACCACAGGTATGACTGCAGTTTTTCTCAGAGCTGGGTGTGCACATTGCAGGAAAGGCAGTCCGGGAACTTTGGAGTACCCGGGGTGGGCCATTTCCACCAGGTCCCAATCTGTAAATGGGCCAAAATGCATGCAAAATCCTAAAACCTCAGACTGGAACCTGGTGGAAATGGCCCACCCCGGGTACTCCAAAGTTCCCGGACTGTCTTTCCTGCAATGTGCACACCCAGCTCTGAGAAAAACTGCAGTCATACCTGTGGTTGGACTGTGTCCGAGCTTGGGACTGGCGCAGTTTACGTATAGGACTTTTCAATGCATTTTGGCCTATTCTCAGAATGGCATCTTGTAAATGGCCCACTTCTGGTACTCGGAGTTTCCCGGGGTTTCATCCTGGCAATATGCACACCTAGTACTGTCGAATCCAGTTGAGAGGGCTTTCGTTTGAATTCTTTTGATTTGATATGGTAAGTGCGCTGGACTACATGCTGGAGCAGCCAAGGACCCCTGCAGGATATTTTCCTCTCACAGGGGAAGAGGCTTAAGACCCAGAAGATGATCAGGCTGTGTGAGTGGAACCAGAAAGCAGGGACTAGTGAAGGCCAGGGGAACGTAAGGAGGAGGCCAGGAATGAGAAACGGCTGGCTGAGGACTGCCGAATGGAATCTTCTAGGCTGGAGAAGTCCCTGAGGCTGAGGAGGAGTAACGTGCTTAAAGGCCCTCCCTGCCTCTGCTCTGAGGCCCATGGGAGGCATACAACCCCAAGGAAACAAGCTTGGTGGGTGTGGCCCTGGAGGCTATACACAGGCTGCTGCCCCACACAGGTGAGAACCCAGGTGATGCACAAGAGCCCAAGACCCCCTCCTTAGCACCTGGATTCTGGGCTAAGAGGAACCTTTTAAAGTAGTGTCCTCTTATATTTAGCAGGGGGAGAGCAATTATTCACCTTCACCCTGGCATAGTGCCTTTTCCGTGGCTGTTGCTTGTGTTTCTTTCACATATTTTTCAGACTGTGAGCCCTTTGGTGAACTAGGAACCATCCATTTATTTAACATAAAACATAAGAAGAGCCCCACTCTTCTTGGATCAGGCCAAGGGTCCATCTAGTCCAGCTTCCTGGATCTCACATTGGCCCACCAGATGCCTCAGGGAGGCATTCATTTTTAGAAACCGCTTCATGAGCCACGTTGTGTGGAAAAGCAGCATGCAAATATTCTTAATAATAATACATTCATTTCCACTTGTTTCTTTTTCCCTTCCACACTCAGAGTGCAATCCTATACCTGCGTTGTGCCAGTGCTATGCTCTTGCGCTGGTCCAGTGTCGTCAAGTGCATCAGCGTCAGCAGTATGGCGCTGGACCGGCGCAAGCAGCAGTGCCGACGCTTGGGCACCACCGTGACCGTCAGCAGTGTCGGCCTTGCGCTGGTCGAGCATTGGCGGCACTTGGTCAGTGCAGGGCCTCCACGAGGGCATTCCAGAGGCCTGGCAGTGGTGTAACTGGGCAGCGCAGTGGGCGGTGACGGGAATGGCGACGCAGGCCGGCTGTAGTGTTGTGATGAAATAGTTATGTTTCATGTACCTATTTCTGTTTTATACTTTCTGTTTACTTACTTTGTTAAAGTGCATTTCCAAGGGCCTGATCTGTTACTCTAAGGATGTCCCAGCTGGGGGGAGGTAGAAGGAGCAGATTACATGTCAAGGTTGCCAACCAATCAGTTATTTTTCCAGCTAAGGATCCTGGGACTAGAGAGTGTCTTGCTCTCTTCCCTGCTGGCTTTGCTACAAGATGGCTGCAGGGAGAGCCGCTCTGTGAGGAGACAGAGTGGTTGCTGCTCGGAAAGGCCTAGCAGTGAGAAGATTGAGACAAGATCTGAGTGGGAGCAAAACCCCATCAGGTTTACGGTTATTTTTGTTCTGTATCTTCCTAGGCCCTGTGTTACAACCCTTTTATCGTTACAAACTGTTAATAAAATCTTTTTCATAAATCAATCTGCCTTGTTCTGGATTCCAGTGGAGAGGGGTTTTGCCCAGGAAACTCCTCTAGTAACCTGATACCTGGGCTGGTGGCAGCGGATTTAACTTACCAAGGTATTTCCCACTAGGCTGCGCGTCCTAACTGAGTGGGCGAGTAAGGAGGTCATAGGTTATAACGCCCCTTTCGTTCATGACAAGTGCCAAATCCTACAGCCCGTCCCTGGCCAGGGCGGCCCCCTCCTGTGCACATTCACCTGTGCTTGCAAAACAGCAGGCACAGATCCGAGCAGGCCCATAGGGATAACTGGGGCTTGCGCAGGTGCAAGAGGAAAACCTCCCCTTGTCCTGCACATTGCTGCTGCTGCTTCCTAATGAGCTTTAGGATACAGCCTTGCTATGTCGGCCTTACTTAGGATTGGGCTCTCACTCATGTGAGGCATGAGAAAACACGGTGGGCAGGCTACCACATGACAACCTTGTTTTCTGGCAGCCATTTAAAAGTAGAGAAATCTGTAAGTAACCAACAATGTGTCTTGCCCGCTCCCTAGCACAAAGCCCAATATGTACATTACCAAAATACAAGCTTGCCCTAGTATCCACTGGTGTTCCATTCTGGACCCCACCATGGATACCTGAAACCGTGGATACTGGGGATGCCTTTTTTCAAAATAGGGGAACATTAGTAGTTTTGCTGCAACAAGGTAAAAAAAGACATTAGTTTAATGTTCCCCTATCTTTTTAATAGGCATCCCAGTATCCATGGTATCCGTGAATAACTGAAACTGTGGATACCAGGGTATGCCTGTATTGCCATAGTTGATGGGAAACTACATCCATATGATTGAGAGCCGGATCCTATACCCCCGTTGCGCCGGCACTACACTCTTGCGCCAGCCAAATGCTGTCGCAAACATGCCGTCAAGCGCATCAATGTCGGTGGTACGGCGGTAGACCGGCGCAAGCAGCAGCACCAACGCTCAGGCGCCGCGATGACCGCCAGCAGTGCCAGCCTTGTGCCAGTCGAACATCAGCGGCGCACGGGCCTCGCCGAGGGTGTCCCAGAGGTGTGCCGGGGCGTAACTGGGCGGCGCAATAGGTGGAGACGGAGGCTGTGATGCAGGACGGCCATAGTGCCAAATCTTACACTTAGTCCCCAGCCTCAGCGGCCCCGATTCAGGCCACTCCTGTGTATGGGATGACTGGGGCTTACGAGGGTGTAAGGGGAAAACCTCCCCTTGGCCTGCACTTCGCTGCTGCCGCCTTGAAGGATCCTTGGGCTTTAGGATACAGCCCTGTTATGTTGGTCTTACTATGTCAGCCTTACTTAGGATTGGGCTGTCAGCCCCACATTCTCATCGTAATATAGTTTCAGGCAGGAATTTTTCCCAGCCCTACCTAGAGATACCAGGGATTTAACCTGGGGTCTTCTGTAAGCAAAACATGTACTATACCACCGAGCTATGGCCCCTCCCCCAAGTTTTCACTTTCTCTCAAAGGGAAAAAGAAAGGTCTCTCACAAAATTAGATTGTACTTACAATGTCAAACTTCTGGGTGATGTTCCCCTGGACATCGAGTAAATACACTTTGCCATAATGTGTTCCAAGTGCCAAAAACTGAGGAGAAAAAGAGGGGAGGGGAAAGAGCACAACACGACAGTTAAAAAAGAACATTCAATAGTGCGTTTCCAAGATGCTTTATGCTGCTGCACTCACGACACTCCAAAAACACAGGGTAGCGTTCCAACTACCATTTCTGTCATCTGAAGCTCTGTTTCTGAAACTCTCCAAGAAGAGAAGAAGCAGCCGCCTCGTGCAAGGAGTCCTTGCGCAAATGGGAGGGGTCCTTACGTGAGCACAACACTCCATCCACTATTGAAGGCAGCTTCCAACAACGAAAGCACTAGCCTGAATATCACCTGGAATGTCACATGGTAGCATCCAAATAATCAAAGGGGAACCTTATTTTATTGTGGTTGTGCAAATCAGTTGTCACACTGCTCCCCCATCCTCAAAATCTACTAAGAAGTAGTTGCGCATGGGCAGGCTATTTGTATTACCTTGTGGATTATGGCAGCAAATGAAAACTATCATATGGAAACAGGGGCTTTAAATCAAACCACATACCTGAGAATGCAACAGAAAAAAACCCCCAGCAGCTCTCAATTTCTGTATCAGGGTAATAGAAAAAGTTGGTTTAATCATTTGAGAAGATGTTTAATCCTTTGAGTTGCTGTACTGAGCAGAAGCCAGTTCTCCTTTTCTGCTTCCTGTCACCCTTGAGCTTCACATGGCACAAGTGATAAAGGGGGGGGGGCAGGAAAGAGATTCAGGCCTGTAAGTAAAGCTGGCCACTATACAGAGGAAGAAACCTGGATCTTAGGAATAGTGAATGAAAGGGATATGCCAGAGGCTGGAACACTGGTGGAGAAAGAACGTGGGATATTCAGTGCCACTAGTACCCTCTAACTTCAGGTAGGAAATGGACTTAGCTAGATACTGCACAAAGTTCTGTGTGACAAGGGATTTATTGTTTTTAACCAAGCCTCCATGTTCACCCCATAACCAAGTCATCCTTAAAGTCCCAACAAGCACAGATGTTACTTCTGCACACGTGCATACCTATGACTATTTTTCATTATACAACTCATACTACACAGCCTGCAAAACAACCTTCCCATTTAGCACATAGCCAGAACCATGCCTGGAAAAGGAAGGTATCTTTCTGAATGGGGTCATCCCATGCAACTATACTGAAACTGCTGGTGCAAATCAAACTGCTTCTGGCCCTGCAGTTACCTCTTTCAGGAGTCAGGCAGGAAACCCACTGTGGGCTCAAGACTGCACAGAGTGGAGAGCACATAGGCTGCACGAGCTCACACGCTACTCAAAATAATGGAGAAGAGCTCTAGTTGTTACTTCATGATGCAACAAAAAAGCGGGAGTCATGAAAAATAAATTGGAAAATGCACAAGATAGCATCCTTCCCCGCTGCATTCTGAGGACGAAAGAAAACTAACCCACAAAAAGTTCGGTGCTGCTTGCGACTGATGAGGGCGAGCTTTTCTCCCCCCTGCCCCTTTTTAAGCATTACTCAAGTGGTCAGACTCCTAAATTCTCTGTATTTCATTGCATGTGAGCATGCTTCATTGCAGCCCATAATGAAATGCTCACATTTACAGGCCCTACTAAGCGTGTCAGTCAAGCAGCACAATCTTTAAAAAATAACCTTACAGAAAGTCAAGGTTTAAAAGGATTTATCAAAATGGAATTGCTTAAAATGAAATTTCAGTTCAGGCACTTAAAATATGAAGCCACATTAAAGAGAGAGAGAGAGAGAGAGAGAGAGAGAGAGAGAGAGAGAGAGAGAAGGGGTTCATTAGAAATTCATCCCCTGCAATGCCTTTCACTCCTGCAAGGTTGCCTTTTTACAGGAAGAAAAAAGTCCCCCGGGTAAAAAAATCAATACTAGTTAATAAAACATCAGGTGTGCAGACATAACTAGGTATGACTATTCCACTGCACAGGCCTGCCTGAATGCACCAGGTGCCATGACGATTAGTCATCCAATGCAGACAGCGAGTCCAGTGAAAATATGATGTTTTAGCACTGAAAGGGAGAAAAATAATTCTGGGGGGAAATTAGTCCAAATATATGCCAAATATATGGCACACAAAACCTAACCAAATTGTTTTAATCAGAACATACTTCTATTGTGCAAGCTACAGTTTTATTATGATGACTCTCATATCATTTGATTTTTTTTTTAAAGGAAACACATCCCACCTTCAATTTTTTTGTCTTGGCACTGTAAGAGAGCAATTCCTAAAAGACACCGACACTCCTGCTTCTAACATTATTGATCCTTCTCATAAATAGTGTAGTTTGCTAGAAACCCAAAAGTGCTCAGTTACTTAAAACAACTCTTCTGCTGTGTCGTTCTTTTGTGACACCATAATTAGGATAGTACCTAGACAGTTCCAAATATAGAACCTATTTATAGCCTGGACCAAGAAACTTACCTCTGTTTTCTTTTGAAAAGCAGGCAACATATTTCTGGATTAAAATTGTCAGCTGTCAAACCACCCCTAAGATTTCTCTCCATTCATTCAGGAAGGCATTCATGGGGTCATGGTTGTGAGGTGACTATTGCTAGCAATATTCTTGGGAAAAGTCCACCATGCATTGGGAATGCAAGCAGACAAGAAGCTTTTCAAATTCTGAATATCAGCTATGCAGAATTCATGGTAAGCCACAACCCCAATAATTGTTGGGCCCTTCCTGTTATAAGAATCCCCTGAGCCTGCTATGCTAGTACAATGCAGAATCATTGTGCAACCACAAGGAAAGGAATGGGGGTGGAAGAAACTTCTACATGTGGGTGTTGGGATCATATCTAATGCCCTTATTCTGTGCTGTAATACAATTCCGTTCTTATTTCAGGAAGAAAAGGACTGAATTGCACCTATTGTTTGTCTTTAAACCACTCTTTGCAATTTCAAGTACACACAGAAGGGCATCTTTTCACAATACATCCCAACACCTTAATATGGGAAGGATCCACATGTATTTACTAATGAGAGCAATGTGAAAATGTAGAGGCTCCGGTCTCATGTGTTTTAAAAGTCAATGGCTTGGTTCAGATGTAATGAGAAATCATGGTTTTCTGCTATGTGAACAAGCCTCTGCAAGCCATTTGCTCACTCACCTCTCTTTGCACATGAAGGAAAAGAAAAGAAAAGCTTTTATTTACACTTTGATGTAAACCACAGTACTGCCCCAGTTGGCTACTGTGGTTTACTTCAAATCACAACTAGAGAGGAAAAAATACAGGAGCCAACTGTGGTTTGTTTCCTAACCGAGATCTGAAATAGACCACAGTTCCTGGAATCAAACGTAACACAGAACTGTGGTTATTTCCGCTTTAAAGTGAAAATAAAAGCTTTTCTTCTTTGGATAAAAGTGCCTGCAAGAGGCTCATTCACACCATGGAAACCATGGCTTTGCACTGCATCTGATCCAGGACACAGACCTCCTCAGCTGTTTCAACAATACATTTTAAGAAGATGTCATATATGGAAATGGCACGAATGAGTATTTCTGTGTTACATAAACACAGAACTGAAGCTAACCCAGTCAACCAAGCCTAAAGCATATATCAAACCCCTGACACCATAGCTGACTGCAAAGGGAGTCAAAATAAGTTTACTCCAACTTGTCCCTACATAATCCACGTATTGTCTTATAAACTGCTGGGTACGGAAATGAAAGCGAGGGGGAGATTATCCCCTACTGCATTTTAGTGGAGTGTGGTTTATAAAAGGTTTGTAATATAAGCTAACCTGAGCTTCTCTCATTTTGGGTTGAGGAGCTTCCCTCATTCAATTCTTCTGACTGAATTAAGGACTATTGTATGGCTTCCTTGCTTACTTTATACAGAACCACAGTCTTATTTTGCTTTTCTATCCTGAAAAAAAGACCCCCAAAGTGGCTAAGAAATCCTGGGGAAAACATGACAACAAATCAAAATACATTAAGAGCTGCCAAACAACAGACAAAATCAACCTGTCATGTTCCCAAGACTTAGGAGCATCCCTGACCTTGGCCTTTGTGGGATAGCTCAGTTGACTACACAACAGCCTGGAGCCTTACAAACAGGCCTTTGGGACTCTGGCCACAGTTGCCTGAGAGCAGTACTGAGTGTCTAAAACACAGACCAAAAAAAGCAGCATGGTTTAGATTTCTGCATACTTGCACCTCTGTTTAACAATTCTCCCTTATTGTACATTTCAAAACACACACACACACACACACACACACACACACACACACACACAGAGAGAGAGAGAGAGAGAGAGAGAGAGAGAGAGAGAGAGAGAGAGA